>CAKNUP010000024.1:0-52291 GCA_931305995.1 Torulaspora indica | reverse complement strand
GCCCTGCGGGCCGCGACGCCACATGTGTGGTTGTTAAAGTTGCGGCGAAAAGAAAAGACGGCGATCATAAGGGCATCGGTATATTCATTAGATACACTTGATGGCTAATTACGTAAACTGATTCGTTGACAGCGGAACTCGGCTCGTTGATGCATAGACAGCAGGTCGGGGCGACCTGCTGTCTTGTGTTAATGTACAATGGGGTCAATTCAATGACAATTGGGTGCGGGAGGCGGGAGAGATTAGTTGTTTTCTGGTCTCAATTTTCTGACCTCTTTGCCGACTCTCCAGATCTCCATGTTTCTGATGGTCTCCAATTCGCTCTCCAACTTGGCTCTGTAGTCTGGTTGGGAGTTGAACTCTAGGGATCTCTTGGTCTCGCTACCGTTCTTGGTGGATTCGTACAAGTCCTGGAACACTGGTTTCAAGGCGTTCTTGAAGATTGGGTACCAGTCTAGAGCACCTCTTCTGGCGGTGGTGGAGCAGGCGTCGTACATGTAGTCCATACCGTACTTACCGATCAATGGGTATAGGGACTGGGTGGCCTCTTCGACGGTCTCGTTGAAGGACTCGGATGGCGAGTGGCCGTTCTCTCTCAACACTTCGTATTGGGCCAAGAACATACCGTGGATACCGCCCATTAGACAGCCTCTTTCACCGTACAAGTCGGAGTTGACCTCCTTCTCGAAAGTGGTCTGGTAAACGTAACCAGAGCCGATAGCGACGGCCAATGCCTGTGCCTTCTCATGAGCGCTACCGGTGACGTCGTTCCAGACGGCGTACGAAGAGTTGATACCACGACCTTCCTTGAACAGCGATCTGACGGTTCTACCGGAACCCTTTGGAGCGACCAAGATAACGTCGACGTTGCTTGGAGGCTCAACGTGGGTCAAGTTCTTGAAAACTGGAGAGAAACCGTGAGAGAAGTACAAAGTCTTACCCTCGGTGATCAATGGCTTCAAAGTTGGCCAAGTCTCGGATTGAGCAGCATCGGACAACAAGTTCATCACGTAGGTACCCTTCTTAACGGCCTCTTCGACCTCGAACAAGTTCTCACCTGGAACCCAGCCATCTTCGATGGCTGCCTTCCAGGAGGCACCGTCCTTACGGACACCGATGATAACGTTCAAACCATTGTCCCTCAAGTTCAAACCCTGGCCGTAACCCTGCGAACCGTAACCGATCAGAGCAAAAGTGTCGTTCTTGAAGTAGTTCAACAACTTTTCCTTTGGCCAGTCGGCTCTCTCGTAAACGGTCTCAACGGTACCACCAAAGTTGATTTGCTTCAAACCACGGGTAGCAACCAATGGCTTGACAAATTGCTTAGCTGGCTTGTAAGCAGCAGCACGGGCAGCCAAGGCAAAAGTTCTCTTGGCAGTAACAACACGCGAGTTACAGATCAATCTGGCAGCTTGAGCTCTCAACATCTTTTCAATTGGGTTCGAAAGAATAAACCTTAATCTTTGACTGGCTCTTCCCACCCTACCACCGTCACTCTCTTTATATAACCAGCAAGCAACCCGATTGCCCACCACGCTGCGTCGCTTTCTGACGGTGAAAAATTTTTCACCTCTGCACGAGTTAAAAAACGAAATCAGTCTAATCAGTCACACCAAGTCGCCACACCAAGAGGTCTCGCGTATCAATGCACGAACCGTCGATTCAGGCCTCGGATCCTGCCTTGCATTCAACCTCGAGTCTTGACAAACGACTTTTTATCGGTCCCCCAAACAACCGACCTTCCAAAATTTTTCTAGCACAACTATATATACCGCTGTACCGGCTAACAACAGCACTCGCCACACAGAGTCCCAAACAGAGAACCTACAATGTCCGTGTGTCTAGCAGTGACCAAGAGCATCGCTGTCTCGTCTCTCGGCATCTACGCCGGCATGCTGACCACCACCACGCTGGTCTCCTACATCACGCCGCTTGAGGTACTCAAGCAGCACCTGAGTCCCGTGATCTGCAAGCTGGCAGAAGTCGCTTCTGTCCTGGCCACCGTGTCGACCGGTTTCTTCGCCGCCAGCTACTTCGGCGCCCCTCTACACCTCAGACACCCCTATCTGCTGTACGGCGCCCTGGTCGCGCCGGTCTCTGCGCTCTATCTGTGGGCGATCTCCCGCTGCAACCACAAATACTACAGCAAGCGGAGCTGCCGCGGCGAGGATGCGGAGAAGTCCGCGCCTGAAATCAACGACTCCGTCGTTGATTTGGGCACGGACGTGCCAGCGGGACACCCGGCTGTCTCGGACAGCTCGGCCAAGTGCCCCTTTGGCAGCGCAGCTGCCAACGGGGCTCCTGCCGCCAAGGACTGTCACAGACCGCCAAAGTGCCAAGCCAAGATTGTCGCTCACTTGACGCTGATCTCCGTAGCAACCGTCGCAGGCTTCGTTGCCGCCGTTGTCGGTGTCTACGGCGAAGGCCAGTTTGCCTAAAAGAGATTTCGGTACACCCCGCTACATAGCTACGCTGTTTCTCTATCTATTGATTTACGTGCTTATTATTAACAATTACGACTTGTCATTCTATTGCCTGTGGCGGCACGCAGGGTGTGAAAAATTGCCCGAACGGGAAACAGGCGATCGGCCGATATGCTGCGAAGGATTACGTAGCGGTTGCATCACGCCGATCTCGGCATCCGGACAATGCGTATTGTAGAGGGTCTGGGCTGGAAGGGTCGTTTCGTCATGGTGACGAAAGGTGATGGAAGGTTGAAAGCGGATGATTTACGGACAATGGGAAGGTAGTCATAGATACGTCGTGGCGGCTCGGATGATGAAGCGGTTGTCTGTTGTAGTGTGTAGAGTATATAGAGTGATGGAGGCTGTTGGGATTGGGTCTCGCGGGCGGAGGGAGAGTGGCAGCGAAGATGTATGTGATTATCGAACCAATCCAATCGGGCACTTTCAGCACTGTTTATAGAGCGTGGGATAGAAGAGGCCAGAGATATGTGGCTTTGAAAGTTATACCGGCGGAGTTGTATAGGGACGAGATCGAGACGATGCGGTTGCTGGGAGCGCGGCATCGGAACATATGTCCGATGCTGGACTTTTATGGGGACGAGACGAACTGCATTTTGGTGCTGGAGTACTGTCCGTTGGGAGATCTGTGTGATTTCGAGCTGTCGAGGCGGCGGGGCGCGCAGGGAGATGGAGCGGTCAATGTATGGGCGATTGCGCGGCAGATCAGATCGGCGATCTGCTACGCGCACTCGCTCGGGATCGCTCATCGGGATATCAAGCCCGAGAACGTTCTGCTCGCGGCAGATGGAAGCGTTAAGCTGGCGGACTGGGGACACGCCGCGCGGGGACAGTGGTCTAGCGACACGAGAGTCGGTACGGACGCTTATAGGAGCCCAGAGACCTTCTTTGGGAACCGATACGATAATTTTAAGGCGGATTACTGGTCTTTTGGTTTAACGCTGCTGTATGCGCTTTTCGGTAAGACGCCTTTCAACTGCCCGCGGAACAGAGACGGAGCAATAGATCCATATCCTAATTGCTGTGTGAATTTTGCCAGCTTTGTTCAGGATCCGCACCGGTTCATGTACGAGTTCTGTATCAAGCCATTGGAATCAGCAAATGGCGACAGCGATGCGATGCCCATATCTGAAATTAAACATATATGCAGAAGCGTGGTGGACAACTTGGTGAACATAGACCCGGGGAAACGAAGCCTTGATGAGTTTTTTCGCGCGATTGACAGGAGTTCTTCTCAAACGAGTGGTTGCGGTTCTCAATGGGAGTCCTCTATAAGGCTCCCGCCTTTTCTTCGGCTGAAGAGCTAGTACGAATTTGATAATCAGCATGCCAGAGCCCCCGTTTTTATCTTATTAAAATCAATCATTTCAACGTCTTCGAAAGTATGTACAGATATCTTAGAATTATCTTCGTTAAACTCGAATACAAATATTCCCTTGACCACACGGTTAATCAAATCGCTCTGTGCCACCAGGGGTTCCTCGTTGCTGATCATCTCATTGGAAAGTGGTTTACCTGTTGGATGAAGGATATATTTAACTAGCGGTGGCGCTGTCTCTGTAAGCAAGTTCTGCGGCACAGAACTCACTTTACCTTGGGTTCCACGATGGTTAAAAGTCTCCTGCGGCGTGCAAGTTTGCCACTTTACGACTAACTTGTCATTGCCAGTCACACAGTTGTATCGGTGAGTCGTATTGTCCCTCAACAAAGTCGTCACGGAGTTTACATGCAGCTTACAGTCCTTGCTCAGTATAAGTTTATTACTTATAACCCGTATAGCATTTAATGAAGCCTTATACTTGGTCTTGCCCTGCAAAACTGGGAAATACGGATGTGTCGTAGGCAGGAAACGCAGCCGGATCTGTTCATCCAGGTACCGGTCTTCAAACGAAGTTTGTAGCAAGTTCGGAACTCCTTCCTGAAGAAGATACTCTGTTATCTGGCCCAAATTGGTGTGTCTAGCTGAGTAACATCGCACAGATATCTGCAAACATCTCGACACAGCAGCTGAACCTCTGAAGGACATATTGCTCGCTCGTCAATCACCTGCAGCCAGCGATTCCTGCCAGCCATCGGTCAACTTTAAGTACTTTTTCGTTTACACCAAGAATGCTTCAAGACTGCCACTCACCTTAATATGGCAACCATTGGAACCACGAGACACTGTCAAGACCGATACAAGACACTGAGATAAGTACAAGACAGGGATTCAGATCGCCAGACAACCTGCCCAATTCGATACGAAATTGCGCTACAAGGGTGGGGTTTTGGAGCACCCGGTGAAAATTCGATCCAACGGGCTAAGAAATACCCAGCTAGCAGACTAGAGGCAGTGCCTAAGGCCAACAGTTCACTGATGGGAGTCTTAAAGTGCTTAAGAGCTTAAATTTGGTTCTTATATGCGTTCGTTTATTATGATCTGGATGAATTTGTTACCCGGCACTGGGCTTGGCATCGAGAATGAAAAATTATGATATCGGCAAACGGTTTGATCTGCGAAGGATGACTGTTGAAGAGGTAGCTGTGTTGTTAATTGAGCCTTCCTTTCGATTCTTTAGACTGTTCTGTGAATAGTATCTCAAGTGAAGAGCCTAGAAGCCACGTTGCATAGAATTCTTTATCACACGTTTTCGAAATCGGCATTCATCCTCGCATTTGTCAATTGATCAGTGGCAAACCCGTGTTCATATTAACGTTCCCTTCGTTATCTATCAGTTATGGCATCGCAATTCTTTCTGAAAACTTCGCAGGATATCGAGTTATTTCAGGGATACCCAGATTTTACGGAGTCTGCTACTAATCCCGATGGCAGCAGTGTTACTTCGTCGCTTCTATCGCCTTGTGGCAGATTTATGGCTCTGGCGACCACGGAGTCGGTTAAGGTGTTTTCGGGAGAACTTTTTGAAAAGCTTTTGGTGTCATTGCCACTCACAAACGTATACAATCTGCATTTTTCGCCATCAGGCAACTATTTAAGCACCTGGGAGAGACCGTCTGCTCAGGATGACTCGCATCAGAATGTCAAGGTATGGTACCTGAATCAAGATTTTGCCAATCAAAGTGACGAACACAAGCCGGTATATGAGTATCAAGCCAGAACTCAGAATGGTTGGTCTCTACAGTTTTCGAAATTGGATAATTATGCATTCAAGCAGTTCTCCAAGGAGTTGAGAATCGTTAAGCTGGATCAAACTGCTGAGGAGGAAAAGAAGTTTGATTTTGATCACCCCTATGCCACTTTGTCTCAATCTCAGGAGTCAGAGTCGCAGGTGTTCTCTACTTTCCTCGTGTCTCCGGCAGAGCACCCCACGATCTGTACTTTCACACCTGAGAAATCTGGTAAACCGGCTCATCTAACTATTTGGCCGCTGCTCGAAGGCCAGATCACTAAGAAAATTGTAACAAAATCTTTCTTTAAGGCAGATTCGTGCCAATTGCAATGGAATGCCCTGGGCAATGCCGTTTTATGTGTGGTTACGACCGATTTTGATTCTTCGAATAAATCATACTATGGTGAAAACACTTTGTATCTGTTGTCGTTCCAGGGCGTCAATGGTGCACTTGGCGGAAACTCTGTGCGTGTCCCGCTCTCTAAGGAAGGACCTATTCATGATTTCACTTGGTCTCCAACTTCAAGGCAGTTTGGTGTCATCTATGGCTATATGCCTGCCACTATAACTTTCTTCGATTTACGGGGTAACGTTGTTCATTCGTTAGCTGAACAGGCAAAAAATACGATGCTGTTTTCACCAAGTGGCAGGTATATTTTGATCGCGGGCTTTGGAAATTTGCAAGGTGCGGTTCAAATCTTGGATCGTCACGATAAATTCTCTTGCATTTCCAACTTCGATGCTGCAAATACTTCTGTATGCAAATGGTCACCTGGTGGAGAGTTCATCATGACCGCTACAACTTCCCCACGTTTGAGAGTAGACAACGGTGTCAAAATATGGCATGTGAGCGGCAAAATGGTTTTTGTTAAAGAGTTCAAAGAGCTTTTGAAAATTGATTGGAGATCTTCATTAAAGTACAAAACGTTGGGAAATACTCACGTCATTAAAAACTGGCATGAAATATCGGACTCAACTGCTCCAACTGATCCCAAAATCCAGAACGCATCACAATTGCAGATTCATCCAACCGTGACCGAATACGAGTTGAAACATCCCAGGAGAAATGGAAATAATGGAAATGGTGCTCAAAGCAAGCCCGTTGGTGCTTATAGACCTCCACACGCCAGAAGGGCAGGTGGCTCCAGCGTTCCAGGTATGAACATAGTGAATGCAAAGCCTACTCAACGAAGTGTTCCAGGCATGGTGCCCGGAATGACACCACCAAAGAGCTCAAAAGCTGCTGCCAAAAACAAAAAGAAGAGAGCGAACAAGAAGAAAGGCGATGGTGAAGAAAACAATGACCAAGACTCTAGAGCTGGTACTCCTGCTCCCTCTGCGTCGCCTGCCGTAGAATCTCCAGTCGTCAAGGAGGTTGCATCTCCTGAAGAGAAAAAGATAAGGTCCTTACTAAAGAAATTGAGAGCCATCGAAACCCTAAAACAAAGACAAGCCAATGGCGATAAACTTGAAGATACTCAAGTTTTGAAGATTCAAACGGAGGATAAAGTTCTGGCCGAACTGAAGTTTATGGGTTGGAAGGAAGATGTTGCCGAAAATTAGAAATTTTATAAACTATTCTTCTCTACTACTTGTGTATAAGACCATGTCACGTACGATAAACCCAATCTCCCGATATTTAGAATAATGCAAGAAATAGATCAGTTGCAGTCTGCCCGCTGAAACGTCATCACCCTAAATTATATTATACAAGTTGACCCATCTGATTAAGGATATGAATATTGAGTTTGTATCAAGTCAACAGCCATCAAAAGCTTGTTTACTGCTGTATTTCTTGGATTCACCTTTAGAGGACTCACCATAAACAGGCTGATCATTTTCATAAACGCTTTCCTCTGATAAACTGGCGTCCGCGTACACCTTGATGACTTCATTTCTCCAAAATCCATCATCACCGAGAACCTCTCTTGTCGTCAACTGGTAGTGACCAATTCTCGGTAGTATCTGGCTGGTGACTAGATAATAGCAACCACCGAACCCGAAGATACCCCACGAAACAACACAATGAATCCAGTATGGTAAGTGCTCGTAAACAGATTGATTCCCAACAGGTGGAACATATGGCGCAATAATTAGATACAGGTTGGCCAAGGAAAAGAAAATAGTGATACAATAGCCAGCCTTAATGGGAGGGTCCCATTCTAACTCACCGCGTCTGCGTTTCCAATATATGTACAGGAGACCTGTGCTTACGCAAAAGTTGATGATATTCATTGGATATGAGATCAGGTTTAGAATGAAGTTATAAGCGTCTGAGGATGGCGGAGCGATGATCGTGACCACACAGACTATGAAATGCTGCAGTAACCCCACGAATGGAGAATTGAATGGTTTGGATGAGGCGAAGAAATTTGGAAACGGCAGAATGCCCTCACGTCCCAGTTGTTGAATGATTCTACCTTGCGAGAAAATGACAGAAAGCACATTGCCTAGTGCACTCAGACCGACAAAAACTGCCGCAGCCTTCTTTGCATGGCCGCCAAACACGATATCGAAGAAATCTGCAGCTAGGATCAGCTTGGACGAGATCAGCTTCTCCTTTGGAACAACGGCATAGTAGGCAATATTGACAAAGATGTAGATGATAGCAATAGTGACCAAAGCGGTTGGACCAGCAACCTTCAATGTTCTAACGGGATTCTTGACCTCTCCAAGGGCGTAATTGACGTTCGAATATCCGACGAACGACCAGATCACATTGTACAAAGCGTTGACAACTCCGTAAGCGGTAGCTTCATTGGCACCCTCAAATGCATTGTGAAGATTATAATCCTTTTTCAACCCGCCTCCCAGGGCAACCCAACCGGTCACTGAAATAAACAGCACGATCCCGATCTTGAACACACCCAAGATGTTCTGCAGATAGATACCGGCCTTCACGTTCACCGCGTTTATCAAAAAGGCAAAGCCGACAACCGCAACAGCAACACCACGCTGGTTCCACTTGGTAATCTCCACGTCTGCAGCTGTCAGAAACATCACGGCCGTATTAACCGAGTTGCCCGCGGCCCAGCCCAGGAAGAAAATGTACGCCGCATACATCGACGTGACCAAAAACTTGGGTTTCTTGTAGATAAACTCCAGATAGTTTTTCTCACCACCGTTCTTGGGAATAGCCGTTCCAAACTCCATATAGACAAAGAGACCCGCCAGCGAGATGATAGCACCGACTGCCCACATCACCAACGCCAGCCCCGTCGAGTTACACAGCGTGTAGATCGCAGACGACGTCGCAAACACACCCGTACCAAGCATTCTGTTGCAGATCAGACATATACATGAAAAAAGTCCCAACTCCTTCTTCCCTCTATCCAGTTCCGTAGCAAAGTGGTCTTCCACATCCTCAGATGAGCCATTATCCACACTACTCTCCTTGCTAACCACGTAGTTATTCTTGTTGAAGATATTCAGCTGAGATACAAACGATCGACCTTTTCCTGCCATTACTGCTTAGCCCAATCCAATATTTTGCCAAGAATCTCGCCCTCAACAATCCGTATCCTTTATAAATCCACTCGAGCTGCAAGCGACTGCAGACCTCCGTACTGTTGCAAAGTTACTGCAGCAAGAAACAGTGGCTCAAGCCAACTTCCAGTCGCTAACCATTATTTTTTCATTCCCAATACCTGGCAAGTTACAGTTACAAGCCAGCGACTGTGGTGGCGTCTCGTCGTATCGAGACGTCGACGGCATCTCTCTGTCTTCCACCTCGATGGGCATCAAAACTTTTCACCTCTTCGCCGTCGCCGTACGGCTTCGAACCCATAAGGCTTTCTTTTTCGCTTCCTGCAGTAAAAGTGCCACTTGGAAGTGCCATACGCAGAGCCATACGCAGAGCCATACGCAGAGGGTCTCAGGGCAGTGCTGCGTCGTGGTGTCTTCTGGAAGACGGACCGTAAATCTTGCCTATTATGGGCTCAAGAGCCCGTGGGAGCCAGTAGGAGGCCTCGCCTTGGAAAGTCCAGGAAGCGTTGTCTTGAGTCACGAGGTCGAGGTCGTCGATCTTGGTGTTGAAGACGGCGACTCGGCCGCCGTTTTGCTTGCATCGCTCGACGTAGCCCATTGCAGGCCATACCTTGCCACTGGTGCCGATCACCAGCACTAAGTCGATCGGGATCGTGGAGTCGTCGTTTCCTTGCACGAAGAAGGCATCTACCTTATCCATCTGTAGCAGCGGGAGTGGCTCGCCGAACCAGACGACTCCCGGTCTCAGGAGCCCCGTTTTGCATTTTGGACAGTGCGGAAGGTCTTCCGGGTCGATGTGCGGGAGCGGATCGAAGTCTGAAGAGCTGGCGTTTTCCTCTGGTTCGCTTGGCTGGGTAGAAGTCGCACCAGTGGGGGTTGCTGGGCTCTGTTTGGCCCGCTTGACGGCTCTTTCGAGCTCTGCGGCGTGCTTTCTCTTGACGCCGACGTCCCTGGGCGTGCACTCTCGCAGTTTGGGCGTCAAAAAGAGGTCTTTGGTGTTGCATCCTTTGTAAGTACAGAAGAACGAGGTGCAGCGCAGATCGAAGAGGCTCCCGTGCAGCTCACACAGGTCTTGTTCCGCCTGGCCCGCTCGCCGCTGCAGTCCGTCCACGTTTTGCGTCACCACAAGTACATTCCGGCGCCGTTCGCGCATCCTCTTGGCCAGCTCAGCGAGCGCGTAGTGACCCCTATTGGGCTTGGCTCTCATCGCTATGTACCTTCTGTTCGAGTAGAATAACCATACGAGCCCCGGGTTGGCGTCAAACGCCTCTGGCGTAGCAAGATCCAGCGAAGTGTAGCCCTTCCAGGACCCCCGCTGCAACTGGTACGTTGGGATTCCCGAGCTCTGCGACAATCCAGCTCCCACAATGCATAAAACCTTGCGTGCCTTCTTCAAATAACTGTGAAACGACTTGAGTTGTCGATTATTGCGTTCCTCCGCCGGAGAAAGCCGGCTCTGAGCCTGGGATCCTTGTTCCTGGGACATTATACACCAGTTTAAGCCAATAGCAGCAGCTTCAGAGGCCTACCCAGCTGCTATAACCATCATTTAATGGTTCATCGCTCATTAAAGGCTGTTAGGCGTTAAGCTGGCCGGCTACCCGGCTACACCGCTTGTTAAAGCGAGCTAACAAGGCGAAAACTTAGCCTTTCTAGACCAGTTTAAAGACCAACTCGACGTATAAATAGTGGTCTGGAGGAGCCGAGAGGTGTATTTGATAGTTGGAAAGCGATCAGACGATGGCACAAGACCCTAATTCCCTGCAGGCGCGGTTGCGAGCCGAGTACGAGGCGTTGTTTAAGTTGAAAGAGGAGAACGGTTTGGAGATATACCCGATCTTTAATGTGCTGCCGGTGAAGAAGGAGTATCCAGATTACTATGCTTTGATCAAGAACCCTGTTTCGTTGAATACGCTGAAAAAACGAGTTCCGCACTACACGGATCCGCAGAGCTTTGTGAACGACGTGGTGCAGATACCGTGGAATGCCAAGACTTATAATACAAAGGAATCGGCTATTTACAGGTATGCTGGGATTTTGGAGAAGTACGTGAAGGAGCATTTGGTGCCAAATTTGCAGAAGTTTTATCCTCAGGTGGAGTATCCGTATCTGGGACCGCTGCCAGATGAGATTGAAGCTCACAGGAAACTGCATCCGGGTGTACCGTTTCCGGGACCCAAACATACGGTTACGATCAAGACTAGGAGGAACCGGGAGCGCAGCGTAGGGACAGGAGGCGCGGAAGAAGAGGAGGACGAGGAGGAGTACAATGCGGAAGAAGATGATGACGAAGAGTATACAGAGGGTAGAAGGCTTCCACATCTTAAGCTTACTCTACATCGGGGGATGCATCAGGCACACTCGCCGCCATCGCAGCACCGGTCGCACTCTTCGACTCCAAAACCGTACGGAAGGCATCAGCAGCAGAGAACTCACATGAGACGTGGTAGGCCACCAGTTATCGATTTGCCATATGTTCAGAGAATTAAAAATGTTCTGAAGATGTTGAAGAAGGAGATTGACGATGAAAACGAACCACTGACCGCGACTTTTGAAAAACTGCCGGATGAGATGCGCGATACCAATTACTACACCATGATATCAAATCCCATTTCCCTTGAGGAGATCAGGAAAAAGGTAAAAACCCGTAAATATAAAGATTTTCAAGCGTTCCAAAATGATTTTACTCTGATGCTGACGAATTATCGACTGTATCATCGTGCGGAACCACACTACATGAAACGGGCAGCTGTCCTAGAGAAGAAGTTCAATGCGTTTGCACGCCACGAATTGTCCAAACCCGACAGGGATTATATGCCTGAAGGTGAGCTACGTTACCCTATGGATGAATTGAATCTCAATGGGAAGAACTACAAAATTGGTGATTGGGTTCTCCTGGAAAATCCCAACGATGCAACTAAACCTACTGTGGCTCAAATATTCAGACTTTGGAGTACATCTGATGGCAGAAGATGGCTGAACGCATGTTGGTATTTAAGGCCGGAACAAACGGTACACAGGGTCGACAGATTGTTTTACAAAAATGAAGTGGTCAAATCGGGACAGTATAGAGACCATTTAGTTGAAGAGATTGTTGGAAAATGTTACGTCGTTCACTTCACCAGGTTCCAACGTGGTGATCCAGACATCAAATTGGAGGGTCCACTCTTTGTTTGTGAGTTCCGTTATAACGAAAATGAAAAGATTTTCAACAAGATAAGAACTTGGAAGGCATGTCTACCCGAGGAGATTCGAGATCAAGAAGAAGTGACAATCCCTGTAAACGGTAGAAAATTTCTCAAGTATCCATCGCCTTTGAAACACCTTCTGCCTCCAAATGCATCCTACAACGACCCTATCCCTCAGCCCACCGAGGGCGCTGTCAATGCTCCACCTCTGATTGGTGCAGTCTACCTGAGGCCAAAACTACCGAGGGATGATCTTGGAGAATATTCAACATCCGACGATTGCCCACGTTATATTATCAGACCAGGTGACCCACCTGAGGAAGGTAAGATTGACTTCGAAACAAGCACAATCGTAACCAATACCACTACTACCACCGCCTTACCCAAAACCAGTCAGTCCAACTCCAGGCTGGCATCGCTGAAACACAACAGATCCGGCACCGGCCTGAGTGGGATGAGAAACGGGCTGTATTCTCCACCAATCGGCTCTGCAGCGTTAGCAAACGGAGCGCAGGGTAGTAGACTGGGTACCCCGAACGGTCTGGGTCCCGGCCAACAATTGACAGTACAGGGTCTAAAGCAACACCAACTCAACAAACAGCAGCTACAGCTTCAACAGCAGCAACAGCACAAGAGGTCACAAGCCTCGGGTTACAACCTCGCGACCGTCGTAAACAACCTCGCGGCACAAGCGTCCAAGACCTCCCTGGGACACATTACAATCGACGCTCCAAGCTCCTTTGTTCTGCCCATCTCAATCACCAAGAATGTCGACGTATTGCAGCGCGAGGACTACGACAGCCAAGTAAGAAGACTCGGCAAAGACCAAGTTCCCAGAAGAAAACGTCAAAAGGGCGAAGTGCTATGGTTCAGAGGCCCTAGTGTGGCAATCGAGGAGAGGCTTCTCAACTCGGGCGACAAGCGTCTGCAGCCACCGCTCAACAGATGGTTTTCAAAAGAAGTGAACAAGAAACCAAAGCCAAAGCTCGACTACGAAGAGATAGAAGAACTCGTGGACGCAAACGAAATAGACATGGAAGAGGACGAATATTCCGAAGACTCAGAGTACGATATAACCCTCGATCAGGAGGACGAAGCCCTACCGGACTCGTTCCCACTGGGACTGCGCCCATCAGCACGCTTTATGGCCTTTAAACTGGCCGCACGTGACAAGGCTGCCCAAACGGAGTCAATATAAGGTGAAATATTAAGTGAAAAATTAACAGGCGTTGATGATAATATATTTAAAGATGAGATGAGCAGCTCATTTGAACTTTTAAAGCCATTGGGATCATTGAGAAGAGTAAGATTATTCAACACAAGTCGTTGCTAAACATGTCTGAATTCGACAAGTACACTACACCACTTTCGTCGCGTTATGCGTCTAAGGAAATGTCTGAGATTTTTTCTTTGAGGAACAGATTTTCCACCTGGAGAAAGCTTTGGTTGAACTTGGCTATTGCTGAGAAAGAGCTGGGCTTGAATGTTATCACAGACAAGGCCATTGAGGAAATGCGCCAGCATTTGGATATTACCGATGAAGAGATTGCGCAGGCATCTGCTCAAGAGGCGATTGTCAGACACGATGTGATGGCTCATGTGCACACTTTTGGTCAGACTTGTCCTGAGGCTGCTGGTATTATCCATTTGGGAGCCACTTCCTGTTATGTGACCGACAATGCTGATTTGATCTTCTTGAGAGATGCTTATGATTTGATCATCCCCAAGTTGGTCAATGTTATCAACAGACTGTCAGATTTTGCGCTAAAGTACAAGGATTTGCCAGTTTTGGGCTGGACACATTTCCAGCCAGCTCAGTTGACCACCCTGGGTAAGAGAGCCACGCTATGGATTCAAGAGTTATTGTGGGATTTGAGAAACTTTGTTAGAGCCAGAAATGACATCGGTCTCCGTGGTGTGAAGGGTACTACCGGTACTCAAGCATCTTTCTTGGCTCTTTTCCACGGCGACCATGACAAAGTGGAGGCATTGGACAAGAGAGTTACCGAGCTATTGGGTTTCGACATTGTCTACCCAGTCACTGGCCAGACCTACTCTAGAAAGATCGATATTGATGTGCTATCCCCATTATCTTCGTTTGCAGCTACTGCTCACAAGATGGCTACCGATATTAGATTGTTGGCTAACTTGAAAGAAATGGAAGAGCCATTTGAGAAATCACAGATCGGTTCCTCTGCCATGGCATACAAGAGAAACCCAATGCGTTGTGAACGTGTTTGCTCTTTAGCCAGACATTTGGGTTCATTGTTCAATGATGCTGTGCAGACTGCCTCTGTTCAGTGGTTCGAAAGAACTCTGGATGACTCCGCCATCAGAAGAATCTCTTTGCCAAGTGCTTTCCTAACCGCTGATATTCTTTTGTCTACCTTGTTGAACATATCTTCTGGCTTGGTTGTCTATCCAAAAGTCATTGAAAGGCGAATCAAGAGCGAATTGCCATTCATGGCCACCGAAAACATTATCATGGCTATGGTAGAAAAGGGTGCTTCCAGACAAGAAGTTCACGAGAACATCAGGGTCCTATCTCATCAAGCTGCTGCTGTGGTCAAAGAGCAAGGTGGTGACAACGACCTAATCGAACGTATCAAGAACGATGCTTTCTTTGCCCCAATCCACTCTGAGCTTGACTCTCTTCTAGAGCCATCAACTTTTGTTGGCAGGGCTCCTCAGCAAACTGAGAAATTCATCAAGAACGATGTTAAGAACGCTCTGCAACCATTTGAAAAGTACATTAATGATGCGGACGTTAAACTGAATGTGTAAATTATGTAGATGCATGGAGTTTTATTGTCTAACGACAGTCTATTATCTTTTAATTCCTGAGACATGAATCGAGAAGGAAAGAGTTCCAACGATGCATTCTCACAAACAAAAGCTTATCGTCTGTCAAATCCGATAGTCTTCTCGGTATCTTAACCTTGTTTCCCCTCAAGTACGATCCACCAAGTAGCGCAAACGAGCATTGTTCGTCCCTCAACGTGGTCTGTTTGCGTAGTTCTCTCTCATGAGCCTCTCGTATATACGATATCATCCGACTAAACCCACCAGTTATGAAGTTCCAGTTCTCACATATTCGTCTCATCGACGTCTTATGGTCTTTCGAATCAATCGTAAATATCATGCAGTACCTTCTCTCATTTCCACGAGCGTTCTCATCATTCAACTTGAACCCAATCATCAAATTCAGTCCACGTAGATCATCGTAAAACACCACGGGACTCCCATCGTAAGCCATAGTCTCTTCTGAGAAGCATCTTCGAATGATCAACGTCAAAAGCTGATATCGCACCGACGAATACTGCGTAGAAACATAGCAACGATTGCCAATATTACTCTTCATAGAACGTACTCCACTGTGCAAATCTCCCGGGAAGTACATCGAACACGACTCACAGTAGGAATCAGTAGGATAGTTGGGAACCAGTAGCTCATCGCCCGTCGACCCAGGTGAACCAGCTTGCGTAACCACCAGGATTCTTGGGCCATGCTTATCACAGAAGTGGGCCAAAGATATGAGCATAGACGCCATTGGAACAAGCTTATAATGCCAACTATCAAGCTACAGAAGTTGTAAGCTTCATCTCTCGGGTTTTCGTACTATAATATAGAGAACATCGCTTGGGAAACACCTAGAGACTACAGAGATGTGAAGGATCAAGAGGTTTAAAGCTTCCAAGACTCTTGCTGGCTTCAATGGGCATGGTGATATGCCTTCGTATCTGCTGAGACATAGACTTCGACATGTACGCTCGATAGGCATCAATAAGGTATCTCCAGCTGTTGAATCGAAGACTGAAAAGATGGTGGTACCATTCCCAGCATGCTTTCTAGCGTTGCAGTCCGTGAAGGGAGAGGTTTTGTATGTCAGCGAGGTGCAGCGTGGCTTTATAGGCAGCATTCAGTTCAATGAGCTGCCGAGACTCGAGTACTCGGTTTCTCACGTAGTGCTGAGGATTATGGTGAAGATACCAGAGCAGTGTGGCCTTGCGAGCGCCATGGGACGAGATGCTTGGCTTGTGTTACGGGAGTTTGAAGTGGATTTCAATAAATTGCAGAGCATAGATGTTGAAGATCAACTGGAAGGTCACAATGTGCCGTTGTTTGAGATGAATGATGGGCTCTATACACTTCAGCAGCAGCGTGTGGTGAGGACTACAGCCTCTGAGGACGCATACTTACGACACGGGCGCAACGTCTCCCGAAATCAGGTGCAAGAGTCGTTTTCGTTTAATTCAGCGCTGAAGTTGAATATCATGGTCAATTACAAGGCACAGGTTATGCGAGAAATCCAGGAAACGTCCCAGAAGATCCAAGATGCGGTCGACTTTACCGGGAAACACAGTCACTGGCATATCGAGTGTGTTAAGCGGTATCTCGCGGATCTGAGACAATCATTAACTACAAAAAAAGCATACTTGCGGCAGTTGGATAAAGAGCTCGAAAGCAGTATTGATCAGTATGAAAAAACGACGATTACATCCGCAGATGGCCAATCCCTTCAGGAGTACTACGGAAATAACTATCCGAATTTGATCAAGATCAAGGACCGTGTGGAATCTTTAAAGCTAAAGAAACTGAGCCGGCTAATCAGCATTTTCCAAACCACTTGTCTATTCCAGAAGGAAATTGGTTTTATAGAGTATGAAAGTGCAAGCATGGCGGGAGCCTCATATGAGAGGACAAAACTCAAATTGATAGACCAAGAACGAGTTCTGGCAATGGCTTTGAAGTCGGACGCCGAAAGAAATATGCTCAACACAGGCTTGGGTTACTATTTGCTTTTCATCCAACTTATAGCCACGACGGTTTTTCAAATTGCTTTGCCATATGGCATGAAATTCAATGGAAGTACTTCCATGATTGGTAATGGCTGCCTTTATTTTAACGATAATTTGTCCGCGAAACGGTCCGAGGCGCAGTTGCATGCTATCGATTGCTTCAATAAGAATTTGATCCAAGTTATCCAGCGTTGGGAACACCACGTTCTAACACGAGCTGGCGATCAAATGTCTCGTATGGAGACCCATTGAGTCTTTTCCACGTGTAAATATTGCCCTCTGTCGTGTCGAATTGGTAAGTCCTAATACGACGCTCAGTCCCACCATATCCGGCATAACCACCTTCTCCAGCGCCTCCGCCAAAGCATAGCCATATTTTCCTGGTGGTGGAATCGTCTAAAAGACAGTAATCGTTGCAATGATCATGGCCACAACTCGCAACATCGACACCTAAGTAATTAAGAGTATCGATGCCTCCTGAGTTGTATTTTGGAGCAGTTACACCTTCCTTAAGGCTGCCAACTAAAGGGTTTTTGGTACCAGGTGACGTTTGTGAGTCAATGTTCAAGTATTCAGGCAACGGGATGTGAAAAAATGCCACAGAAAGATGGCGACTCTCATCTTTGGAAGCAGTAAGTTTCAATTTTTGATCGTAAGACTGTCGCAAATAATCCCATTGGGCCTCTTTTATCCAATCATACCCAGGATAAATTTTACCCATCGTCGAATACTTGTGAGAATCCAAGAAGTATAATGTGATTAATGCATTCTCGCCCTCAGTGTCAAAAACCTGATGGAAATAATTTCCTACTCCAAATGAGTTATCAGCGGTATCTTTTGGGCCGATCGTAAACAAGGAATATGGAAGCGCTCTCGCAAACTCCGACAATTCCCATCTCGTTAAACTTCCTTCGTCGTCATGGTTTCCCCATATCAGTGCCCAGGGAATTTTCCGCTCAATTGCTGGTGCCAAAGCCTTCATAAGGCTAGTCTCGGAATCTTGAATCGATTGGTCCCCCATGATCTGATCACCTGTGTAAACGACCATATCTGGTGATTCTATATCAAGTACCGTCTCGATAAAATGCATCGTCTTTGAATCAGCATCGCATTCCGCATGTTTCGGGTATTCATCTCTGCATTCGTTCTTTCCAGTCGCGAAATGTAAGTCTGCTAGCTGAACTATCTTGAACTTACCGTCTTGCTTGACTGTCAGGCGCCGCACATGGTCTGGTTCAGGTGACTTCAGATATCTGTAGGTTAGATAACTGGGGAATCTTCCATCTCTTAGTTTCCAGGATTTATCGAGATGCCAATCAGGTCGGGGATCGATGCAATCTTCGCCGAATAATACGTTTATGCCGCTCAGAATTGGTTTATCTTGCCTTAACGCAGCTAAGGATAACGGCTCGAGCGATACGTGTAAGTTGTCAACCCTCTTCGTTCCACCAGAGTCGCCCACAGCCGTCACCATGCTAAAATCTCTCAACACTTCTTCATCTAGCTTGGAAACTGATGACAGCGGCAGCACATCGTAAAACAGCAACTCAGATGTTCCAAACCATCTATATCCTAGAGAGCCTTTCAGATCTTTTCGTATTATCCTTCTGGTAGTGTATGCTGTATTGACGGCAGACGTCCCTCTTATGTCATAGCAATGCTTCCAAAGCGTTCCAACATGGATACAGTCCAATTTTCCCACATTTACCACAATTTGGCTCGCTAAATCCTCTTCTTCAAAGTCCCCATTCAGCAACTCAGGCTTTGTACCTTGTCGCCTAGCGTGAAGGCTCTGAATAACGCATTTCAGCACCACAATCCCCAGAAAGTATGTGAGATATCGCCAGTGTCTTCTCGAAAGCCAGCTCATACCCAAGCTGCCGTTTTTGAAGCTCTTTCATGCCGATGCTAGTGTTCTTCACATCAGCTTCCTCGATGACTATCGCAAGCTCAACAACAAAACACAAAGACCTAATCCGACTATCCCTGCCTTACTACATACCATTACACATTCAAGAAACTAATCATCGCTTGCAGATTGTCTTCCATCCAACTGCGGCCTATGATCGTTTCTGAGGAGGCCACCAGCGTTTCCGCCAGGCTGGTCTCCCAGCACCTTTCGCTCGAAGGTACCCCCGTGAATCACCGTATGCGGTCTTCTCAACGTCTCAGGGTCAATTTCCTTGACTTTACCACCTCCCTTGAGGATCATCTTCGGTTTCTCTTCAGCAGAAGCAGCGCTGCCTCCCGACACTTCCCTTTGCGACTCGGTACCACTCATCTTGCTCTAGCACCTCAAGCCAGAGGTTTCAAGGCTCTAGAGGTCCTGAGATGCTGCTACCTGGTCCTTTATATAAGCCCTTCAAGAAGGGCTGTACCATTAGCACCTACACGTGAGGGTAGCCTACTAAGGCTTACTATCTTTAAGAGAACTAAGAGTTGATTCACCACTTGAAGGGTCCTGTTTCATGGCTTATTGCTCAGTGTTGGTTGCTCAGTGATGGGGGAGGCTGCTGTTGATGACCGGTTTGTGAAGGCATTCCTGGAGAGCCTTCAATGCGAGCGCTATTTGGATAGGTTTGTTGAGTGCAGATTGGTTACACCAAAAGAGCTACGGTTCTTGGATCGAGAGGTGCTCACAGCACTGGGAGTAACGAAACTGGGGGATCGGCTCCGAATTTTGCATAAGGCAAAACAGTTGGATACCACTAAGTCGACTGAAGAATGCACTGATCAATTGAATGAAGTTATCAGAAAGATTGGCAGTTTGTCTAGTTCTGGACCCGGCAGTAACGAGGAATTGATTACAGAGAAGCACTCAGTGATATTTATTTTGAACGATGGATCTGCCAAGATGGTTAATGTGAATGGATGTTTCAATGCGGACTCGATCAAGAAAAGACTGATAAAGAAACTGCCAACGAGAAGTGAGGATGATGAAGCTTCAGCGGTGCAAAGCTATGATGTTTTTGTTGTCGATTACGTGAAAAATGTGCTTCATCTGCTTTATGACGTTGAATTGGTTACTATCTGTCATTCCGCTGATCGGCCGGAGAAGAATCGTCTGATTTTTGTTTCCAAGGATCAGACACCCAGCGACAAAGCTATTCTTACCTCGAAGAAGATTTATCTGAAGACGTTGAGCGCCTTGCATGCTTCCTCTTCTCAGGCAGGCCGGCCAGCATCTGCCATCGGTTCCGCTTCTCATCTCAGAGTGGAGAACGGCAAGGAAAAGATGCGCAAAATCTTCAACCAAAGACCCCCGAGCGAGCTTATATCTACCAATCTTGCCGGATATTTCCCTCACGCCGATATGAAGAGGTTGGAGAAAACCCTTAGAGAATCGTTTCGACAGTCTGCGAGATTGTCCACAATCCAGGGACGGGGCCCCAGTAAGGAGTCAAATAAAGTGGGCGATATACTGCTAAATCACTCACATGCGGTAGACTCTGCGCTCTTGCACAGTCTGGACAATAACTCTGACCACAAGGAACAGGAAGCTTTGAAGTTAACTGGCCGTCCATCAACAACGAAAACTGAGGGCAGTCGGGCGGAACCACAGAATGATGATCGTATAAAGCTGTGGAGCTACGAATCCGATGAAAAGGGTGAAGAAGACCTCGACAATGAAATTGTTTCGCTGCCAACGAAAATGGCTACGCCGAAAACGTGGCTCAAAGGTGCTAGGATCGGGTCCGGAAGTTTTGGTACTGTGTTTCTCGGTATGAATGCCCGTACGGGTGAGCTGATGGCGGTCAAGCAAGTAGAATTACAATCTAGTACCTTTGCCGCGGCTATCGTCGGCACCCCAGACCATAAAAATGACTTGCAGCAAGAACAGAAGCTGAAAAATGCGTCTCGTATACACAGAAAGATGATTGACGCTTTGCAGCATGAAATGAATCTATTAAAAGATCTGAACCACGAAAACATAGTGAAATACTTTGGATCTTCTCAGGAGGGAGGAAATCTAAACATTTTCCTAGAGTACGTCCCTGGTGGATCAGTCTCATCGATGCTCAACAGCTATGGTCCGTTCGAGGAGTCTCTGATCACCAACTTCACAAGACAAATCCTAATCGGAGTAGTCTACTTACACAAAAAGAACATCATCCACAGAGACATCAAGGGTGCCAACATCCTTATCGACATCAAGGGATGTGTAAAGATCACAGACTTTGGTATCTCTAAAAAGTTATCGCCTCTAAACAAGCAGCAAGATAAGAGGGCATCATTACAAGGTTCCGTCTACTGGATGGCACCGGAGGTTGTCAAGCAGGCAGCCACCACGGAGAAGGCAGATATCTGGTCAACGGGCTGCGTGGTGATCGAGATGTTCACCGGTCGGCATCCATTCCCAGATTTTTCTCAGATGCAAGCGATTTTCAAGATCGGCACCAGCACTACTCCAGAGATACCTTCCTGGGCGACCGAGGACGGAAAGGACTTCCTGGAAAAGACGTTCCAGCTAGATTACAAGAAGCGGCCAAGCGCAGCAGAGCTGTTGCAACATCGATGGCTGGATACTCGAATCTTAACTAGCGGTTACACGTGACCTCTTTTTATAGAGCTTTAAGTATCAGATGGATGGGTAAGTAGCCGCAACTACTAAGATATGAAGTTCTAGACTTGCAGTTGGTATAGTATAGCAGAGCTTCAGATGTGTCCTAAGAAGTTAAACTATGCTGCTGGTGATGATCTGATGGTATGTGTACGAACAACGCAAGAAGGCGCTTTAATGGAAGCCTTGACAGAGAACTAACTCACCAAAAATAGCTGTATGCGACTCCAAAGGAAGCAATGAGGGAGAGTAAACGTAGAATGGATGAAGAGAAACTCAGAAGACAACAAAAGCATGAAATCAAGACTGGTCGTGGTCGAGTGGATCCCAACATACATACTCCTCCAATAGGCGGTCCCCCGATGTCCCTTAACGGCAACGGGAGTAGTTTCCAGAACAACTTTGGACCCTATAACAATCCTAGATATGATATCAGGCCGACAATGCCATCGCAAGTTAATGCTTATGCGACAGCGGGACCTGTTTCTACGGGAAGCACGGGAAACAGACCTAGACCGCCGTCTGTAACTGCTCAGCTCCCACCGAGAGTAACGCCTCCACCACAGCGTATTGTCAGCTCACCTGCGAATATCGGCAGTCCAGCAACTTCCAGCTCAAGAAGCTCTGTGGAAGCCATGGAGGACTCAAAAGATGTACGAATCGCCACACAGCTGTTTGCAAACCACGATATTAAGAAAAAAGGAAGACTGACCGCGGAAGAGCTACAAAATCTGTTGCAAAATGACGATAACACACATTTTTGCATATCAGCAGTTGACGCCCTGATAAATCTATTTGGCGCCTCTAGATTCGGAACTATCAATCAGACCGAATTTGTTTCGTTATACAAGAGGGTAAAAAACTGGCGAAAGATCTATGTCGACAACGATATAAATGGTTCATTCACCATATCGGTCAGCGAGTTCCACAATTCGCTTCAGGAACTCGGATATCTAGTACCGTTTGAAATTAGCGAGAAACTGTTTGATCAATACGCAGAGTTCATGAATCAGAACGTCAATGGTAAAGAGCTTAAATTTGACAAGTTTGTTGAAGCGTTGGTGTGGCTCATGAGGTTAACCAAGACTTTTAGGAGATACGATCTCAATCAAGAAGGCATAGCAACTATCCATTACAAGGATTTCATAGACCAAACGCTCTACCTCGGGCGCTTTCTGCCGCACTAGATTACGCACTGCCGCATGATCACGCCCAGCAAAGAAAAGCCCTGATGTTGGCCAAGCGGGACTGTTGGTTTTACTACTATGTCAGTTCGGCTCGAGGCCGCTGAACACCAAGGTAGTGACGAGAGATTATGAGTTTTCATACGCAAGGCTTCGCCCGCGAGCTAAAAGTAAACGACCCTACACATCTGCACCTCCAGTCAGATGCCTGATCTGTGATCGGTACACAGCGCTCATCCAAAGCCTCCAGAGATCGCCCAGCCTGTAATAAACAGATCAGTCAAGCCCTTCTCAACCTAAACAAGTCTTGTTGGTCACCCGGTCTTTATTCGTGAATTTTTTTTCAACTATTTAAGATGAGAAGACTAGAGATTCAACTATAACTTGTATAGACTTTCTGAGAAACAATCATCCTTGGGATTCAGTAGATTAATTCGATGAACGGAAATGCTTGCTCGATTAAAGTCTTAATGGGCAAATTTTTCGTCTCCCGACTCAGCTTTGATTTTACATGATGAATACTTACCTTACCTTTTTTTCTGGCATCTCTAATGTTAGAATGCGAAGTTTAAGTACTATCCATTCGATGAATACACTCATTGACAATTATCTGATTAAAACAAAGCCAAAGCAGTAAACCTGTAATCCCTGCCTTGAAGGATAGAGTATCCTTTTCTTGGTGCCGCAACCGCGACGTGTCGCTATTGTGATGGATATATCATGCTGCCCTACCGCTTATGGCGACCACAGTTCACCACGGCCTCTGGGCGCATACACGGTTTTCTCAAAGTTGGTCTTCACAACACGTTGGCCCTGTTTGGTGGTCTCCTCCTTAATTCCGCTCTTTACGATAAAATCGTTAAATTTCTTGCTCTCTTTGTACTGCTTAACGTTCATCTCCTTGGTCAGCGCTGAGTCGGCATCAACCAAAGAACACCACGGAATTCTGCAAATATTCGCCAAATTTCTCACCTGCGGGTCCTCAGTGATCAGAATCCACTTCAGCCCATCAGACCCGTCGAACTGGCACTTGTAAAGACAACTCTTGACCAGATCTTTCAGTCTCTTCGGTAGCTTATTCAACGTCTCCAGGTCCTTGGGATTGTCCCCGACAAACTCCAGCACTTCCGACCATGCCAGAATATCCGGAATATCAGGAAACTCGATAATAAGCTCAGGGTTTCCACTCGGATGATCATGTATATTGTCGATAAATTTCAAAGATTCGCGAGCCACAAAACTTTTACGCTTGTATCTCAAAAAGTCTAGCTCATTCAGCGTAAAAGTAGGGATGTAAAGTCTCAACGTAGTCGTCTCCGGACACTCAAGACACCATCTCTTGATGTTACCCAGACCTTTTTCAAAAGATGAAGCCTCCACGACGAAATTGTACGCATTTCTCGAGACCGGCGCCTCCGTCGCCTCTGTCCCAGCTTGCTTGGGCATCTGCAACAGTAGGTATACACCACCACTAACCATCAACTCGTCCTCATCAGCTCATCTTAACCGGACTCCATTCTATATTTTTCACTTTCGTGCCAAGTGACGCGTCTTCTAAACCGAAAAACTTCACCACTTCAACAGCCTGCCTTGAAGAGTCCTGGAGGTGGAAGACACTCACTTAGATCGCCATTGTCTTGATTTGTAGGACCTCAGCCCGTACCGGGAAGACGAGGAGCGATTCCCATCACGCGACATTCGTCACGCGACATCTGCCACGACATCTGCGCTCTCAAATCTTGCACTTCCGCTAATCGTACATTCTCTGATCGTTTAACTGAACGATGATCGTGCATCTCATGCGAAGAAGGCAGTACCAGGTCTTAGTCGTTTAGTATTCGATGGATACATCGCTTATCGTTTAATAGGTCTGTTCATTGAAAAAAAATGGGCTTATTTTCCATATCGAAGAGCTCAGGTTATAACGGCGTTCTGCAGTCGTAGCTTGCTGGTCGTGCCATTGTAAGTTAGCCTTGGTATTCGTAAACGACCTGAGGAACGAAGCTTGTCTTGACAGCGGCCAATGGCATATATAAAAGTAGGTTAGTGCCATTTAATTGCGTGGAGGTGGACTCTGGAGCAGGAGGCTGACTAGTGGAAGCGGTTCGAGATGTCTGCTGTTTTCAATAACGCAACCTTATGCAACTTGATTCGTGAGAACACTTATTCAAAGACTTTGCAGAATGTGTATCAATTGCAGCCTCAATTGAACGTTATGGAGAAGTACTGGGCGGCTTGGTACACGTACATGAACAACGACGTGTTGGCGACCGGTTTGATGTTCTTTTTGCTGCACGAGTTCATGTACTTCTTTAGATGTCTGCCATGGTTCGTTATTGACCAGATCCCGTTCTTTAGAAGATGGAAGTTGCAGCCGACCAAGATCCCCAGCGCAAAGGAGCAGTGGTACTGTCTCAAATCGGTTATTCTATCGCATTTCTTGGTCGAAGCTATTCCTATTTGGACTTTCCACCCAATGTGCGAGAAACTGGGCATCAGCGTCGAGGTGCCCTTCCCATCGATCAAGAGAATGGCTCTGGAGATTGGCCTGTTCTTTGTTTTGGAGGATATGTGGCACTACTGGGCCCACCGTCTGTTCCACTACGGTGTGTTTTATAAGTACATCCACAAGCAACACCACAGGTACGCCGCTCCATTCGGTTTATCTGCAGAATATGCTCACCCAGCTGAGACCATGTCGTTGGGGTTCGGTACCGTTGGTATGCCAATTCTCTATGTGATGTACACCGGAAAGCTACATCTCTTCACCTTGTGTCTCTGGATCACTTTAAGACTATTCCAAGCCGTCGACTCGCACTCCGGTTACGATTTCCCGTGGTCTCTCAACAAGTTCCTGCCTTTCTGGGCAGGTGCTGAGCATCACGATCTGCACCACCACTACTTCATTGGTAACTACGCTTCCTCCTTCAGATGGTGGGACTTCTGTCTGGATACTGAAGCTGGTCCTGAAGCTAAAGCTGCCAGAGAAGAAAGAATGAAGCTTAAGGCTGAGAGCAACGCCAAGAAAAACGAATAGATCTGATGTAGTGTTCCTTCCTTACGTTTACCAGCATTTATGGGAGCCTGATAGAATAAAACGATTGCAGCGGAGCACGCTAGCGATGAATATAAGTATATACTCAAGTATAAATGGCACGATATGACAATTGTTTAGCGATTCAGTTAATCTGACGAAGTATGTTCTCGATTGACAAAGCTCTTTGTCCTCGCAGCTCTGGTAATCGCTTTAACGCTTACTGTTATTAAATCTATACTATACAAAATTAGTTTATTTCAACCGATCCATCTTCTGGCAGATCTGAAGAGACGAATCCAAGGGCCGTATCCACCCCATTCTTCGTACTTGCCCTGTGGATACCATGAATTGGCTTCCAACCTGCACACTCTTTCTGGGTGGGGCATCATTGCCAAAACTCTACCGTTTGGTGATTTGATACCAGCGATAGCGTTAGTAGAGCCATTTGGATTGAATGGGAACCTTTGGGTCACATTTCCATAATTGTCTATGTATCTTATGGCACATAGCTCTTGGCTCTCAAAGGCATCTTGCTGTTCTTTGGAGATAAAAGTGGCATTACCTTCACCGTGGGCTACAGCGATTGGTAGCATAGAACCGGACATGCCATTCAAGAAGATACTCTGATTATCATCTCCTTCAGAAATTTGAACCATTGCAACACGGGCCTCATATTGGGTACTTAGGTTCCTTTCAAAGCTTGGCCAATTTTCACATCCAGGAATGATTTCCTTTAATCTACTCAAGAACTGACAACCGTTACAAGCACCAAAGGCAAAAGTGTCCTCTCTTTCTTGGAAAAACTTGACAAATTGAGCACGAACTCCCTCATGATATAACACGGATTTCGCCCAACCAGCACCGGCACCAAGGACGTCACCATACGAGAACCCACCACAGGCGGCGATACCGACGAAGTCATCAAGATGAACTCTGCCTTCCAACAAATCTGTCATTGTTACATCTATCGAGTTGAAACCTGCTTGCTCGAAGCACCATGCCATTTCCATTTGACCATTTACACCTTGTTCTCTCAAAATGGCAACATTAGGTCTGACATTTGATAGTTCTGCCCCAATTTTGAGGTCATCAGCAGGATCATAACGTAGAGAGAAATGTAGACCAGGATCCTTGTCATCTTTGATAGCCGAAAACTCCTCTTCTGCTGACTTAGGGTTATCTCTTAGCTTCTGCATCTCGAAGGAAGTGGAACTCCACAACTGTTGCAGATGACCTCTGGTACTTTCATATAGATGTTTTCCGTCGCTGTCAATCACCTTGATGGTTTGAGAGCTGAAATCTGGCTTACCGACCACGGAAACATAATCACCAGATACACCATTCTTCTCCAAGATACTTCTGAATTTTTCCAAATCAGACTGAGCAATTTGGAAAACAGCACCCAACTCTTCATTGAATAATGAGGCTAGAACTTCTTCTTGAGTAGATGCCTTGACAACAGCGGTCAAACCACATCTCGAGGCAAAAGCCATTTCCAACAGAGTAACGAGCAAACCACCATCAGATCTATCGTGATAAGACAATACAATGTCACTCTTGTGCAATTCCAGCAGAGCTGATAAGAAACCCTTCAAGACCTCATTCTCATGTACTGTTGGGGAAGCGTTACCGACTTGCTTGTAGACTTGCAGAAGAGCAGAACCTCCCATCAATGCTTGCTTTTGGGAAGCAGCCAAGTCAACGAGAACAAGAACGGAATCTTCGACATCCTTGTTTAATAGAGGAGTCCATGTCTTCGAAGTGTCAGACACTGGTGCAAAAGCAGTAATGTCTAGAGACAAAGGAGCAGTCACTTCATTGTCATTCCATTTCATCTTCATAGACATCGAGTCCTTACCAACAGGAATAGCAACGCCAAGAGCAGGACATAAATCTAAACCCAAAGCTTGGACAGCCTCATAAAGTTTGGCTCCTTCACCCGCATGAGACGCTGGTGACATCCAGTTAGCAGATAGCTTAACATGTTTTAGAGACTTGACATCGGCGGCAAATAAGTTTAACAGAGATTCGGCAACAGATAACTTGGCAGAGGCAGCTGCAGAGATCAAAGCACTGATTGGTCTTTCACCCATCGCTAGGGCTTCACCGGTTTTAATGATAGATGGACCAAGCGACGTCGCAGTGACACCAACGTCTGCTACTGGTACTTGCCATGGACCAACAAATTGATCACGATCGATTAAGCCTGTAACAGTCCTATCACCAATAGTTATCAAGAAAGATTTGGAACCGACTGCAGGTAAGCGCAAAATTCTCTCCACTGCATCGTCGATCGATGGAATAACACTCAAATCAGCGTCCGGCAATTGAAGATCAGCAGTAACAGCCTCTCTAGACATTTTAGGAGGTTTCCCAAACAAGATAGGCATCTCCAGATCAATTGGGGTCTCGTTCAATAGAGGATCTTTGACAACCAGTCTCTGTTCAGCTGTGGCATGACCAACCACTGCGTATGGAGCCCTTTCTCTTTTACAAATCTCTTCAAAAACAGCTAAGTCTTTCTGTGCCACACCTAGGACATAACGTTCCTGCGACTCATTACACCAGATTTCCATTGGGGACATACCAGGCTCTAAGGAGAGAACCTTTCTAATGTCGAAGACGGCACCCAAGTCATTATCGTGAACTAGCTCAGGTAAAGCATTAGAGAGACCACCTGCACCAACATCATGAATAGATTGAATTGGACTGTTTTCTCCAAGGGAGACACAAGCGTCAATCACCTGTTGACAGCGACGTTCCATCTCTGGATTACCTCTTTGGACGGAAGCGAAATCCAGTTCAGCCGAACCTTCACCGGCAGCCAAGGACGAAGCGGCTCCACCACCTAAGCCAATTAGCATGGATTGTCCTCCCAAAACGATCAATTGAGATCCAGGTGTTATAGGTTTATTTTTGAGAACAAATTGAGGTCTGACAGCACCGAAACCACCGGCAATCATGATAGGCTTATGGAAACCTCTTATTTCATCTTTTCCCTCGCTGTTCTTGACCCTAGTAGTGAAAGTTCTGAAATAACCGTTAATGCATGGTCTACCAAATTCGTTGTTAAAAGCTGCAGAACCTAATGGTGCTTCAATCATGATGTCTAAAGCTGAAGCGATGTGAGAAGGCTTGCCTACATCCAATTCCCATGGCTGCTGGTGTCCTGGAATTAGCAAGTCGCTAACGGAAAATCCACTTAGACCACATTTCGATTTGGAGCCTCTTCCTGTAGCACCTTCGTCTCTAATCTCACCACCGGAACCGGTAGAAGCACCTGGGAAAGGTGACACAGCCGTTGGATGGTTGTGAGTCTCGACTTTAATCAACATGGGCACTTTTTCTCTGATTGCTGTCCATTTCTTGGTAGCATAATCAGGTGCGAAATGATAGGCTTCGTTCTCGGTATCCAACACAGCGGCATTGTCTGAATAAGCACTCAACGTAAAGTCTGGGGTCAATTTGTGCGTATTTCTAATCATCTGGAAAAGTGTGAACTTCTTTTTCAATCCGTCAATAGTCCAGTCAGCATTGAAGATCTTGTGGCGACAGTGCTCAGAATTAACCTGTGCAAACATAAAGAGCTCCACATCGGTCGGATCTCTCTTTAGCGTCTGGGCAAACGCCTCAACCAGATAGTCCATTTCACCGTTATCCAGAGCCAAACCCATCTCCACGTTAGCCTTCTCCAAGATCTCCTTTGGCGACGCCTTGGCAGACCCTGAGACCAACGGCACATGAACCAAAGGTCTTGGCGTGTCGTGTAGGAAAATATCCTCGGCACTTGGTGGAGCGTCCAAGTACAAGTGCTGGGTCATTCTGTCGTACACAGGTTTCAAAGAAACGTCATTCAGGTTCTCCAACAGCGGGAACCCCGGAACAGTCTTGATCAGAAGAGCCAAACCTCTCTCAACACGCCCAATTCTATCATCCAAACCACAAACAGACGTAATATTTGTCGCCTTGGAAGACCACGGCGAAATAGTACCTCTTCTTGGAGCCACTCTAATCAAGTACATATTATCTCCCAAAGCTGTTCCAGAAACATTATCCACCACAGCATTGTACAAAACTCTCGACAATTCATCATTCTCGGTATCCAATGCATAGTCATACGTTAAAAGAGCTTCCAACAACTTCAAATCTTCAGCAGTCAACTCATCGCCCTTCACATCAACATAGTGAATGTAACACGAACGAACTTCGCTGATCACAGAAGTACTGTTCGTGTACTGATTTATACCATCCACAAGGTTCTCAACTCTGAATTGAGGCAGAGCAACTGGGCCGACCAATATCTTAACGGACATCCCTGCAATCTGCTCTTCTCGAACGTTTGAAAGCTACAAAGGGATGAACAGATAAGATACACTAATCAATGCTTAGCAGTACAAGAACTTTTAATCTACATGTTGTAAATCTTTTTGAAAAATTGACTACTAGTTAATATAAGTGAAAAAAATTGCATCTTCAAGCGTAAAAGCCAGATATAAAGAGAACCGTCAAGATCTGTAAGTTCATCATCGATTATGTAGTTGTAGGTGACTCATCTAGCGAGATTCCCAGCTAGAATAGCCAGCGTTCCGTGGAGTTTAGGCATTCTTGACTCTGGTTGTCTTGCTCATCGCTGAAAATTTTCAGCTCATCGCATCGCATGAAAAGAGGACTCATAGTAGGTTGAAGTAGCTGGTAGGTTGAAGTAGCTCAGTTGAAGTCAATTGAGTCCAAGATATACGTGTAATGCCACAGAAGGCCTTGAAAGTAACCAAGAAGGCGAAGGATCCACGTCGTGTGACGAAAAAGCAGAAGAACCTTCGAAAGGCTGCACCATTGCAGATCAAGTCAAAGAAAAAATCGTTGCAACATCTCAAGAAACTTAACAGGACTGCGTCGTTGACTGAGTCCACTGAGAAGTTGATTGCCAGCAAAGTGGGACATCTGGAGCTCTTGAAAGGCACCAGGCGAGAGCTTGAGAAGGAAAAGGGCAAGAAATGATCGGGCGGATTAGTTTGTACATTATACGTGATATAGTTTAGCGGGATTCATCTCTCGTATGGCCATAGCCAGTTTAAGATAAGATTCTGGGTGAACGAGTAGAGTTGGGAGCTTATCCAGTAGAGCGAGAGCAGGAGAGGCGCCTGGGATGAAATTCCCATCATGAAAATGCAGCCGAATCTCGAGAGGTTCAGTATACTTGCCATGGCTTGCGCGGCGCGGGAATGCTCGTCGGTTGCCAGCTCAATGCCAGCATTCGACGCTCGAGTGCTCGTCAATGCTTTGCCGTTGTATTCCACGTTGGTCAGCGCCAATGAGCCGAGAACCAAAGGTACCAGCATCGGTAGCGAGTCCAATGGCAGGCTTAGATCCAGCGTTGGCGGTACGATCGAGTTTAGCAATTCCCCGTTGTTCGTTTCTAGCAGTCTCTTCTCGGTCAATGCACGAATCCCCATCGATACGGTCACCCAGAGCGGTACTTGAACCAGAGGCAAAATGGCGTTCTTCCACATCTGTACGTTATATTTGGCAAACAGCCTCTTTTGTCTTTTCCTGGTCTCCTTCACAGCCAAGAGTGTTATCTGTTCGGGCGTGAGTGTTCGACTTCCTGCAGTGGAGCCACCGTTGAGCAGCTCGCCGGTGGCACTGCCAGAGCTGCTGATCGAGTTCTCCGCCGTGGATGCAGCCAGTCTCAGTTTAGTGACAGGCGGAACCGCTTGTACAAGCTTTCTCAGCTCCTGCTGCTTTACGATCCTCTTTCTCTGCCATATGCTCAACGGCAACGTAGTCACGGTCCTCAGTAGTACAGTTCCCACAGGTATGAGAACCACCCAGGGCAGGCTGGAAGCATTGTGAATGTGGATCAGCGTCTCAGACACACCTTGAAATGCAGAAATCTTCCGCTTACCGATAAAAGTACCCAGCGCACTACCAGCACGACACTCACGGATCCCAACCCTCGGACCAACTCGCTGGACCCACATAACTACCGTTCCTCGCTTCCATTCCAACCATCCTGATCGCTACAATGATCCAAGTGAAAAATTCACATCTTTAGTGCTTCACCCGCACAACACATAAATACTATACTATACAAACTACTCTACCTGGCTGCCGTCTCTTGGCTTGTAGAAAGGCAGTACCTCTACCACTTCAGCAGGCAGCCTGCCGTCGACCTTGACCGCATACATGCCCGGTATATTCCTATCAACACTGAGCCACTTCGCTACCCACGACTTGGTCGGTTTGCACATACCAACGAGCCCTTCAAACGAGGGAGAAGTGCATTCTATCGTCGACACTCCTGCCTCTTCAAAAATACCCTGACAGTTCGGACAACCGTCGTTGGAAAAATCGTTGGTCGTAAGTACGATACCACATAACATGCAGGCCCTTTCACTCGACATCTCGAACCCTGGATCGATCAACTGGCCTGCTTCTACTTTTTTCAACTCATCTACCTATATACCAGCTACTAATGCTAGCTCATCATGGTAAATCAGTCACTATGTACGTATACTCATTATAGAGGTCTTCATCATAGCTAAGAAGCAGCTTACCAGCTGCTAGCTGCTCAATGGCTAGCTAGCTGTGATTTGTGTGGTCGCCGAGACTGAACTGGCGTCAAGTATTGTCTTGCTGTTGTTTTGTATCTTGTAAGTGCTGTAATGCATCGCGCCACAGTTCTGACAATATGTAGATCTATAAAATGTACGTGGATAGTGGTACTGAGTGCTGGATTAAGCGATTCCCAGGCTGGTGCAATGGTCGATTACGTTTCGAAGGTTAAGGAGCTGATCAAGGGACATCAATTCTTCCAGCTTACGGCGAGCTGGTGTCCCGACTGCGTTTACGCTAACTCGGTGTGGAAGAGGTTCGGAGTGGAAGACAAGATCCAGATGTTTGATATTGGTGCTCTGTCTCAGTCTGAAAGAGAGCAGTGGAGACAGGCTTTCCAGAAGGTCACCGGCAGTAGAAATCTGCCAACGGTTCTGGTGAATGGTAAATTCTGGGCTACTGAGTCGGAACTGCATAGGTTCGAGGCTGCTGGTACCCTGAAAGAGGAATTGAAGAAGATCAATTTGTTGTCTTAGATAATTATTATAGATTAATGTGATTATTCGTCCTTCACGAAGAAGTAACCGTCCTTTTCGCTCATGTCCGTCCTGACAAACGTTGGTATGTCTTCGCCTTTACTGCTATCATAGAGGATAATACCGTTTTTGAGAGCGAGTCTCTTCTCGTTTCTCTTGTAGAAGTAGAGCACCACAAAGGTCCACAGGCCGTAGATGACGCCGAAGATGATACTAACGGTGTAACCAGTCTTGAATCGTGGGGCCTCAATAGTCTGCCAGGCTAACGTGGGGATCCATGCGTAGGTTGACTGGGAGAACGAGTAGATGGCTATCCAGGTAATGGCCTTCACCTGTGGGTCCATTCTGAGGAAATCGTTAATGTAGGACCACAGACATGGGGAAGCGGCGACACTAAAGTACGTGGTCAGGAAAGCGTACCATTTGGCACCACTGGAGACGTCCCATTTGATCAGAATAGCGCACGATATTGTATTCATGATGGCCGCGAAGACCATGAATATCCATTTGCAGCGGAACAAGTCGGCTCCCCAAGCACAGAAAAAGACGTAAATAAAGCCCAAGCATGCTGGTAAAACGCTTAGGTTGTTAACTCTCTCGATAGAATACGATTTATTCGATTTTAACCATAACGTGTAAGAACCACTGAAAGCTGTCATATTGTTCCAAGAGCATGTATCGAATACGACTAAAACCCAGAAAGTCGAGGTGCAAAATACTTTCTTCCAAAGACTTAGGTCCCACAGCGGCTTTAATTTGGATTTGTCAACACCGTCGTTGATCTGATTTCTTCTGTTTCTTGCACGCGCAATTCTAATCTCTTCATCTGAAAGAAACAGCGAGTAGCATTTAGAAGGAATACCAGGAATGAGGAAAAATCCTAAGATAACGGTTGGCAATGAGATAGCAATTGAGTCGATTAAGAACATCCACCTCCAGCCAGCCAAACCGTGAACTCCATCCAGGCTCTTAAAAATCCTTGCTTGTAGTAAACCGGAAGTGACACCACCGAGAAGTTGCCCGCAGAAGAACAGACAAACCCTTGAGCTGATCTCATCGGGTGCGTACCAGCATCCCATTATATATTGCGACATTGGGTAATAAGCAGCTCCGAATGCACTTAAGATAAATCGGTATGCCCTCAGCTCTGCTAGTGACTTAGCCCGGTAGCAGGCAAACGTGAACCATGTCCATCCCAAGTCCATCACTGGTAAGACTATATGGGCGGGAAATCTAGGTAGCAGATACATGAAGGGCAATTGAAAAACAATGGCACCCACATTGGCAATAGTACTCGTATAGATGTAGTCGTTACCCTTCATGCCCAGATCCTCTTTCATGTTCGACACATAGGCACTGGTGTAGTTATTAAGATCGACGGATTTCGACCAGTTCAGAATCAAAAAGTAAAATGCAATGATAATGTCCAGCTTGTACAAAAGCCTGCGTTCCGCTTTGGAGTGAGTAGCATGGTTTGGATAAAGAAACGTATACCATTTACGTGATTCCTTATACTCCTTGTTCAGCCTATATTCATACTCATCGAAGTACTTGTACCACTTACGGCCTGCTTCGTCCCTCAGCTCGTACGGTATATCTTTCTTCAGCTCATTCAAAGATCCATCTAACGACTGATACTTTCTGGTACCGCTATCTGGAGAAATGCTACTGCTCCTACTTTTTTTCGAATCATCATGAACAACCTCTAAAATGGGCGAATCGTCACCTTCGACAGAATTTGCGTACTCTGAGCAATGATCATCCTCTGGCAATGTCCTCAAATGAGGAAAGAATCTTTTCCACCGGCCAGAAGCAATCATCGATGCAGAGATCTTTGGAGTTTCTTGAAGCGGTGAACAGAGGTCGAAGAAACTCAATCGAAAGACCCATCAAGCAAGTGAGATCCTATTATATAGCTTAAAGGATCAATCCAACAAGCCATATCAATCAAGCTAGCGATGACTTCATCCATCCTGGCTCACTTTTTTTCCACTAGATATTGTGCGGACGACTCATTCTCGAAGCGCGCGACTGAAAATTGAGCTTGAGTCATGTTGAAGAGACTAAATCAATCCATTGTTCAAGAGGTAGACATGCAGGGTAAACCTCTGTCGTTGATCTCGAGTCTTGAATCAGCCTATGAATTGGGCATCTTGTCGGCCTTTTGAGCCAGCTCGATAAGTTTTTTCATCTTTCTCTGCACCGGAGATTGGTGAAGCTCATTTGCGGTTGGTTCGTAGATGTCTGGGCTTGTGTCTCTCTTAGGCATCCAATCGGCAAGCTCCGATGGCTGTTTATTCTCGTTGAGTTTGTTATCGGCTTCATCGTCTGATTCTATGATAATGACTTTCCTGTGACCATCGAATTCAACAAAAGGCTCTTCGGGGATACGTGGGAAATCGAGGCCGATGACTTCGATATCGTTTGATACACAGTCGATTAACTCGTCACGTTCCTCGATACAATCATCAAGCTCAATTATTTCGATGTCGTCGACTTTTGCTTCTATCTTGATGTCGTCTACTTTGGCTTCTATCCGTTGAGTCGGGCGTCTAAAGTCCGTGATCATAACAGAAGGCGACCGGCTTGGATCGCCACCGCCTTTTATGTCGAAACTGGTGGAATCATCTCTGAATTCCGCATGTGGGTACATCTCGTTCTCTTGCACATCTTGTCTTGTGGACCAGCTAGGTCCGTTATTGTCATTAAAACTGCTCTTCACATCTGAACCGTGATGATAGTTACTGAAGAAGTCGGAAAGCTCCCTTTCTTCTGCCATCTGGTCGCATTCATCGGCAATCTCCGTCATGTTTGCCTCCAAAGTATCTGTCTCAGCGATAAAAGTGCGCTCTACGCCTCCATCGCCGGCCATTTCAACATCTTTCATCGAAATTACATCCTCGTCATCAACATCTTGATCTCCCACAGAGTAAAACGATTCATTACTATCGCTGGTGTCCTGCTCCTGTACCGAATAGTACATTTCGTTCCCATCACTGTCTTCCTCCCCGCTACGGCTGAGAGGACCGACATCCGATGGACTCACCTGCATCTCCATTCCATGCTAGCCTTCTAATCGTCATCCCTGCGAAGCTGCAGTCCTAATTTGCATTCTTGAATACAAGATTACAGAGTCCGCCTCTCTGATGCCGCAAAGAACAACAGATGACTACAAAGTGCAAGAGAACAAGACTACGTGATGCTCACAATATATTCTTGATGTTTCTTAGATATCAAAGTGGCAAAGCTACGCTTGTCTAAAAAGTCCCAGACTAAACAGCTAACCATAAAATGACCGGCTGCTCATCTCGTCTGCTTGACCACTCCATCGAATGGATCAAGATGCACAGCGATGAGCACAGTGATGAGCATCAAATCTACCTTGCAGCTAGTCCAAGACCTACAGCTATCTGTTGAAGCTGGTCTGTTTTCCGGGTAACACCGTTGCAGGTATATATAAGGCGCGGTGAAAAATTTTCAGTATGGTGTAGGTCAAATGAAGGTATCCAGGAATACAGCTCTATAATAGATTCGGTATGTCAGCTGCTTGATAGGTTGCCAGCTGGGTAGTATTTCATCGTTATTTGGCGTTAGGTCACTAAGTAGTTTTGCTTAAGAACGAGGAAGTGAAAGTTGGAAGAATCAGATGTTACTGCATTTGAATAGGGGAAGATCAAGTAGGTAGCTTGCTGTTCTGTCGAACGGGTATACTTACAAAAATGTAGATTCTGATACCTTTTACCAACTTTACCTTTTATTAGGCAGGGTTATGACTCCTGATGGACACTTATAATCCTGGCACACTTTCGTACGGGATACTACCAGTATGGCAATCTGTTTTCTGAGTGGTGTATCTTGGTTGTACTAACGATAGTCGAGAAATTTTAGTGAAAATGACTCGTACTTCTGTCCTGGCTGATGCGTTGAAGGCTATTGTCAATGCCGAGAAAACTGGTAAACGCCAAGTTTTGATTAGACCTTCTTCGAAAGTTATTATTAAATTTTTGCAGGTAATGCAAAGACATGGTATGTTAAATATGCGCGTGTTCGAGTCTAGATCTCGGTATCAATTCCCCGGGCTGATAACTAGATGGTTTGTCAAATGTGGAAGCATTTTTCAATGGCATACTGTTTTTTAAGTGTCCGGGATAGTGAAATTCATGTGGAAATGCTTCTTACACGGTTTTGAATGTATTATATTACAATTGCGTATTCTCAACCGTTTACTTTTCTTCAACATCATTCAACGGAATTGTATATCGAATCTTGTGCTCACTGATTGGCATCGTATGCGTTGGTTACTAACTTTTGCAATAGGTTACATTGGTGAATTTGAATACATTGACGACCACAGATCTGGCAAGATTGTCATTCAACTGAACGGTAGGATCAACAAGTGTGGTGTGATCTCTCCTAGGTTTAATGTCAAAATCGGTGAGATCGAGAAGTGGACTGAGAACTTATTGCCAGCCAGACAGTTTGGTTACGTTATCTTGACCACTTCAGCTGGTATCATGGACCATGAAGAGGCTAGAAGGAAACACGTATCTGGCAAGATCTTGGGTTTCGTGTATTAGATGTAATTTATAAGTAATATTGTAGAATTAAACGTTCGGATGCAAGATCTCAATAGAGTTAAGACTATCGTAAGTTCATGCCGTCAGGTTATCCAAAAAGTTCGGATGGCGGTGGCAATTTCACAGAGTTGTTTACAACTCTTCCTACTGTGGTAGGAACGTTAGACCCTGGGCTTGTGCTTTCGTTTTCACGTTTTTCCAAAAGCACTCCTTCCATACTCGAAAAGTTGGGATTGGTGAAGATGGGAACTATACTGGAGGGTCGACGATTCATCTGTGGCTCTATAAAGCCCGGACCATAGTTGTAGTAATTCGATTTTTGCTGTTGCCTCATCAGTAATGTTTCATTCAACGGTGGCAGTAGCACATTGGGGTCACGTAGCATTGCAGAGTCCAAACTATTTGACTGAGAAATTCCAGTGCTTAAAATGGATGCTTGCTCAGTCCCAGTAGAATCAATAGACATCGATCGTGGAGACTGTGGCGAAAACATCAATACAGGACCTGGTGGTGATGAGTGCCATGGATCTGTAAGCCTCCTTGCCGGTTGTAGGTCCTGGACGGGATGATGCAGATTATGACAATGTTGTTGAGCGAAATCGAATAAATGTACTTTGATATCGTGGCTTATATGCGGTACCTTCATCAACTTTTCAGTTATAACGGAGTTTCTCAGGTATGATAGAAAGTTTTGAATTAGTTGATGGTAGCCAACGTAACCCAATGATTGAGAATCAAATAAATTATGCGTCAGTTCTTCTTCAGAGTGTTTATCAACAAGCCAGGTACAATTGACAATATACCTGTTGATGAAATGGTCTACGGCGATGCTTTCCTGCTGCGAATGAATACCAGAGCTGGTTAGTCGGTGACCGATAAAGAGTAGGAGTTGAATAACGGGATTTTTCAGCATAGAAATAAGTCTCTGAGGACAATACTTGTTACTGTTGATGGACATTTCAAATTCAAATAATCGGATCAAAAAAATAACCACATCTGATATCAAAGGAGCATTCTTGGCATTTAAATCACTTTCGGACTCTAAGACAATGAACGCGGGAAAGCAACAAGTTGCAAACATCTCATCAACCATAGAAGACTCAAGAAAAATGGTTGGAAACTCGGCCATAGAGTCCATGAACCAATATTTGCTATCTTGTTTAGCATTCATCTTCTCGATAAACCGACACCAGGCAGTCTCTAACAATCTCCAGTGACAGTCGGATTGAATCCTAACTAGATACTGAGACAACGGGAAAGAAAATTTGGGAGGATGCTCCTCGATCCTTAAATGTCGCATCAGCTCTTCCTGGCAGCCGCTTTCCTGACTGCTGCTTTCCGCCGCATACTTTTTCAGCACCATTTTCACAGCATTGTGATACTCAGCATCAGTTTTGAAGATGTAGGAAGCACCCAGAGGATCACTAGATTCCATCAACCGAGAGCTTATAAGCCAATCACTGAACAAAGTCTCTGCTACCAGATCGAGCGTGCTCATCTGCCATCGGCTGTTATTCGACATTACTCGAAAGACCAAATCCTTTAATGTACAGTCCTTAAGAAAAGAATGTTGTAAGAACCAGTTGAAAATGCGGACAGAAAGAGAGGTTGGTTCTTGCGATAATCGCAGGAGGGATACCCAGAGATGGAATATCAACCACATCTCGCTTTCTTCAAATGTCTCATTGTATTGCACAAGATGATCAACGAAAAACTGTTCATATCTGGCGAACACCTGTCCGATACTCGAGGACGACCATTCCGTTTCTTCGGCAAACGTCACTGGTATATATACCAGGAGGTTTACAGCAGTCACAGAGCATTTATCCAGGCTCCTGTTCCATAACGCATGCCATACGTCCGTGGCAATACGATCGCCCGGATCCCCCAAATATAGTCCCAAACATACCACGCTAGCCGTCAATGGCGGTTCATTGCGCACATGACTCTCTACCGCTTTGTAAAACACTTTATTCTCCGCCACGTGATCCACTGCGACTCGATACAATTGCCTTATCCTGTCTATTCCTATCGATTTGTTTATGGAACTCGAAACAGCACGCGCATCCCGCCGCGATAGCTCACCCACAGATCCACTTTGCCATCTCTTTCTTCTGCCCTTCAGACCGGCAACCTTCGGCACCGACCGTACGCACTTGGGTTCTCTTGTGTCCGGAGAATTATCATAATTCACCTTGATCATCGAGTTGACCAGCAACTCCAACAGTATATCTCCCTTCGATGCACCCGCCATCTCGGCGGCTAATTCCTTTGCATCGCCTCCGATCTCGGCTTCCTTCGCCGATTTCCTCAACAACAGTACCTCCCGGTGTACAGTCCTTATGTGCCGCTGAAGAAGATCCCGTCGCACGAACGCATGTTGGCACACTTTACATTCAAAAGGTTTCACCCCTGTATGCGACCTTTCGTGTCGCGCCTTGTGCTCCGAGCGCGAAAATGGTTTCCCGCAATAGGAACAAGCGTATTTCTTTTGCAAACCACTAGTATTATCGGCAACTTCGCTCATTATCCTTCCGCCCGACGCATACCCCTCACGTCTTCTCGTAACTCCCTTGAATTATTCGCTCAACCCTTTGCAGCTTATATACGAGCTTCGGGGTTTCCCTTGTGATTACCCCTCCTTCTCGGAACCCAATAGCGGGGAAGCGGAGCGCAAACAAAAGCGGGGCCGGCGATAACATTCCAGATGCTGCCGACCCCGCATTTTTCTTCCCGCTGCACGTCCCTCTGTACGTTCCATGCACCCCTAATTCCAAATCGGAGGCGGTTCGTCATTCTGCGAGATAACTTGCCAGCTGCTTTGTTCGTACGAGGGAACCTCCATCGAGGCGGCCGGCATCATGTCAGAGAGCGGCGTGCCGCTCACGTTCGAGCGTAAAATCGGAGCCGAGCTTGCCGCCACCGGCTGTTCTGGTAGCTGGGGGTCCTGGGTGTCAGGCCGCACATGCTCACTGTTTACCAAGTGGTCTTTAACCCGCTCTTGGTAATTAGGCGGGTTTATGGGAGTGGCGGGGTCGGAAGCAGTGGGGGTTGCGGGACCTCCTGTTTGGAAGAGCGGGACCAGCTCGCCGGCCCGGAAGTGGATGTTGCCGTTGGAGTTGTCAAACAGAACCAATCTGCCCTTCATTGTGACAAGTGGTGAGATGTATAGGAGCACTGGTATTGCTGCCTTGATTTCAAGGTTCTTGTCTGTAGTCTTGCTGTGTAGAATGATTGTAATGGCGAGTCTGTGTCGTACCTGGATCAGTCCGCCGCGCAAGTCGCAGTCCTGTGTGATTTTTTTCAGATTATCTGGTATTGTGAATATCGGTGATATTTCTGTGACATCTGTAAGAAGCCCTTCCTGGTTTTCTATGAACTCGGTGAAGTCGGTCATTGACTGCTTGGTGGTGGCTATTTGGTCATCGTAGATTTGGCCCGCGGTGTCGCGAACTGCAAAAAACTGTATTAGCGATGCGGTAATTCTCTTGAGGACGTAACCTTTCTGGAACGGGAACAGTTTGATTTGAATGGGCGTCGTAGTGCCGATTGCAATAGCTTTGCTTGGTATACTCACTTCGTACTGCATTTTGTCCTTGCAGGTGCCGCCAACCCTGATTTCTTGCTGGATAGCCATGTCGTTTGGAGATAATGTGCGGAAGATCCTCAGGTACTTGTAGCAAGTCAGCGGACCGTGGCTCTGGTGCAGAGGATCTAGATCTTCTTTGAGCAAGGAAGTCATGCTGCTCGCTTTACGCTTTCTTTCGATGCGCGCTTCGAAATTGTAGAGGATCGATCCACTTTGTAGTCCCTCCACAGTCTCGGGGACCTCGCTTGGGAGTAGGATTTGGAAAGGAAGGTCGTAGTTGCCTTTCGGCAGATGGAACACGTACGACGGGGCAGAGTACAGATCTTTGTAGGGCGTGCCACTGACCCCATTTTTCGGTAATTCCAGAATGTGATTTGGTGTCTTCTTGACTAGGCGGCTCACTACCGGACTGGACAGGGACCTCTTGGCCGATTCTCGATGACCTTCCTCTGCAACGTAGTTATTGTCGTTGCCGATTACGGTGTTTCCCTGCGAAGACACAAGTAAATTCTCCCATCTGGTCTCGAAGATAGTCTTCTGATCCTTTACGATACTGGTTACCCCGGATCGCTTCTTGTCTCGTCCCATGTGTAAGAAATCGAGCTTAAACTTACCAGTCAGCTTCAAAGTTACTCTCTTGACGAGCATGTCTTGCGAAAGCGAAAATAGTACTCTACCGCTCATTGGGACTGGATTTGATTCTAAAGGCGATCCGCAGATAAGCACCAGATCTTTGTGAGGTGAATCTACTCGAACATCAAAGTACACCAGCGGTTCCCTACCTGTTCCATTACTGGCATGCTTTAGACCAAACATCGGTGACCTTGCTCAAGCATTTATCTTTCAGTAAGTTGGTTCATGTATTCATCCGTCTGATTTTTTTCAGATCTCCTAAGGACTATCACTTACAAAGGGCTTATAGATGTGAAAGTAGCTGAAGCTCAATGAATCAGAAGCAGTCAGTTGCTTCCATTTTGCCGCAAGAGATATGGATCACTATCTTGCGGCATTTGGATCATTCGGATTTGTTTCGTCTGAGACTCTGCTGTAAAAGATTCAACCAGATAGTAAGCGCAGCGTCTGTGTGGAAATCAAGATGTTGGACGAGGTGGTTAGAGCATCTGTCTCATGCCCCGTTTGTTGAAGGGCTTTCAAGCGACAGTGATTGGTTTTACTACTATAGGTTCAGAAATCGAATTGATCAAAGCTTAATGAAGTTGCTTAGGAAGCTGGTAAACGAAAACGATACTACGGAGTTTTGGCACCTTTACAGACTCATACTACGATATAATCCGTCACATATCATTCCATTTCTCTATGGCGTTGTCAGACGCGGGTTTCTGGCGTCGGAACCGTTTGACGTGGTCACTCTATGTCAGCATCTGTTAACATCCGTGAGACACAAGCACGTTTACGGCCTTTTTGGTGCTGGGGAGAGTGCTTCACAGACATTTGTACATAGCGCGGAAGAAACCTTTTTCTTGCCGCTTGCTGCTATGGACCCTTCCTTTGATAGATTATTGCATTTTAGAAGCGACATTCATGATCATGTACATTCACTCATTAAAGCTGAATTCAACAGTTTTCAAGACTTCCTCAACTTACCGACAACTCTAAGGGTGGACAAATTGATAAGTCATCTTTTTGAAGCCCTAGATCTATTGGATAAGGATAGGCAGCTTTTCGTTGAAGATTTTATGTTACTGAGGATATATGCAGGTGAAACAGCCGGCCATCCCCTGCTCATACTTTCTATGGTGCAACATTTAGCTTCCAAATACGGTGTCGAAACAGTATTATGCGGATCTTATCTCATTATTCATGACCCTCAGGCGAGAGACGGAGAGACCTATCTAACCATTGCGTCTTCTGGCGTACCGAAGATATTCACCAGACGAAGGCTTGTACTGTCTCTGAAGCGCATATTGGGCTCAAGTGACTACATTATTCAAAGAGAAATTCTGCCGACCATATTGCAACCGCTAAAACATCAAGAATTGCTCGCGACAGTTTTCAAAGAGTTGTTACCTCTTTACAACAAGTCCAAATGGTCTGTAGCGGCTCCGAAGACCATGGATGAGCTACAGCGTCTGTTTCCCCACAGCAATCAGCCTATTAAGCCTGAGATGATCAATTACTTTCTCTGCGTTTTCAAAGCTGTGGAGATCCGCTCCAAAAATGAAAGAAGTATCTCAGTCATGCTTACAGTAACCTTCAAAGAGGTCTTTCAGCTCGTTTCAAAGCTTTTCCCAGGCGATCTATCATATGCAGAAGAACTGCTGAGATGCAAAGGAGCTGCTTTTTGCGAGGTTGACCTCGAGTATGAAGATTGGCTATCCCAAATCCATAACATATCATTACGACCACATGCTGGGCTTGGCAGCTTCGTGGTCTCTCTACGGGACCAGCAAATATTGTGCGTCATTGGCGTAAAGGAACACAATAGTGCTGGAACCTTTTACAATTTAATGAGTTTTGCAGGTGAATTTTACGTGGAGCACAGTAGTAATATAAGAACTATAGAAGCTGACCAAGAAGAAAATATCATCAAAAGATTTCTGACTGTAGGGTTTCAGTCAGATTTGGGTCTTGTTTTCAGCGGCATCGATTGGCTATCTCACAAACTAATTCCTAATAGTCATGTTTCTCATATGATGAAAACACTTTAAGTTGTAATTGCAGTTCAGTATATATAGCTGGAACTATAAAGATTCTTTAATGCCATTTTATTATATATGCTTTCAAGCCGCACTCTTTCATCAGCGCGAGCTCTCTGTAGATTACCAGTTGCTATAACATGATGTGCCATTACTCAGACTAGTTGAAACGAATGCAGCAGATAGCAGATATCAACGACTTATAGAATGCATAGTTCATGCCGGGAAAGCTTTAAAGCTTGTCAAAGATGGGGTAGCCGACTCATAAGCTCGAAGGTTATCGGTATAGACCTTGGGACGACCAATAGTGCAGTGGCGTACATCAGGGATTCACGGAATAAGCAATCCGCAACTATTATAGAGAACGATGAAGGACAGCGTACGACACCATCAATAGTGGCTTACGATAGGAATGGAAAAGCGATTGTAGGCTCAACAGCCAAAAGACAGGGTGCTATCAATCCAAGAAATACATTCTTTTCCACAAAAAGGCTCATTGGACGTTCATTCGAGGATGAAGAAGTCCAGAGGGACATGAAAACTCTACCATATAGCATAGTCAAATCTGAGCTAACCGGCCAGGCGTACGTCAAGACGACCAGCGGGGAAGTGAAGTCACCTAGTGAGATAGGCTCTTTGATTTTAGGCTATTTGAAAAAAACCGCGGAGGCTTATTTAGATGAAGTGGTTGATAAGGCAGTTGTCACAGTCCCAGCTTATTTTAATGATTCTCAGAGACAGGCAACTAAAGATGCAGGAAAATTAGCAGGTTTAAAAGTACTGAGAGTTATAAATGAACCCACCGCGGCAGCATTAAGTTTTGGGCTAGATGATGAAAGAAATTCGGGGATTATAGCGGTCTATGATCTCGGTGGTGGAACTTTTGATATATCGATACTTGATATCGAGGATGGTGTTTTCGAGGTCAGAGCAACGAATGGTGATACTCATCTTGGTGGAGCGGATTTCGATGAGGTGGTTGTCGACCATATCATAAAATCATTTATCTTGGAGAATCCAGACTTGGATCCGGCAACGTTGAAGCAAAACGGTGAACTGATGCAAAGGATTCGAGAAGCCGCTGAAAAGGCAAAAATTGCACTGTCGCATGTAGAGACTACAACCATTGATATTCCATTCATTTACGAGAACAGGCACCTGCATTTGACTTTAAAGGAAAGCGAATTGGATGAAATGACAATGCACCTGATTAAGCGGACGATAGATCCAGTGAAAAGAGCCCTTAAAGATGCGGATATCGAGCCAGAAGACGTGGACGAAGTTCTTCTAGTGGGTGGTATGACGAGAATGCCAAAGATTAGAGCTGTCGTACAGGAAGTGTTTGGAAAGAAACCGAATACATCGGTGAATCCCGATGAAACGGTGGCACTTGGTGCAGCTATTCAGGGAGGTGTTTTGTCCGGTGAGATTCAGAATGTTCTTCTACTGGATGTCACCCCACTGACTCTTGGCATTGAAACATATGGTGGAGCTTTTTCACCTTTGATTCCAAGAAACACTACAGTACCTGTCAAAAAAACCGAAGTATTCAGTACTGGTGTTGATGGACAGACTGGTGTCGATATAAAAGTTTACCAGGGAGAGAGAGGACTCGTTCGCGACAACAAATTGATCGGTGATTTTAAGCTCACTGGTATTACACCATTACCGAAGGGAGTCCCCCAGATCGCGGTTACTTTCGACATTGATGCAGATGGTATCATAAATGTATCTGCATCAGAAAGAAGCAGTGGGAAAGAAGAATCCATTACAGTGATTGCCAATTCTGGACTTACCGAAGAAGAAATTCAGAAGATAGTCGAAGAGGCCAATGCTAATAAAGAGAAAGATAACTTGATCAAAAAAAGGATTGAGCTCATCACAAAAGCTGACATCATGATAAGTGACTCAGAAAACGCTTTCGAGCGATTCAAGGATATTATATCTGCAGATGAGGCATATCCAGAAGTTCTCTCGGAACTGCGTCAAGTGCGCGAGATGATTAACGAATTCAAGAAAAATGAATCGAACTTAGACTACAACGTCGATGACATCAAGAGAGCCACAGATGCGCTTCAGAATAAAGCACTCAAATTATTTCGCAGCGCTTCGAAGAAGCAGGCCGCCGCCAAGAAGTGATAATTGCGATTTTATCAAAATTTAGTTTTATCGTTTCCGGATACATGCACATAGATACATCAATGGTCGCCGCATTAAAGCGACTTGTTCATAAATTTTCTTCTGGTAAACGCCAGCCAAAACTTGGAGGGATTTTCCTTAGAGTCTTTGTACACTCTATCGAGCAATCTCATGGCCAGCTCCTGGCGGAATTGTTGTATGTAGGTTCGTAACAGCTCCATCGCGTTGTGGTCGGAAAGAGGCACCGAGTAAACGGTGTTCAGAGGAAACCCCGGTGTACCAGGAAGCGAGAAATTGTCCAGCGCAACGTTTGTTAGCATCTTCACCGCCTCGTTACAGCTTGTGGTTGGCTTTAAATTGGACAAACACTCGTTAATGAACAAAATACCATAGATCAAAATTCTGTCAGCGGGCGATTTGATCTCAAAGTTCTTAAAGAACGAATTGGCACGGAACAGGTCAAGACATTCGTCGATAATATCATAATCAGAGTTGGCAGGATAGGCAGGTCCGCGAAACTTGGTATTTAGTGGCAATAGAACAATATTACCGACCATACGGTCGGTTTGAGGGTCCACCGGAAAAGTTGAGTGATAAGCCTGCAGAGTTTCAACACTAGTTAGTATTCAAGATCTGTAGAGCTCCAAAGCGACGAGAGCGGTTCCAAAAACTCAGAGAAAAAACTTACAGGCATCGGGATCGTTCAATCGGTACAATTGTCAACCTCAATGGCAAATCTGGATCTCAAATCTGGCCTTAAAGTATCGATATTCTTGCTTGATAGGGGCCTTTAATGCCTTGATTTTTCAATACTTGCTAGTTAGGCTGGCCGTAAAGAGTGAGGCATGTTCCATCCTTTGAGATTGCTAGGCTTGAAGAAATAACCTCGAGCCCTCATCGATCTGGAGAGGAAGGCTAGGCAGCTGACTGTTGTCTGGAGCGGTGTGATTGTCAGTAGTGTCAACTGTTTGACTAGTTGGAGGGTACTAGAGCTGGACAGCTGCTTGGAGCCGGAAAAGTCATCCCCTTGGTTTGCTACGACTGCTTGATTGGGATAAGTTGAGGAATTGGTGTTGCCTTAGCCACAGGTTGAAGCGGTAAGGTATTTTTTATGCAAGTATGGTCAACAGCACCGGTGTACAAGACAGGAGATCGATTTACTCGGAGATATTCGGGATCGAGAGACCGCCAAACACACTTGATCCTCGGCTTCGACAGGAGATCGAGGTGGGAGAGGGTCAGCACCGAGATGTGGAGTTGCCGGATAAAATTGAAGATATAACGAGTCTAGAAGATGTGTTTTCGGGAGAAATAAGCGACGATTTGGTCTTGGAGAAAAATGAGCCCGCGGAGGCCAAGGAGGGGTATATTCTGTCCCATAAGACACATATAAGGGAGGTTTCGGATAGTCAAAGTCTGTTGAGTTGTGATAACACACCGAGAGGCAGTCCCAAGAGGACGGAGGCGTCTGTGGTTTCTCCTACGGCTACTGGCAAGACGGCGCTGGCTCGCAAACCTCCGCCGATTCCGCTGGCAACTAATTTGGAAGACGTAAAGCCACGGTCGCCGTCAACGGATTCTTTCCCATCTAGCATTCCGCATGCATCGCACGGGTCGAAGAGCGAAATTGCGCCAAGACGGACTCCCTCATTACCGCAATTGTCTATTTCTTCATTGAAAAAACAGTCGAATTCCGGCGGTAATACCCCGACACAATCCAAGAAATCTCCATTGCAAGGTTTTGGATTCTTTTCAAGGCATAATTCTCGGGAGACCAATGAATTGCTCGGACAAAATCATCCTCATCAACATATTCAAACGCAGACTAATCATCATTATCATTCATCCCATCCTACTGATCAAGGCCAGAATCTGACTTCGAGATCGATGTCGTTGAACTCGTCAACGTTAAAAAATTTTGCGTCATCTCTACAATCAAAGTCAGGTAGTGGCAGAAAGGCATTACAGAAGTATGACTCACCCCATAGTCCGTTCCAGGAAGCTCATGGCCACAGTTTTCATGGAGGCGGTTCTGGTAATCATAACCCCAACGGTAATTACGCATCAAACAACAAGCATGTTTCTTCACCCATGGGATTGGGCATCAAGACTCGACACTCGTCGACATCGCTTGCCTCCAAGAGGTTTACATCGGCATCTGGGTCGACCATTTTTTATGACAGGCGCAGTAGTGGTTCGCTCCCTTCATCAAAGCCTATACTGAGTGCTTCCGTGAAAAAGCCTCAGGTGTATCCGGCATTGCTCTCTAGAGTAGCGACAAAATTGAAAGGATCTATACAGGTTGGCGAGCACAAAAAAGATGGTTTAATCTATCGTGACGCTTTCACAGGACAGCAGGCTGTTGATGTTATCTGTAGTATAATAAGAACCTCAGATAGAAATTTGGCGCTGCTGCTTGGCCGATCGCTCGATGCTCAGAAGCTATTCCATGACGTTGTTTACGAGCATAGATTGCGCGATTCTCCTCATGAAGTTTACGAATTTACCGATAGCTCACGCATGATAGGGACTGGCACTACAGGAGTTGTTCCCTTGAATTCCCGCGATCCCTTAATGCTGTTACCGAGCTCGTCGCAGGTTAATAACATGCCATACTCGGCCTCAACTATCGTCACTTCTGGTTCTACTTCTTCCTTAAGCAGTGATCAGACTGGTACGAATACCAGTAAAATGCAACAAGACCCAGCATCGATACACAATGTGAATGGTGTGTTCACCCTTTTAGCGGAATGTTATTCACCAACATGTACGCGTGATCAACTGTGCTACTCAATTTCATGTCCCAGGAGGCTCGAACAACAGGCTAGATTAAACTTGAAGCCCAACGGCGGTTTGAAACGGAATATATCTATGGCGTTAGATGATGATGAAGAGGAAAAGCCATCTTGGACGTCCTCAGTTCCTGAAGAAATTTGGAAGAATTTACCAAAGAAAGAGATTAAGAGGCAAGAGACGATTTATGAAGTATTCATTACCGAGAAGAATTTTGTGAGATCTTTGGAAATTACCAGGGATACCTTTATGAAAACTTTAGCAGAAACTAATATCATCCCGGCAGACATTAGGAAGAACTTCATTAAACATGTTTTCGCCCACATAAACGATATCTATTCCGTTAACCGGAGATTTCTAGAGGCCTTATCAGACAGACAGAAGAGCTCACCAGTTGTGAAAGGAATTGGTGATATAATACTGAGGTTCATTCCCTTTTTTGAGCCCTTTGTTGCTTACGTGGCGTCAAGGCCCTATGCCAAATACTTGATCGAAACTCAAAGATCAGTTAATCCATATTTTGCAAGATTCGACGATGATATGATGAGTTCATCATTAAGACATGGAATAGACTCATTTTTGTCCCAAGGTGTTTCACGGCCGGGCCGTTATATGCTATTAGTCAAAGAGATTATGAAATCATCCGATCCAGAAAAGGATAAACGAGATTACGAGAACTTGAGTCGAGCGATGGACGCTCTTCGTGATTTCATGAAGAGAATTGATAGAGCTAGCGGTGCGGCTCAGGATAGGCATGACGTCAAGCTTTTGAAGCAGAAGATTCTGTTCAAAAATGAATATGTAAACTTGGGACTCAATGATGAAAAGCGTAAGATTAAGCACGAAGGGGTTCTCTCGAGAAAAGAACTAACGAAATCAGATGGGACAGTTGTTGGTGATATTCAGTTTTACGTCCTGGATAACATGCTACTTTTCCTTAAAGCCAAGTCGGTGAATAAGTGGCATCAACATAAAGTCTTCCAAAGACCTATACCGTTGCCTCTTCTCTTTGTTTGTCCCTCAGAAGATATGCCGCCAATAAAGAGATTCATTGGTGATAAGCCGGACTGTTATGGCAGAGTTCTGCAAGCAGAATATACGCAACACAACCCGAAGAATGCTCTGACATTTTTGTACTATGGGGCTAAACAGAAGTATCAAGTGACCCTATACGCTGCGCAATATGCTGGCTTGCAAACGCTACTTGAAAAGATCAAACAGGAACAGGCTCGCATCGTCGCAGAAACAAAAATGATCAACGTCATCAAGATCAGTGACAAGTTTTTCGACTACTCCAACAAGATCAATAGTGTGGCATCCTGCGATGGAGGCCGTAAGTTATTGATCGCCACCAATTCCGGACTTTATATGAGCAATATCAAAAAGCAACAGAACAAGGAAACAGGCCGAAGGTCCACCTACTTTTCCACGCCCGTGCAGCTAGTGCAAAGAAACAACATTAGCCAGGTGGCCGTCTTGGAAGAGTTCCAGTCTATTTTACTCCTGGTGGACAAGAGATTGCTAAAGTGCCCGCTATCGTTACTTCAGGCGGAAGGCAATGGTAACGGTTTTTTCAAGAAACACAACAAGGAGCTCGCGAGCCACGTCAGCTTCTTTGCCGAGGGCGACTGCAACGGAAAAAGACTGATCGTGACCGCTCACAGCTCCTCGCATTCGATAAAGTATTTTGAGCACGAGCATCCGCTTCTTTCCGAAACCAGCAACAGCAGCACCAAGAGCTCCAAACGCAAAGTCACCGAGGTCGTCTTCGACTCGGAACCAGTTTCCATATCCTTTCTCAAGGCAAACCTGTGCATCGGCTGCAAGAAAGGGTTCCAGATCGTCAGCGTCTCACAGAACGCCCACGAATCGCTCCTGGACCCAGCAGACACTTCACTAGACTTCGCCCTACGCGACACCTTGAAACCCCTGGCCATCTACCGCGTCGGCGACATGTTCCTACTCTGCTACACCGAGTTTGCATTTTTCGTCAACACCCAGGGCTGGAGAAAGAAGGATTCCCACATAATCCACTGGGAGGGAGAACCTAACAAGTTTGCCATCTGGTATCCCTACATCCTGGCGTTCGACGCCAACTTCATCGAGATCAGAAAGATCGACACGGGCGAGCTGGTCACCTGCGTGCTGGCCGAGAAGATAAGACTACTGCAGACAAGTTCCCAGGAGATCCTCTACGTCTACGAGGACTCCCGTGGCTACGACACGGTCGCCTCGCTGGACTTCTGGGGCTGATACACTGGATAACATATGTAAGATCGCTTAACCCAACACTGCCAATACAGACCGTCGAGCTCATCGCTGCTTGGACGCGTAGCGTCCACGTGAAGCGAAATTTTTTTTGGTGGTCTTGGCGTCGCGAATCGTCGAGAATATAAAGCTTGCAGGTTTCGACCTCTAGGTGCGCTAACGGCGAACTGTGAACTCGGTTGTTACCTCTATCTTGGTGGCAATTGGTCTGTTACTTGACTCGTGAGTGACTAGTGCTTATTTAGGTCTTCTAGCTGTCTCTTAGGCGAGAAACTTCGAAAGACAGACAATTTACGTTCGCTTTGGCTTGCTAGCTCTTGAGACCTTTTACGTGAGTGAAGATGGACCCTGCTGTTGAACAGGTTGCCGACGAATTGATCGTCGAGCGCGCGCTCGCGCCGTTGCTCGGTTTTATCGAGCGGACTCCGTGGATTAAGTACCATATGCCGTCGATCCAGCACCCGTTTGGGCTGGAACTGTGGCCGATCTTCTCTAAGGCGTTCGAGCACGTCGCCGGCTATCCTGCGGAGGATTTCGAGTTTATTCATAACAAGACGTTTTTGGCCAATGGCTACCAGGCTATTGGGATCATTCTGGTGTACTATTTTGTGATCTCTTCCGGTCAGGCGATCCTACGTGCCCTCAATGCGTCTCCTATGAAGCTCAACTTTTTGTTCCAGCTGCACAACTTGCTGCTGACCACCGTTTCGCTGGTCCTGTTGCTGCTGTTAGTCGAGCAACTGGTTCCCATGATCGCCCAGCACGGTCTGTTCTGGGCAATCTGCTCCCGCGAAGCGTTTGCCCCCAAGCTCGTCACCCTGTACTACCTCAACTACCTGACCAAGTACCTCGAGCTGTTCGACACCGTGTTTTTGATCCTCAAGCGCAAGAAACTGCTGTTCCTGCACACCTACCACCACGGCGCGACCGCGCTGCTCTGCTACACGCAGCTGACGGGCAGAACATCCGTCGAATGGGTCCCCATCGTCCTGAACCTCGGCGTCCACGTGGTCATGTACTGGTACTACTTCCTCAGCTCGCGCGGTATCCGCGTCTGGTGGAAGGAGTGGGTCACCAGGTTCCAGATCATCCAGTTCCTGATCGACCTGGTCTTTGTCTACTTCGCGACCTACACCTTCTACGCCCACAAGTACTTTGACAAGATCCTGCCCAACAAGGGCACCTGCTACGGCACCCAGGACGCGGCAGCCTACGGCTACCTGATCCTGACCTCCTACCTGTTCCTCTTTATCTCCTTCTACATCCAATCCTACAGAAAGGGCTCCAAGAAGAACCAGCGGGCTGCCAGCGGCGCTGCAAGCGCCGCCT
>CAKNUP010000023.1:0-61504 GCA_931305995.1 Torulaspora indica | reverse complement strand
CTCCGTTTACAGTTCGCACTGGTACGCGTCGTGACAGCCTTGGTTGCCCTCGGCTCCATTTGTTCATAAAACAACCGCTCTTGCGCAGGAATCATTTCAAACAACCGCTTCGAAGTGCATTCGAACAGGTCATTCTCTTGGGAGAGGTATGCATCAATGTCAACTAGCTCCTCTTTCTCGAACTGCTCTCTTGCTGCCACGCCCATCTTGGAGCGAACATTTTTGAAACTCACAATCTTGTAACTTGTCTCTCCATCAACTTTCTGCAGTAGATAACCATCGACAGCAACATACATCATAGCAACTTAGTTATATGTCTATTCTTGGAGAGCAGTAGAGCTTAAGAGTTGTTGTCTACTATATAACATTTGCGCGTTGTCAAATCTCGATCTAACGCGCCTGGTGGTAAAGTCTCTCGACCGACGTTCACAAAATAAGTTTTTCAAGGCTCGCGCCGTCTCGCGCCGTCTTTCGCCGTCTGGCACGATCATCACGTGAAAAACGTGATATTCATGTGACTTGAAGGTTTGTAAATTTGCAACTGGTCTTTCGAGACTATCTCCTATGTTCTAGTTCACACAAAACTGGTACAAAATAAGTTCTACTTTCCTCGCTTCGTCATCTGGGGATCCCCAGGATCACGTGAAAAACGTGATATTCATGTGACTTCAAGATTTGCAGATATGAAAGATAGCTCCCCGCAGCTCTTTCTGTTATGTTCTAGTTTCAACAAATGGACGATGCGCCTTTCACAAAATAAGATTTTCCGGTGAGAAACGTGACTTCGGCGTGACTTACGTACCACATGATCAGCGTGAGACAGCTGCAACATTGTCCACTACATTCACATACCATGTTGTATACACAGAAATTATCACCGAGATCAGAAGAATAAATATATCTCTCTACAAGAGAGATCCCACGACCCCGCAGATCATAACCTCAGGCGCTAAGACGTACTACATGACAAAATGCTACAATTAGATATACCTGGAATATGCCCTTTCCGGCTTCCTGACGGGCTGATACTTGTCCAGGGGCATTCTAGCACCCCCTTTTATCACCCCAGCACTTTACTTGCTCGAGAAACCTCCATTTCAGTGTGACTTCCAGGTTGACAAGCTTGCGAACCTGGAACTGGGAAGGTCCACGTGATCAAAATAAGAACAGACAAAAGTGAGCAATAGATGGTCGATACCTCACAGATTAGAATGCAAATCTATACTATTCGTAGCGCTCTACAATATGAGCCACCTCACAGCTCATGGCTTTGTCTCTACGACCACTTACTTAAAAGCGTAATTCCAGGTTTGCAAGTTTTTCTACGGGACTTTCTAAGGCTTCCAGGTTTACATGAAATGTCGTAAGTGTGACTTGTAAGCCTGTCAGATGAGGTCTGCCACTCTATATCAATTTAAATGCACCTGAATTAGTATTTATCATTTTATCTTGCTCAGAACTCACTACACTCTCCCATACTTCGGTCACCCGCCAATGTTGCATCTGCTCAAGTAAACATATACTGATCAGCTGCTGAGATTACACTCCCCAACCTGTTCTAAACAGTATTGCTCAGGCTTTACTGCATTCGCCCTCTGGTGACTCTGTGAGATTGTTGTGCCAACATCTAGGCGTGCAAGGCACCAGGATCGCTTTCTCACCATATACGGCGCTTACCTCAGCACATTTGGCCCCAAGCATTTGCCACTTTCTGGCTCTACCAGAATAAGTTAGCACCCTCTATCTAATCAAGCTCACTTGAATTACTAGTTTTGCACTTTACCTTGCTCAGAACTGCCCGTGTGCCCCTCCAATGTGGCATTCACTCGCTTGACATATAATATTTGTATCCAAGAGTGTATCATCGACCAATCGCCCTCCCATATGATGTGGTATATAGATATATGCACAGGGAGAATAGCAGAATCACATATTTGTCTGCCAGATAAATTAGGCCACCCTCCGCATATCACTCTGCGCTAAGACGTAGCGCCTGATCATATGAAGCATGGCCTTGGACTTGGGACTAACAATGTTTCTCATGTACCATCTGGCATATCTGCCCTGACATAGCAGATAGAGGCAACAACGCATGCATGGACTGTGAGCCTCCCTCCTCTAGCCTACTGTGTTTCCCTCACTATCTACGGCACTTGCCTCAGCACTTTTGGCCCCAAGTATCTGTCACCTGCGGGTCTGCTGGGTCCAACTGATACCCTAGATCAAATCAGGCGCATTTGAACCTTACTAGTTAAGCACCCCACTGTGTAAGAACAGGTCTTCTTTGCCCTTTCATCCACTCTTTGTTTCGTTCTCGAAATGCTCTATTTGCTCGACCAAACATGTATTTGGTCCGCAACTCTGGACCTTGTCGATTCTGTGATGAGGTGCCGTCAGAAAAACAGTCCACTCCCGATAACTGTCAATGTGAGATCGGGCTTCGAATTTATCGTTTTCTTTTGATCTTGCGTATTTGCCGAAAGTTCCCCGGTCATGTGATGCTTGGCGAAATTTACCCCAGACATTCTTGCTGGCACGTGAACATTCTCGATGACGCATGGCCATGCATAGAAGCTCCCCTAATTTAGCCGCCGACCGGAGTTTCTGTGATCGCTGATTACGTTTTCTTATGTTATCTCGGAGATTAAAGGTCATTGATGACGGCAGGTCTTATCTAATCTCCGAGACCTCTTTCCATGGAATCATTTGGTCCGCGGAATCTCCTGATGTCCCCTTCTACGGGTCTGGCAACTTTGTTACCCGGATCCAGTCTTGAAGTGAGAATTTTCAGGCCTTCCTGGAAGACACAACTTATGCTAGGTGACAGATTAACCAAGATCTCTCCATCAAAGGCCCAACAAATACGATTCTAAGGATCAAGGACGGCCCTAGCCAAGGAGATGAGAGCCATAGCACCATAAATCTTTCAATCTGAGCCTTTATCCTGCTGGAACGGGGCCGTTTTATATAGATTCTGGCGAGATCTAAGACCTTCAACTGTGTATGGAGTGTTAAAGCCGTGCTGTATGCGCTGTGTACACCTCAATTCACGCCATGTATTTCGAGGATGTTCCAGATGGGCTCAGTCAGCGAAAAGTTCAGGTCAAGGCAATAACGTGGAACCCAATGAAAATAATCCCAAAATTGAATGTTAAAGGTCTAATGAAGCGAATTGCTCGATACCTTCGCACACTCTCTTGTATCCACAGAGTCATCGCAGCGCAGTGTTCGCGCGGCTGCAATTAGACAGTTGGCATAACTGCAAGCCCACGATTCTTGAAGCGATGCTCGTTCTTAAATCTCTGAGGCCCTCGGCTGTTCATCAATGTCCCTCATTCTCGTTTTATTATGCTAATGAGTCGTAGTCTTGGTCCTTTGTGATGGATATTTCGTCAAAGATATACAGAGGAAACCTACTACAGCACAACTACACTCATAAAAACAACATACGCGTCCCTTAACAACCGTCTGGCCTTGATCTTGAAACTTCAAAGGCCAACATGGCGTCCAGCAATTACGCTCTTGGTAAATGCATGTTCTCAATCGGTCATCCACTTAACCCTGTTGCTCCTTCAGATATTTCCATTGTCTTAGATAAATATCATCAATCTGTGCAGCCGAAAGGTTGAACAAGCGACAGGTTTCCACTCCTCGCAGACACTCTGCGGCAGCAATGCTTAGAGATTATCAGATCCTCAAACCAAGCAGATTTAGAGCGCACAGTACGTAAAGCCTTTCCTTCCCTTTATCAAATTCGAGAATATAGCCCGCCGGATCCAGGAGATACGGCTTCATGTCCTCTAAGTGATTCTTAAACTCGTCATCATCCATCAGCATCCTTTGTACCGCGAGCGCTTCACAAGCAATCTGCCGGTAAGACGATGTGGCGTCTGAGCAAACGCACACATTCGATAGTTTCATGCAGTTAGGGCATCGTCCTTTTTCAGTTAAATTTCCTGTTGACCAAAAATGGTACTGGACACCATTCAGCGTCAAGCAATCAGCTAGCACTGATCCTGAATAAAAGGCAAAGAGACTCAAAACAAGTCTTAACTCTCTTTGAACCTTAAAGACTCCGCACGCCCCACCCTTTCAGATGTGGTTAAATTTCCGTGAATCCAAACTATTCTAAAATATAGCTCCCACTCGCTCGCTAGCCATTCAACCATGCGCTTGGAACTCGTCAATACGACCGCCTTGGCTCTTGGCTCATACCGGAAAAGCCTTTGTAAATGCTTAAATGATTCTTGATCGCCGTTGGCGGTTCGTCTGAGCTCCTTATGGACATAGCCCAAGGGCATCTCTGCATCAAGAACTTCGCTAGCGCTGTTTGTGGGTTTCTCTAGACCTACGAAACCGATTGCCTGGAGGGCAGCGTCCGCTATTCTGGCGGGAGCCGTTGCACTAAAGAACAGTATCTTCTCGAAACCATCAAAGTTTAGCTTCTTAATCGGCCCGAACTGGGGCCTACGGTAATTCTCAAGATCAAAGTCGTGAAACTCATCTATTATCGCATAGCCTAGCTTAATCTGCATTTCTCCGGGCCTGCGGCAGTTAGCGTAGTTCCATTCGGCAATCCTGGATGCAAACTGGGTCTGCGCGAGGTCGTCGAACACACCAACGTACATTCGTCATCTAACATCTTTGTCTTCCGTTTATTGGTAACGGAACTAGTTGTCGTTTTTTCTCTTTCTTTTGGTTCGAAGGGCATCGGTCTCGATGGGCTCCTTGTCGATGGTCTTTGGCCGTGGCTCGCCGAACGTTTAACGTTCGCTGACATTGGCTTGGCTGCTGGTTTCTGCAGTTTCGGCTCCCATGACTTCCATCAATGTTATAAGAATTTTCCTCCCAGCTGCACTGGCAGCGAGTTCCTTCGGACCATTATGTACAGCCACTTATCGGCTGAACGAGGTTCATCTCGCACTGCTGCTAGAGTTACCGGACTTCTGAATTGTATTCATCTAAGCTCCCTTTTTACTTGAACATGAAGTTCTTGACATAAATTTAGGATGTTCAGCCCTGCCTTGAAAGGAGAACGGAAGGCTCCGAGCAATGAAGAGAAGGTCGCGTCGGTTCCTGAGTGTAACATAGCTAGTTGTAACTTCTCAACCAGACCACAGGAGGTCCCACAACGTTGCCTGTCAGCGGGCCGACTTTATCTTGATAATGCGGAATTCGCTGGGCATAGATCGGCATTTCAGTTCATATAGAGACTGGTTGAGAAGCAAGGATCCCAAGCAACATTCTTTCAGACCTTTAAGGGATAGAATCTTTCCTCTCCCTCTGACATAGTTCTCCCCTTCCTTCTCGTTCGTGTGCGCTCCCAGTTGTTATGTCATAAGACTAAATAACCGAACTTAACTAAAAAATAACTAGTGTAGTTGCAAGTACCAAGCAAACGGAGCCAAACATATGTGTTTAACTCCATCTGATATCATAGCTCTATGTAAACTATTGTTTTAATATTCGATCGGTCTCGGTTGTTCTATTTCTATTTTGGTTCAACATCTTTAAATCTTGAGAAGCTCGACGGCGAGACATCTCTGCATGTGGCCATCAGTGGTCTTGCAGTTTGGCGCTGATCTTCCATGAAACGGAACTATTATGAGGCGTGATTAATGTGGAGGATATTTCCGAGACATCGCATAGGATCTGTGACATGGCCCTGTACCAATTTGAGGATAAAAGAGTGGACAAGCAAGTTACGCTCTTTCGGGTGCCTTCGCGACTGTGGTCGTACTAGTTCGCTTAGTCAATTACCTGGGGTCATATAAATTTCCTATATCTCAGATTCTGTGGTGCCAATCCAACCGCAAGGTTGACGTCAAATGATTTGGATCAAGTGTATTTTTTTTTAAATCAAACTTACACAAAACTATCTGTAAGATAAAGCATCTGATTATCCACGTTATAAGCTCGAAATGCGTCTTTTCATTCTATCCTTATCTGTTGGTTCCGTTCCAACAAAGGCATGACGAAATTATTGATAAGATGGCCACATTTGACTGCGCATATGTTATCAGATTCGCTTTTTCCACGTCTTGCTCTGACTTTGACTTTGGAGCTGTATATGTCAAAGATACAGCCCTTCGGTGCCGTTCCAACAAAAAATTATTGATAAGATGCCACATTTAATTATTACAGAAAGACCCACATAATGTTATCAAACCTCTTTTTCCAAATCTTGTCCCGACTTTGGGGATGTATATGTCAAAGATAAACATGGATCGGTCTCTTGTTCTCGTAAAGGCCTTACGTACCACTTTTTCAATCCACACTTCCTTGCCTCTGTTGACTTTCTGGTTTTCCTCCAATGCGCACCGAGGAAATGACTTTGCCAAGAGACAATAGATAAGACACATATATGTGAGATAAGAAACAAAGATTCTGCCAAGAAAAAATTAAGTGATAACACAGTAAAATGTGTCAATGAGAAATGTGTCAATAGTAAATGTGTCAATGTAAAAATGTCTCGAGATAAAGAACTTCAATATAAAAAGGGCTGGCATAAAATGTTCAGTACATTGTTCGAATCAGTCGTATCGCTACAGGAGGCCCAATCCACAGTAACAAAGGAGCAGTGTGTCTAGACTCCGCAAAAACTATAAAGACATTCACAGATCATTCGCCACCAGATAGCCTATACCGAGACGCCACCTACTACCTAACGACAGAAAGTAATTCCACTAGGTGAGCGAAAAAACATATTATCGCTGAAGATGTCAAAACTCGTCCCTATCGCAAGCCCTATGCTTTCGCAGAGAGCTTCAATGCTGTCTGATGAAGTGAAAGAGAAAAAAACAAGTCAAATTGTTGTCGAAGGTAATTCTGATGTTTCGAGTCGCGAGATCGTATCGACTGTCAACGAGAAGCTGGCTGGTAATCTACCACTTCAGGCTTATGTTCACTACGCTGATATCCAGCGAGAATACGAGAAAGCAAACGACTATGACGGCCTCTATGCCTTTCAGACGGAGCAGCTTTACACTGACCCCTACAGCAATATCTCATTCCCTAAGCTCGATGCGCAGCGAATGCTGCGCATAGCTAAGACATCTTCGGTGTTCTTCTTGATCACTACAGATATTTTGGGCCCATCCAACGCTCCATATGCTGTTTCCCAAATGGGCTGGGTACCAGGAGTTATTCTCTACGTACTATTCGGTGTCGCCGCTGCGTTTGGCGGTTGGTTGCTCAACATTTGCTTTTGCAAAGTTGACTCCAACAATTATCCGATCCGCACGTACTCTGACCTGGCTGGACGTATTGTATCACCTTGGTTTCGGTATCCATTCGGTCTTTTGCAGTTTATTCAAATGATATTAAATTGTGGAGCGCTACTTTTATCGACTGCTCAAGCAGTGTCACAGATGTTAGTTGTCAACAAGGGTAGAGACCCTTTCTGTTTTACTGTTGACATTTTAGTTTGGGCTTTACTGTGTATGATCCTTGGTCAGATTTGTTCTCTTGGAAAATTCGCGTATATTGCAAACTCTGCAGTGTGGATGAACATCGCAATCTGCATTATCACAATGGTAGGTGTAGCTGTCGGTGGACCTTACTACGGTATTTTTGAGCAATATGGACAGGGACCTCCTTTTTTCAGTCCTGGCACTTTCAACCCGCTGCCAATTCAACAATATGCTGTTACCCCTGGTACTATTGCCGATCGTATTGGTGGTATGAACAACATGGTTTTTGCTTGGGGTGGTGCCACAATCTTTTGTGAAGTTATGGCAGAAATGAAGCGGCCAATGGACTTTTGGAAAGGCATGATCTGTGCTCAATCCCTCATTTTGGTGATCTACCTTTTCTACGGGCTTTTTGTGTATGCATACAATGGGCAATTCTGTTATGTCACTGCAAATCAGGGCATTGGTTCCGTTGGTTTGCAGAATGCCGGTAACGTACTCACTATTATTACGGGTATCATTGCTATGGTATTGTACGGAAACGTTGGTATTAAAGTTATCTACCAAGGCTTTCTGGTAACTGATTTCAAATTTCCCAGGCTCACCTCGCGCAAGGGCACAATCGTTTGGGGGTGCTTCGTGATAGTCTACTGGGCGATTGCTTATATTCTCGGTACTGCTATTCCCTCTGTTAGTGCCATAGTTGCGATCATTGGTTCTTTCTGTATTTTGAATTTCTCATACACATTCCCATTTTTGTTTATCTTCTGCCTATTATGCCGCCAAGATGCAGCATTAGCTGACAACTTCGATCCTAAAACACTGACTGTTGAGAGAGCTGACTCCTATTTGCACAACTGGTCTCGATGGAAGCGCGCTTTGGGACATGGAGGGGTTTACCGCACTGCGATCAAGTCTTCGATGCTTTTACTTTTCGTTGCGTCGCTCGCAACATGTGGCTTATGCTCTTATTCAGCAATCTCAGGAGCTATTGCAGTTTATCAGACTAATCCTGCGCAGCCCTTTACGTGCACCTCTCCTGTGGGCTGAATCTGTCTCCATCTTGTGATGAAATCCACGCTTATCTCATGTGTTTGTAATCCGCGGTAGTTCTTCAAGGAGCTGTTGGTATTACGCCTAATCGAGTTCAGGAAGGGATGGACAGATCAGTTAAAGAGACAGAACGGCTGTTAAAGGAAGAGAAGGAGCAAGCTTTGGATACATTCTTGATCTTTTAGCAGAGAGCACAAATGAGAAGTGGGTTGAGATTTTTTTCATGAGGTTTATTTAATATATGATAGGCGGCAGCTTTACTTTACAAATGTTGACCGCTTTTTTTAAGAAAAATCAGATATATATTACCCATTATATAGGGAAATACATTTATCACCCATATGTGTAGCTTGAATCAACTGAAGCATTACCACAGCAAGGTGCGCACCTAAATGTGGCCGCTCAACTACGAGAGAGCTGGTCGTAAGTTGAAGGGCTCAGAGATATCGGCTGAAACATTTGAGATTCTGGACATGTTTGGGATGTACTTAATATCCTCGCTTACCAGGTGGGGGGCGGGGAAGTATCGTTCGGTATAAACAAGAGGGATGATTTATATATGATGAGTCCCATACTCTGCCCAAGGAGCTAGGCTTTAAAAAGGAATTTGAAGTCTTTCCTTGCTGGCGTGGAGGCCTTCTTGCTGTTAATCATCACATTTTAAGAGTAGCATTTGGACGAAACAGCTGAACCTGATTTCGTAGTGAAAAATCCAAGGCGCATGAAGGTTGGAGTAGTAGTTAGGAAGATAAGAGACAAGCTCAAACAGAATTTTGTCAATTTGGTCCACTACATGATATGACCTGACAAAGCTCAAATCTCTACGAGTTAGCAAATGATCATACGTTCATTTGTTGCAGAAAAATGTTTTGAAGGCGCTAATGTTTTATCCGTTCATCAAATTCAATCCAATGGCCACGGAGTTGCACTTATTCGTTTCTTCGTTGCACCTCTCTGAAAAATCTCAAGCTATTATTAAGCGTGGCTATGACCAAATTTCGTTCCGATAAATACACCATTGCCTCGCTGCCAAGCATTAGTTAAGATTGGAGGTACAGCAGGAGCCACATCATTTTCAGTGCTCAACCACAATAGCCCAAAATAGAAAATAACCAGGACAACTTTCTGCGAGTGATGATTACGAGAAATAGACTGCAGCAAACGATATTGAACGGTAGCAGTGCACTCCACTTTGCGACAATATCAGCATTTTGTTGGTCTATTTGCTTATTGATGATTCGCGAATTGATCTGAACTTGGGTTCTGATTGCGGCATGAGCAAAATAGTTTCTTGTTGCTATGACAACCTGGAGGACTTTTACTTAACTGGAAATTTCAAAGGAGCTCGGATTGTTTAGGGACATCTTTTAGTCGCCAATCGTAGAAGGATAGACGCCGCATCGTTTACTCTATACTACCAATCTTGAAAACCGAAGTTTTCAATTAATAAATGGTGGGGCTCTATGAAGCTGGGGCCACTGCAGTAGCGACGTGGATAAGAGGTAGAATTGGGTGGTGGGTTGTTAGGAGTAGTAAACCGCACTTATAATGTGTGCCTCGGAATCACAGGAAATTGTATACCAATGTCCAGTCTTGAAATTGGTGATTTGAACAACAAGGAAACGGAACTATGATGCAGAATGCTTGAAATTTAATCAGTGTGGCATTTTCTATGGTGACTAATGAGCAATGATTCAAGAAGTGCACTCTGACTTCAGCAGAGGCCGAAAGGACTCAGTGTTTTTTTAATGCCCTCATTGGAAAATGTTTCGGCTAGTGCAGTATGGTCCGGTTGAAAGGATGCTTAAAATGGAGCTTGACGATTGCTCTCTCACTATCATTCGTTATGTTTTTGCTGCTCGTCGATGAAATGAGCAGTACCTCGTTTGAACGCTAAGAGTGGTTTCATGACTAGAAATGCGCGAGCTATTCACGAACTCCCATATCACACTTGATGGTCCATGATGTCCCATATTATGCCCTTCGCCTTGGACTCGGGACTAGGAATGTTTCTCAAGTACCACCTGACATAGCTACCGCCAACGAGCAGGTAGAACCAACAACGCTACATGAGACTGATCTCTCTCCCCTCTGAAATCCTCTCTCCTCTGGCCCTACAGTCTGGCTCACTATTTGCGGCGCTTACCTCAGCACATTTGGCCCCAAGTATTTGCCACTTTCTGGCTCTACCAGAACGAGTAGTACCCACTATCTAATCAGGCGTACCTGAATTATTAGTTTTGCGCTTTAGCTTGCTCAAAACTGCGCGTGTGACCCTCCAATGTGGCATTCACTCGCTTAACATATATTGATCAACTCCTGACACCCCCCACTATCTTACATATACAGACCTGCACGGGGGAACTAGTACAATAACACATCTTTCTACGAGATAGACCAGGCCACCCCAGCAGATTATAAACTTCCAGGCGCCAAGACGTAAAATATCATCAAGATGCTACAATTGCAACACTGCCCCACCGCCCTGGCATACCATGTTATGTATGTAGAACTGCCCAGGGAGACTAATACAACCACATATCTCTCTATGAGTTCCATCCGGTTGAAATTGGGCAGTTCCAGGTTCTCAAATGTATCCAGGTTCTGAGATCTGAGAGATCATCGCGTACTCGTAAAATGCCGTAAGTGTGACGTAGTACCTTGGCAACGCTTCCCCGGCACCTTTGTGACGCATGGTCCTTGACATATTAGCCCAGGATTCTTGGTGACATCATCTGGTGCTCTCGGACTTTCCCGCATTTCCGATCTCGGTCCTCTCGAACTTTCAGACTTTGATCATGCCTCCGATTTCATAAAATGTCGCCTCTGCGGATCTTGCCACAGTTACCTGGATTTGTGCGAGAATTTTTGGCAGTGCCTTAAGGGGCAGGTGTCTCAACGCAAAAGCAACGGTTGGCAATGGCTGATGTTCGTGTCTTCAGGGCCTCATCGCTGGCACGAATTCACCTCTGTGCCGGCGGCAACAAAATATCACCATCTCTTCTCGCCGTCGCTCGCCCCCCGTGCCCGGCTTTCATTTCGGCTCTCTGCATTTGATGAATATTTTTCTCTCTGCCCACCGTCGCGCCAGATCGCTTTTCCAAAACATATTTTTTCCTGTAAAACAGCCGAACGGCCGCACTCTGTCCCGTTCCTATCCCAGGAAGGAGAAGCAGCCTCCTGACATGGACTAGCAAAGTTCCTAGAAGAGATTATCCCGATGCTTGCATGACTTGAAGCAGCCGGCTCATCGCTAGGTCTGATAACAAAACTCGTGAGGTCATGTGCGCTGCCCGGTACGCCCCCTAATTAAGCTGCCGAATGGAGTTTTGGTAAGGTGATATTTTGCCACTCTCTGATAGCGGTTTCTTCGATAAATCCCTTGTTGTGTGCTAACAGCCTTGGTCAAGTTCTCTGAAGCGAGTCTTGCCTAATCGTAAATCCTCGATGTCGTGGTCTCAAAATTATATCTTGCTAATCGTCAGTGACCAGTGCGCACAAACCGCCTTCTATTCTTGGTGTTTCAGCTTGCTGCGCCGCTACGCTTGCCCTAACAGGTCCCGCTTTTTCTATCTTCAACACCTAATCTTGTCCTCTAAATGTTCTGTTTAACCAACTTAACATGTATTTGTATGTTTCGCGGGGAAAGCTATTCATGAAAAACTTGCAATGATTTTAGACAAAGTCAAGTCCGGTTGTTGGGTCCTGACAAAAGAGGGAGCGTTCGGTGCAGGTGAATTGAATCAATGGGAATATCAAAAGCTTCCTTCCGCCTACTTGAGATGACCGATGCTGATCATTTCCTTCGCAAGGTTTACGCCGCGTACGTATTCGTATGATATTGAAGCGTTTGTGTAGAAGTGAACACAGAGGATAAAGAGGACTCGGAGGTCTGTACGCATCTTCGTGTGAACGCAGGCTTTCAAGGGAGTTCGTAATGGTTCGATCTGAGCCTCACAACAAGGTTCGAAGCTGGCTGCCGCTGAGCGAGATGACCAGGGTTCACCGAATCGCTATCTCTTTGGATTTAAAGGCTGAGCTAAGGTCGTACTGAATTCCCGGCTCATCTGCTGCTTCGATCGGCTTGAAAGCCTTTGCTACTGCAGCTGACCCGGGAAGTAAACACGGTCAGGGTTAAATTCTGCTGTCGATAAGAGACATGTAGAGTGCCGCCGGCTGAATTTGCAGGGATTCCGGGGAGAACACCAAGTGTCAAGTCAAGGCTTTTCTGCCATTGTTTGAGGGACCATCTTGATATTATATGAAAGGTACCTACATAGTCAATCGACGCCTTATTAAGTGCTAGTAAAGACCAAAAAAAAAAAACCGCTATAATACGTAGTACGGTCCCGCGACTAGTTGAAGTAATGCTTATGCGTGATTAGCAGTACCAGCTGTTACACTACCAGCCCGTCCCTTGTGTTCATCGCGAATTCTCCACTTTTCTGGAACATATCTCGCAGTGAGTGAGAAATGGTCAAATCTCAAAGCGGCAGCTGCGGTGCATTTCTATCATATTAATTAGATCTAACCAGCGTGGTCATAACTGAGAAATTTGATCATCTTCTCACCAAAACGAACTGCTTCTATGGTTTTTGACACCGTTTCGGATAGTCTTCCTCTGACCTGGGACAGCACATCCCCGGATGAATGATATTCCCACGAGTAGGGCTCGCTGGAGGACATTCTTAATGCCCGATGCTGCTTTGATTTATCTCTAGACATGTTTTGTAGGAGCCGATCAAGTATTTACCTGCCGGGTTTGGCACTCATTGTCCCTAGGATATGGCTGTCACAGATAACTTTCAATGCGTCGACCGTTTTCAACATTTCAACAGGCAAAGGCCAGAAGTATATAATAAGACGTGCCCATTTCCCGGTGGCTTGCCATCCTTAAAAGAGAGTGATGCATTAGCCGCAATAGATATTAAAAAGCCGAAACTTACGTACTTGTATCGACAATGACCCAAAACATGCCCTTCCACTGGCACATTGGCTAATAATGGGCAGGTGATAATGCTTGGAAAAAAGGCTCAATTTGAAGATTACCGACATAAGTACATGGGAACGAGACAAAAGAACACTTGATCTGACTAAATTTTAATGAACAACTTGACAAAAAGTCCAGATCCTATAGATCTAAGGTAAGTGAGGAAGGATAATAAGTTTCGTCGTTCAAGAATTTCAAGTCTTCCACTGGTCTCTCCGCTTGTGGAGTGATTCGAAAAGCATGTCTCAACACTGGTTCCTCCCAATCAATAATGGCAGAGTGGATTAGTCGGCGATTATCCCAAACAGTTACTGAGCCAGGTTCCCATTTGGCCCTCACTTGCAAATCATGAGAACCCTCGACCAAGTTGTACAGGTAGTTCAACAAAGCTTCCGACTCTGGTCTCTTCAGCTCTATTATTCTTCTAGAAAAGCCGCGGTTAACATAAAGTGTCTTCTTCTTCAAGACAGGATGAATTCTCACAAGCGGATGAATATGAGTGACCGGTCTTCTCCTTTGAATTCCACCTTGGTCTTTAGAGTTTTCGGCTTGTTCCTTGGAACTGTGAACAACATGCAAAGTACTCAAGAAATCTTGAAACGGTTTAGAAAGTCTGTTGAAAGCCTCTATGGTATCTGCAAACAAGGTATCGCCTCCGCCATCAGGACCCTCGAGAACACTGAAAAAAGTGTATGAGGGGGGCTGTAGCTCATAGGAAACGTCCGTGTGCCACCCAATAGAAGAAGTTGCGTCTTCGAAAACCCTTTCGTATTCATCATGGTCCGGTCTTCTGAAAGTGATATGCAACTCAGGAACCTTTTCCGGATGTCCGCTCGTTTGATGTATATGTAGTCTGCCAAAGTGCTTACCATACTCCGCAGCATGAGCGGCTCCTTTTGAAGCAAAATCTTGATCTCTGAACACAACCACTCCGCGCTGGGCAACCAGCAAGGCCAGCTCATCTTTAGCAGCATCGGATAACGAGCTCAATTGCACTCCTTTGACCTCAGTTCCTAGTTTCGGAGTAAGTCTCTTGATGGAAATGACCTCTTCCTGGTCTTCAGGGAAGAGGTTGAAAAAGCTTGGGTCAGCTCTCAAAGCCGGATCTTCGTACTTGTAAAACTCCAAAGCTGGATATTTTTCAGTAGGATCCCATGTTGGCAAAAAATCCGGATACTTGGATTGATCCCTATAAGACTTTCTGAGATTCAACAGGCCATCAGGCCTTTGTTCATCTTGACCCTGGAAGAAATGAGTATCAAAATTACCGTACGTCGACTTTCCACTGTAGTTCAGGTGAAGGCTTTCAGAACTTTTGGCAAATAGTGTAGTTTGATTATTTTCTTGTGGAGCAGCAGACATCTTCGAATGTTAGTTCTTGTAAGCAAATCAGCGAGGGCCAAGAAGGAACAAACGTCACACATTATATATGTAGCTCTATCCGGTTTCCATCACATCAATCGCTCTTCTTCTGCCTTTGAATCAGATAGCAGCCTAAGTATGGGAGACATTAAAAGACAATCCTTCAATTACCTTGGTCTGCGGCTCGTTAACTAACATCTACGGAGATGAAGTCATATTTCTCAAGCGATAGCAACATGTGCCACAGAAATACACCAAGCCTGAAGCAGTTGCTGCGGACGCGCGACTGCAGGACAGCGTGAACTGATTGTCTTTTGGAGAACATTTACAGCTCGACAGGTTTCATCTATCTCCTAGCAAGACATGGTCAGCTACAGCGGCAAATTTTGGCCTTTCGATCACTTTGACTGCACTTCGAGGCCTTTGTGTCTTCCTACTCGGTTGTTTTGTCTTTTTTCTGCAGAAAGACAATGAAGTCTTTGTTGACAGTTGGAAAGCATTGTCTTCAAGCCACACATTTATGATTCTTCCTCTCCTGTTAGGACTATTCGAGATGGGTTGCCTGCAACGACAGGTCTCTTTTACCTAGAAACCACTTTTATTATGCTGCGCTGAGATATCCCATGACATCGAGCACATAAGAATGTGGTGTTGTACTTTCATTTACAACGGTGTCCAGGAGTCTTTCCTTGAGACCGAATGAATGGGGCAAGAGGTTAGAAATGCCACAGCTTGAGAGCAGGTCCATCGGTTATCTATAAAAGGTTACTTTACCCAAAGATTATATCCTATCATAGCCCTTGTTCCGTTGGTAGGCTATTCTAAGCGTTTGATTCAATGGTTCGAGGATACTTCTCAAGTGAGAAACTTTCAAATTTGGATACGGAGGCACAAAGGGTCTTTGAGATCCCTTCAGATCAGACGGGCAATGAAAAAGATGCCACTAAACCTGAAGAGCAAGTCCGTGTGTCATACTATGATGATGATGGCTTAAGCTCTTACTCGGAAGAGCACGTTTTTGCAAACCCTCAGCAGGCAAAATACTACAGAGATCTATATGAGTCCACGCAATATGAGTGCCGTCACTTGTTCGATCCCGATATGACATGGACGGAAGAGGAGGAAAGAAAGGTTGTGAAAAAAAATGATTGGTATGTGACTTTCTGGGCTTTTATCATGTTTACTGCTCTGGATTTTGATCGATATAACATCGCGCAGGCGTTGTCTGCTAATATGTTAGAGCACCTTAGATTGACAACAGACGATTATAATTTGGGTAACACAATCAATTTGGTATGCTTTCTGGCAGCTGAATTACCGTCTCAATTAATCTCCAAAAAGATTGGCGCAGATATTTGGATTCCGACGCAACTATGTCTCTGGAGTGCAGTGTCGATGTGCCAGGCTGCAGTGACTAATCGAGCGGGCTTCTTAGTCACTAGAGGGCTATTAGGTGCCCTACAGGGTGGATTTATTTGCGATGTCTGTCTATGGATGAGCTACTTTTTTACTTCTAAAGAGTTACCTTTTCGTCTATCGCTGTTTTATATTGCGAATCCAATGACATCAGTATGGTCTTCCCTGCTATCGTTTGCACTTTTGAAGATCCAAACAGGTGGCATAATGGATCAGTCCTTTCGGTGGCTATTTCTAATTGAAGGGATCTTTACTTTTCTCGTTGGCGTTATCTCATTCTTCAAAATGCCTGCCTCTGCAGCACAAACCAAGACATGGTTCAGAAAAAATGGATGGTATACTGATAAAGAGGAAAAGATCGTAGTCAATCGAGTCTTAAGAGATGATCCGCAGAAGGGTGACATGAACAATAGACAACCGGTGTCATTAAAGGAATTATGGAAAAGTTTAACGGACAACGATTTATTGCCAATATATGTCTTGAGGTTGCTAGGTGATATCGGGAACACGCCGGTGAAGAACTACATGACGCTGACTCTTAGGAAGCTGGGGTTCTCTACTTACAAGACCAATGCCCTTACTATTCCCTATAACGTTTTGTCTACCATAACTATGGTAACATTGGGATATCTGACAGAAAAGATAAACGAGCGCTCATTTCTAATGCTAATTCCAGCAGTATGGTATATCGCAACTCTAATTCCGTTAAGATTTTGGCCTGGGTCGCAAATCAACATTTGGGGCACTTATGCTCTTCTTACTGTTATTCTCAGTAGCCCTCCAATTTGGGCACTTTCCATTAGTTGGTGCTCAGCAAACTCGAACTCTGTTCGTTCACGAGCTGTTTCAGCGGCATTGGTAAACATGTTTTCTCAGACAGCGAATATTATTGCCTCTAATATATACCGTGCGGATGATAAGCCCCTCTATCATCGAGGTAATACACAGTTGATAGGCATAGCTTTCGGATTTGCAGCCTCTTGTCTGCTAAGTAAAGCGTACTATATTTACAGGAACAGGCATAGAAACGCCATTTGGAATAAAATGACTACAGAAGAACAGCAAGAATACAAAATGACCACATCCGATGTTGGTAATAAGAGACTAGACTTTAGGTTTGTTCATTGATAATAGGTGGGATTGTTTTGTATGTCGAGGACTCTAAATCTCTCCAGCCACTCCATACACAAGAGCCAGAGATGTAATTACTTGAGTTGAAGCTTCAATTCTTCTTACGTGTTAACTGGAGGCAAGCGAGTTCATGGCTGATACTTTTCACCCGCCTCGGCTTCACACACGAATTCTATCTAGTGTCTGTCTTGTAAAAGCTTAATTATAATGGCACATCAGACTAATTGCCTTTACTTTCGTTACGAACAGCTCTAATAGACTACATTAAATAAGTCTTCCAAGATAGCGAAGTTAAGCTCTTACCTGTTAAATCGTAGCCAAAAAATGCTTCATGTTTTGTTTAGACGAGTTGATGCCGATAGTTCGGTAACAAAGAGACATAAGTATCGAGGCATTATTTCGAAGCTGGTGCCTCTCTTACTGAATCTGAATACAAAGAAAAGATCAGGGATTCCTAGCTATGTCATTTAATAGTTTCATGCCAACTGTTCCAACATGAGTTTTCTATGCATAAAAATGCGTTAGAAAGCGCGGAGTTTCTTTGACTTTCCACTTCTTCGAGGCCTTCAAATTTTCTATCAGAAACTTGAATAATCTGATACAGAAAAATTAGAGCAAGATACATAGCGTACTTCGGATTCATTCAGCTGATTCATTCAACCATTGCAGGTGTATAGAATCTTGAACAATGCTTCTTCAGCATATTTCTAAAGGTCCTTGTTATGTTCCAAAATTTCTGACTGAATGAGAAAGGTTCCATTCAACATTAAGAGGGACATTGCAATCAGTTGACGATTCGAGAGGCAAGAATCTTCCAGATTGCAATTTACGCCGTTTAACAGTGTTCCACGATGCTGCCTCTCAAATTCTGAAATCTCAAACAATGATAGCTTCTTAGTTTGAAGCGCAAGCGTTTGCTCCTGACCCAAGCTCGAAAGACGGGCTAATAGGTAGATTTCCAGCTTCAAAACAATTTAATATCCATTGGCTTCATTCCTTTGGAGTGATAAAGGTGACTACTAGGTGGTCGTATTGATCCGCAAAAATCGCTTTAAATGAAACTGCCTCAGTTAAATCACAAATTTCAAGGCCGACCCGGGAGTTCAACATCTAGACAAAGTTAGAAATACATTGATGATGTCGCACGCGCCGTAAGCTATCAAAACCCGCTGATCCATCACAGCAGATGCTTTTTGATCACGTCACATACAATGGAATGTTTACCACTATTCGAAATCTATCAATAATTTAAGCGCGAGACTGGTAGCCTCTATCAGTGAGAGCGGTATTCCAGAAAAACACAACTAATAATCTCATTCGATTTGAAGAAACTATACTAAACACCAAAACATGGTATCTTACTGGAATATGTGCTACTTTTTACAAAGTACATTGAAAAGAATGATAAGGCTTCCTTGGAACTCAGGCACTAACTGACTAATTGACTATTCAACTAGTGTCTTCCAGTAAGCCTTCTCAACTTCTTTTTAACAAAGGAGCTAACTCCTCCTTTAAAAACTTCATCAAGCTGCTCCAATGTGTATCTCTTTGTTTCGGGAATACAAAAGTATGAAAGAGTCCAAACCACAAAGTTGAAGGCCCCGTAGAAATAAAGTCCACCCGAGGTTGTCATCGTCTCATTCATCTTTGGCCATGTCATACTCAAGCAAAAATCCAACATCCAGTTCAAACTCATACAGAAGGCGCTATGAGCCATCCTCACACTAATTGAGGGAGTCTCAGCGACTAAGGTAAAGCTTACCGGTCCGATTCCAGTACCATAGAACAAAACATAGATATACATGGAGGCTAATCCCAGGCCCAGACGCAGCTGATCTTTAGTAATATTAATAACGCCTCCTAACCAGAACAAGCAGATGCCTTCCACGGGAAGCGTGAAAAGAAGCATATTTCTTCTACCGAATCGATCGATTAGCTGAGAAGAGATAAATGTGGCCAAAAAGCAACCGCCACCGATACCGATTGAACCACCAATGGCAGTGACTGGATCAATACCAGCATTTGTTAGAATCGTTGTCGTGTATGAGACCAAAATGTTGACACCACCATATTGTTGACCCAAGATTCCGATTGAGGATACAATGAGTGCAAATCTATTTCTTGGGACAGTGAATAATGAAGTAAATTGTTGCCACTTGGTTAATTTAGTCTCTAATTCAGATTCGAATTTCAGAGACTCATAAAGGATATAGAAGTCTTTTGCACCAGATAAGGGACAGGATCTGAGTTTAACTAAAGACTCAAGTGATTCATTTACATGCCCATTTACAATCAACCACCTTGGGGATTCAGGTGCAAAAAATATCAACAAAGCCGTGATGATTGGGGGCACAGCGGATGAACCTATCATTAACCTCCAGGATAGAGAACCTTCAATGTTTACAAAAGCCCTATTGAAAATCGAACCCAGCGCAACACCGAGTGCGATGAAAGTCTGCCAGAGCATTAAAATCGCACCTCTTGAGACAGCTGGCGAACATTCTGCCGTATAAATTGGCACAGTTGACGAGTTCAGACCCATTCCTATACCCATGAAGAGTCTAGCAAATAGCATTGCTGGAAGACCGTTCGAAAAGGCCTGAATTAGCGAACCTGCAAATGCGACCAAACAACTGATAAGTATCACCCATCTCCTGCCTATATGGTTACTCAAAAAGACAGTTAGTGGCGCACCAAAAATAGCTGCTGCCAAATATGGAGCAGCAACAGTTAAGCCCTGAACATTGATGTTCGTAATGTTGAATTGTTTCTGATACTGCAGCTGAGCGCCTCCGACAGCACTTTCATCCATACCAAAATTGATGGCAGCGCATGAAGTGCAAATCGCTGCCATAATCATTGATCGCGACAAAGATAAAAGAGGATGCGTTTTTTCCCTTGCGATGAGTTTCCTTTCTTCAGCAGTGTATTTTTCACTTTCAATAATCTCAGGTCGATTAGCTAATAAAGCTCCCTTTACCAGAAGCTCCTCACGTTCAGATAAGTTATTTTTTTCTGCTATCTTCTGAGCCTCCTCCAGAACATAATCGTCTGGTTTGTGAGTTTCAAAGACGTTCTGTAAGCTTTGTGAGGAAATTGACGAAACCTCATCAATGGCGATAGCTTTGTCATCAAGAAACTTGTCGGTGAACATTGCTGCTTGTGCTGTGCTTTACATGCCTGGAATCCAGTTCAAGTCTACATAGCCATGAGCTTTTATCTATTCACTTCTTTTCCATGTTGGTAGTGAAATGTTAATATTTCAGTCGCTGTCTGGAATTTGTGGCGCGTCGTTTCTCTGTGGCATCGCGTCAGAGCTCATTGAAAGTCAACGCAGACAGAACACAACATTTGGCATCGTCTAGCGAAGGTCGCTTGCCCTCGATCAGATGCACTGATATTGGTTATCGAGTTTTTTGACCAAATGTCGGTAAGACTAGATCATTCATAGACAACGCCCGTAGTCATACCGGATTCGCATGAGACTCGAAATGACGATTGCTTCGTCCTGGAGACTTTCCTGGCGGATTTGATCACTTCTTCTCGGTTTTTCCGAAGTGGAATAACAATACTTTTTGAAATTCAAACTCAATCTGAGTAATCCCGCTTAGAATATTATAAACTTACTATAAACTTTTCAGCACTAGCACCTCTTTCTTCAAGCTCTTTAAGGCCGCTAACTATACCTGCTCCAAATCCGTCTAGGCTTTTGAATATTTTTAATGTCTTTACGGGTCTTAAATGGCCAGTCTCGAAAAGCTTGGAGGTGTACCCAACAAACCAGGAACCGAATTCGATGTTTTCATGAAATTGTTTTAAATTGACAGCTTCTATTATGAGTTTCGATCCCACACCTTTATCAAAGGTATCAGTGAAGATCTGCGGCAAACCACAAGTGCAAACCAATCGTTTGACGCTCGCGTCACTCTGTTCTAATTGTTTGGATAAAAGAAGAGCCGTCTCTTTAGAGATGGCATCAATGCCGTAATTGACTCCATCTGGACAGTGATCCCAAATTTTCAGACTAATTTCTTCCTCCGGTAGATAGCGATCAATAACATAACTGGCTCCAATCTCAATCAGATATTCTTTATGTTTTGTCGAAGAAACAGCAATAATTTTATTGAACTTTCTAGACGCTTTCGCCAATTGTATAGCGTACAGACCTACCGATGAGCTTCCTCCCCATATTAAAATGTTCCCCAGTTTTTTATCACTTGTCTGATCATTGGAATCTAAGCTGACGAGGCTAGAGATCGCGCAACCCGCTGTCACCAAACCGACGCCAATTCCTGCTGCGAATTCGAGACCGAAGCTTTTGCGAATGCTACCGTCAGCCAGATTCTGTTGCGGGATCCTCCAAACAAGCCGAGAATCAAACACGGTATATTCCTGGAAAGTGGACGTCCTCAGGTCCCTGTAAGAAGTACTTGCCGAGAACACCTCTGCCGCTAGAGGGAATTTTTGCTTATCGACGCTGGACCCTCTTTTCACTACGATACCGCTGGATTCTCTGCCATTGACCCATGGAAATGAGTATATATTGAATTGGTATTTTTTGGACTTCCAGTCGACGTGATTCAATCCAATATACTTGTTGCGCACAAGTATCTCATACTCCCTCAGGTCATGCGTCACAGGCATATTGCTAGAAACAGTCAATTCTTTTTCGAATGCCGACACAACCAGACCTTTCTGTACCCTGGGTATGACTAGTGAAGGATTCTCACACGCCCAGAGTTTTCTGGGCTTGAGTCTCAGTTCTTCTTCCCTCTCCTCTGCGGATTCCTCGTCTAAGATGTATACATAGTCAGCGTATTTCCTTTTGAGCATAACGGTATTCGCAGCTGTCTTTACTTGGGTGCCCTGTATTTTAAGAGAGCTTCTGGATATTTGCAAGTTACTATAGAAACCTATATATACCAAATATTGGTAGATTGATATATGTTCTGCTTCTGCCTTGATCGGAGAACTGTGCTTTCGCTGGAAAGAGGCAGGTTACGCTCCTAATAGGTCGAACATCATTCAGTCCCAACCGCCACTGGTCTACAAGTTACTAGACAATATATGTTCTTGATGACTTTATTTGACGCCAGTACAGTGTGGCGCGAGACAGACAGTCCGAGACGCGGCGTCAGTAAATAATGTGTTGACGACTGTAAATGGCAAGAACATGGATGGCCAGCCTGTGAGCGCCTAGATCCTCGGATCGAATTGTTATAAGAGATCCCATTTATGCAAAAACTCCTGGGGACATCTGACTGGCCTTCGAAGATGAGGATCTGCAAAATACGTAAACTTGACAATGACGACAGAAAATGAGAAGAGACGCTCGACCGAGATTATCGATAACGTCAGCAAGAAAACGAAGACCAGTGGCCACAGGGTCAAGGAGCTGGTTTTTAATGCCTTTCTCATGGGATCAGCTGGAAATCAGACGATTGGGACCTGGAGGCACCCTAACGATAAATCGGCAGAGTTATATCAAAACCCAAAGTACTGGACTGACCTCGCTAAGCTGTTGGAAAGAGGAAAATTCAACGCCGTTTTTTTGGCTGACGTGCTTGGTCCATACGATGTCTACAAGGGCGGTCACAATTTTGGGCCTGTCGCTAGGACCGGGGCCCAATGGCCAATTTCGGACCCAAGCTATTTTATCCCGCTGATGGCGTACGTGACATCAAAATTGGCTTTCGGTATCACCATTTCGACAATTAGCGAGCAGCCGTACCACCTGGCACGTAGACTGGGTACGTTGGATCTTATCACGAACGGTCGTGTGGGGTGGAATATTGTGACGTCGTATCTGGATAGTGCGTCAAGAAATCTGTTAAACGGGGTGCCGTTGCCAGGCAACAAGGAGCGATACGAGCGCGCGGAGGAGTTTGTCGACGTTGTCTTGAAGCTTTTTCTAAGCTCTTGGCAGGACGGTGCTGTGAAATTAGATAAGAAGGAAGGCGTATTCACTGATCCAAACGCATTAAGATACATAGACCATGTTGGGCAGTTTTTCAAAGTACCAGGTCCCGGAATCACTCCGCCAAGCCAGCAAAAACTCCCAGTGATTATTCAGGCTGGGACATCCTCTCGTGGTAAAGAACTAGCGGCAAGAAATGCAGAGGTTATTTTCCTGGCATCATTGACTCCCCAAGATTTGGGGAGATCCATTGCAGACATCAAACATATCGCAAGATCCAAATACGGCAGAGACGTTTCCAAGATTAAATTCCTTGCTTTGATAACGGTTATCCTAGGTGACACACATGAAGAGGCCGAGAAGAAGTACCTGGAGTATTTACAGTATTCAGATGACGAGGGCGCCAAGGCCATGTTTTCAGGATGGACTGGCGTGGACATCGACAAGTTTAAAGATGACGAAGTTTTAACAGGCGTCCAACATATTGCAGTAGCATCTGCTGTTAAAAAATGGCAAAGTGCATATCCAAGAGTCAAGAAATGGACCAAAAAATCCATCGTCCAGGAGATTAAAGTCGGCGGTAGTGGCCCTTTGATAATCGGGACCCCTGAGGAAGTCGCAGATACCATCCAGGAATGGGTCGATATCTCTGACATTGACGGCTTCAATTTCGCATATACTGTCTTACCACAGAGTTACGAAGAACTTATCGACAAGCTTTTGCCAGAGCTAAGAAAGCGGGGCCTTGCTAGAGAGGACTATCCTCCAACCGAAGAAGGTTCCGATATCTTGACTTTTAGAGAGCAGCTATTTGGGCAGAAAACCATTGACACAACGCATCCAGCTTACGCCTTAAACTGGCCCGCAAACGAGACCAGAAAAGAATATGAAAGTCGTTTGCAAAGAACAAAGGCAAACTTCAAGACTTGAGGGCCGGTGGGACTTTCAGGTTTAAGGTAAGTAGAATATAATTGCTAAAGGAAAAAAAAACCAGTCCTGAAGGTTCATTGACCGCAAGTCTGATTCATGATCCAATTCAGGGAGTTGGGCCTCTGCAAGACATGTTTCTCGAGCTCAGACAGTCGGTAACTGCTTAACAAGGATGACTTTTGAATGTCTTGCAAGCTGAAGTCAGCGATGCCACACCAAACTGTGGAGAAATCAAATCAAAGACAACCATTATTTCAAGGTCCCATGGACAAGCTCAAAAGCAGCATGTGAGTAAACTGTTGCATATAAATCAATTGCAATCAAGCGGCGTCCGCGGTATGCTTCCTTTTTGGCATTGGGATTGGCATTGGAACTGACATTGAGATCGAGAATCTGAAATGACTAGACGTGAACCGTTCAAGATTAGATCTGTAGCTATTATCGGTTCAGGTGCAGCTGGGCTGACAGCTTTGTTCGAAATACTGCATACTAAGAAAGACGGATCTACGACAATCAGCTACAAGGCCAATGGTGATTTGGACGACTCCACGTTGCAAAACGATGATCCAGCTTTCACGAACGTCGTTGCGTTTGAACAGACCGCGAGAATTGGAGGCATATGGGCGCCAAGTTTTGATGATCCTGATGTTATTCCTCAGGATGCCCTGGATACTGAGCAATACAACGACCCTTTTGTTTTGAAGCCCCGGACAATGTTGCCCGAGCAGTTTTCAAGGAGTGCTTATTCTGTCCAGAGTCCTCTGAGAACTAAAAATGTTGGTAGCGCATACACTTGGCATAGCAGCGGGATTTATAGGCAGCTGTATTCCAATGTGCCCAACAGATACTTGCGAAATTCATTTATTCCGTTTAGTGAAGAAGCAGAGCGCCAAGCGGCACCTGGGAATCCGCTAGATCCTTTGATCACAAATGGCGAGGTAACACATCGTCTTCTGCAGTTTGCAAAGAAGTATCACTTGGCGGAGTATGTCAGATTAAATTCTGAAGTCGTCAGTGTTAACAAGGATGACATTAGTAAGAAGTGGAAGCTTATTGTGAAACATACAGCGCCAGATGGCACCGCCCAGTGGTATTCCGAGCTTTATGATGCCATCATTGTCTCTTCAGGACACTACTCAGTACCTTATATTCCTCATATCAAGGGTTTGTCGTCATGGAACAAGAAATTCAATTCCAGTGTGCTGCATTCGAAATCTTTCAGAGATCCAATAATTTTCAAAGATAAAGTGTGTCTCTTTATTGGAACTGGCCTGAGTGGCATAGATATTCTGCAGTACGCTTTTCCTATCGCTAAGCAAGTCATCGTATCCAGATCTCTCGGAAAAGAGGAAATCTACGAATGGTTGAGCAAAGCAGCGAATTCCGATGGCATCATTGTGAAACCTAGGGTCAAAGAAATGAACCCATCTAATGATAGGGAAGTAATCTTTGAGGATGGTTCTTCGATCTTCAATGTTGATCACATTGTCCTATCTACTGGCTACCACTGGCATTACCCATTTTTGAACTCCGCTGAAACAGGTGTGCGAGTCCTGCCAAGAAATGGGACTGTTCCAGACTGCTCATCAATGGTAGATGGTCTGTACTTGAACGTTTTTTCCATCAAAGAGCCCACATTAGCCTTTGTTGGAGTTACTGTCACTCCATTCAAGTGGCCTTCGTTTGAACTAGAAGCATCAACTATCGCTGGAGTCTGGGCAAATAACTCTGTGCTACCCGATAAAGAGGAGCTATTAACTTCGGAGCAAGAGAGAAGACAAAGCACAGGTGACTCTGTTCTGTATCACTACTATCGTGTTCCGGCTTTTGCAGAATATCTGGATAAGGTGTCCAAGTATTTTCCCGCAGGCCGGAAACCATCCGATATCTTTGATTCTGAGCATATTGATGATATGAACGCCTCCATGGCAACGGCGGAAAGGCTGTTTTATCAGTTCAAAAAGGGTAAAATTCCGATCGAAGATATTCTATGAAAGCTCGGATAATCTATTAAAGGCGCTTTAGGACCTAAGCTGAGTTTCCTCCGGCGCAGACTTGCGCTTTGGATACCATCAAAATAATCGATCGAAATTCGTATCTATGAGAAACACGTCAATTTTTGTATTGCCCTCTACGCTAAAATAGTACAGATGACCTTACCGTCTAACATTCGATTCCGTAACAAGAAGAAAACAAGAACTCAGATCTAGATTCTCGACAGAGTTTAATCCTCTAGAGACTACTTGACAGTATTAGCAGCAGCGCTCACTTGAGTATGCAGAGTGAGTATATGTGTGAATATCTTGCCAAAACATGAAATTTCATTCGGTGCAGGTGATTTTGCTTTCTTTGGCACACCGGAAGCTCAAAAATCAGTAATTTACCTGTGCAAAAACCGGCTAATAGCCGTATATTGATCAGCCAGGCGTAGATCAGCGCTATAAAAGCTGACTATACCGCTTTCTTACATTCATTTCGTTCCACGCAAGGAATATCAACTGCCCACCGACAACTAACGACTCTACCGCTTAATTAACATGTCCAAACATTGACTCATCAAAGTTAACAGAGAGGTAGTTGAAGGCTCTAAGAGAGCCCAAGATCATAACACTCAATTCTGTCGTCCTCAATCTGTGACGTAAGGAAGCTCGATAAAATCAACTTTTTTCATTCTGATGTCAGAAATTCAGAGTCGTCTCTTTGAGGACCTTCTTTGCTTTGAGGACACACTCACCTTGACTGCCAGATTACGAGCGCGGCGGACTTTGTTGTAATCAAAACCCTCAGCACTTGTTAAGCAAAGTGCAGAAGCTGTCACCCAGCCGTCAGCTCTTCATAATCGCATCAAACCACGACCGCTGCGATGGCGCCACTGATATAGAAGAATTCTCTACCTTCATGTAACGAGGAAGACGCCGAAATAATTTCTCCTAAAAAGTCTTCAAAGGCCCGTCCACTCGAACTAATCCCACCTGCATGTCCGCTTCTCACGTCATCGGGAGCTGATAATGCTTCAGCTGGCCTCGATCCAAAACTTGTTAAGTTGACCATAGGCTTAGAAGGCAGCCAGTGGCTGCTTGATACGTTTTCAACGAAATCAAACAGACGAGACAGAGCGTTTCAGTCGTTAAAGTTCATGAATACTAACAAGAGTCCTACGGGTGAACCCTGATAGAATAGTTTTCAAGTAGTGGATTCTACACCGAATATATCTTGACTTTCCGTTCAGGGCTCTTCTGCTACAGCCGGTCATCGAACGGCCTATTACTGCAATTAACTAGCTACCGCGCGTTATGACGAATCAGTCTGCACGGGTTCCGTAACCAGTAGCAGCGCAGGCACATCGGATTGACCAATGAAAGGCGTTCCTGTGCCTGACGCGTCGTGACAATCCGTTCCTTGCGACGCAAGGATTTACGTTCGTAATGCCTTTCAGTGCATGGACTTTGCGATGGCACGGCGGGGTCAAGGGAGAAACTTCTAATTGCCAGCAAACTTATATAGCATTAAATGGACTTGATAATAGTAAATTGTTTCGACCATTAGGGAGCAGTGACCTGTATTTGATATGGTGAACGGGAACTTTTGGTGCAATTCCCTTGTACAGGTATAGAGAAAGATAACTGGAAATACGTTTTGATATTCAGCCACACAGACGGATTTACTACGATATCAAGTCATGAAGAAGTTTGATGCCCTTACAGAGAGAATGCACCATACGTATGGCTCAGCGCCCTCTGATAAGGTGCACAATGTATTAGACGGTGCAAAGGACCTAGAGGGAAAAGATAAGACGAGCAATATTGAATTAGACCACTTAGAATATAGCAATGAGAATGGCCAGTTGGATGAAGAAAACAATGAAAACACAGAGGAAGTGGTGTGCCTGAACGCCCAGGAGGAAGCCGAGGAGGCTAACCTGGAGGAAAAAAGCATGACTTTAGCTGAAGCATTGGCGACGTACCCCAAGGCTGCTGGATGGTCCATGCTGGTGGCTACCACCTTGATTATGGAGGGATACGATACCGCTCTGCTAAACGCTCTCTTTGCTCTTCCAGTCTTTCAAAGGAAGTTTGGGTCTCAAACAAGCGCTGGTACTTTTGAGATAACTTCTCAATGGCAAGTCGGATTGAATATGTGTGTTTATACCGGTGAGATAATAGGGCTGCAAATGACAGGATTCTTGGTCGATCGTATGGGAACTCGCTATACTATGATTCTAGCACTTTCTTTGCTATCGGTGTACATTTTCCTTCTGTATTATTGCAAAAATTTGGCCATGATCGCTGTCGGTCAAATCCTTTCAGCTATGCCGTGGGGTGCATTTCAAAGCTTGGCGGTAGGATATGCATCTGAAGTTTGTCCATTGGCACTCAGATATTACATGACCACTTATTCGAATATTTGCTGGCTGTGTGGCCAGATTCTCGCGGCTGGTGTAATGAAAAATTCTGAGAAGAACCTAGCAAATTCCGAACTGGGCTACAAAATACCCTTTGCTTTACAGTGGCTCTGGCCGGCGCCGTTAGCAGTCGGTATATTCTTAGCGCCTGAATCGCCCTGGTGGCTGGTAAGGAAAAACAAGCTGTCTAAAGCCAGAAAGTCATTGAGCAGAATTTTGAGCGGCGACGCTGTCGAGAAAGAGATCAAAGTAGAGATTACATTGGAGCAGATCAAATTGACTATCGAAAAAGAGAGGAAATTGGAGGGAAAAAATAGCTCTTTCTTCAACTGTTTCAAGGGTGTTGACGGCCGCAGAACCCGAATCGCCTGCTTGACTTGGGTGGCACAGGGCACCAGTGGTTCAATACTGCTTGGGTATTCTACTTATTTTTTCCTGAAAGCGGGCATGGCAACCAGTGATGCCTTCACATTTTCAGTATTTTCGTACTGTCTTGGACTCGCTGGTACATTGTGCTCGTGGGCTATCTCAAGGAAAATGGGAAGATGGACGATATTAACAACTGGACTCGCAATTCAAATGGGAATTCTTATCATAATCGGAGGTTTGGGATTTTCAAAAAATCCTAACGCTAGCTGGGGAAGCGGTAGCCTTCTACTGGCGCTATCATTTTTTTACAACGCCGGTATTGGACCTGTCGTCTATTGTATAGTGGCGGAAATTCCATCGGCGGAGTTGAGGACCCAAACCATAGTGTTAGCGCGCAATTGTTATAACCTGACTGCTGTGATTAATTCTGTTTTGACTCCGTATATGCTGAACGAAAGTGATTGGAACTGGGGTGCCAAAAGTGGACTTTATTGGGGCGCTATGACAGCCTTGACGCTGGTTTGGGTTATACTCGATTTACCAGAAACTTCCGGAAGAACCTTCAGCGATATTGATGAGCTGTTTGCGCAAAAAGTTCCAGCAAGGAAATTCAAGAGTACGTCAGTTGATCCATTTCGTAAGGAAGAAAATCCAGGTGCTTCATCGGATGAAATGAGTGCAGAGGCTTCGTTTTCTGGTGCCAGAAATTAAAGAACTGCCTGAAACAAAGAAAGAAGGTAATTTAACCCTCATTAATCACAGAAGTCGGCTTCTAGGTCATCTTCATAGGTCTCATCATAATTATGATTCCTTCATTACGATGCGTGGCATCTTTCATCAAATACAGCGAGAATATTAGGCAGAAAGCCTTGGATCTAGATCAGGTTTTCAATGATTCATTTAATGAGTTCATTAGCGAGTTTGACCACAAAAGATAATGATTGACACTGTTCAAGGTAGCCCTCGATGGGTTAACGTTTCGTCCCCGTAGATGAGAGATTATTTTAGCCAAGTGCTTCTTGACTGTGGTCTTACTGACCACTGACGGGCATCCTAGCGTCCAGTCAAGCCCATAATTTAAGGAAAGTATGACCAGTAGCAGTCCGACAGAGATATCTGTACCTGAATTGCATGAAATGAGAATTGGCTTCTTGGGCTTTTGTAGGACTTTTGCTTGCAAGAGAGGAACAATCTTTGGCAGCTGATTCCTGAGTTCCCTTGAGCTAGCTTTGGACCCACTCTGCAGCTTGTAGACTTTTATAAGCTCCAAAAGCTCATCATTCAAGGGCTTATGTGCACTAATCTTTACTGAAGAACTCAAAATTATGATTGACGAGAAACTTTCACCAAGCCTGGTCATCAGATTAGTGGTTATCTCAAGGTTATCTCGTACTATACCTAACGAGAGTTCTGGAGTCACGGAATCAATTTGAGGAAAGGCATTATCAACTGTTATATCGCTTAAAACACAGCCATTTTTGAATACAAGCTCCGCAACTCGACTTTCGATCTCTTGTTCTGATTGATTAGAGTCTCGCAAATAATCAATATCGGACCAAAACAGCTGGGCGGTTAGTCCCTGAGACCAAAGTTCATGGTCGTCTGCTGCGCCCTGAACATAAGTGAATCCATATCTTTTATCTATCCCATCCTGAGCGCAATAGCTTACGGTACATAAGATGATAGGAATTATGTTATCATCTTCGCAATCCCATGTTTTCTGTAAAACCTCTCCAGTGAATACATCAGTGATTGGCTCCAACATGGACGAACCCGGGTATACCCAGAAGGGCCTCAGCAGCCTTCCTCCGAGTTGCTCGTGCAGTTTTCTTCCGTCAACAATGTCGAACTCTTTCAACTTCTTCACTAGCGAAGGCAATCGTGTCTTGATAGAATGCCTCTCGGACTCAAAGACCGACTTTGGCGGTAAATAAAGAACTTCTCTTTCATCACGATCATTTCGATATTCCATTGCAATACTATTCAGTACAGCACACCATATAGGTACCGTCTTGCTGAGAGCATCAGGAATCTTTTTACCACGTCTAGTGCTATCGACGATTATAATGCCAGAACTCTTTGCAATAGTCGGCAGGAGATGGAAGTTCAGCCTTCGTACGCTAAAATCCCACTGATTCACATGCCCATCAGTGCTTTTGAAATGACTCGTTTGCTCATATTGTTTGGGGTCGCAATACCATAGACCACAGCGCTCATTTGGAACAACTGGGAAGTCTGGGAAGCGAGGCAGCACCTTGTTGCATAGAAAACTGTTGTCTAAGAGGATACTTTGAAGTCTGTTTCTCAGAGATCGATCATCTTTCTTGATTACCTTCTGGATTTGATTCCGAATAGCTCGAAGGTCCTGGTCCATTGCTGCGCCGGCGATAAGCAATTATCTACAAGTTTTGACACTCGATGTCAGTGATTTTTTCAAGCAATCTCTTGTCATCTCGACGTCTATTCAACAGCGTTGAAGTAAACAGATAAAGACCAGATATTTGGAAGTCGATTTGATAGATTTTGTTTCAATTGTCTATGTAGTTTCTTAAGTGTCGCTGGACTTCAAGAAAGCAGCTCTCAAGCAACTAAAGTGGTGTACTTGAAAGCAAAACTCTGAGCGTTTACATCATGATAGCCCTAAGCTAGCATCTTCGACGCCTTAGTGATCGCGAGAGTAAATAGTGAACGTGCTTCTTCAAGGCTGCGGTTGACGCAGCCTTGCGGCGATCGCACCAACGCTATCGTCTACATGGTTATCAATTTGAAATATAGATAGAGTTAGCTCCAATTACTGTAATCCTTGGTCTCTTTTCCAAGACTAAGCGGTCCCATCGCTTGCCTCACTTTTATGCGATTGTTAGCTCAAGAGTCAGCGCTTTGATACCAAGTGTTGGGGGCATGGCAGCGCAGCTCAGATCTCCTAGTCGCCCATAAACTCGACCAACCTGAGCTGCAATTGCCGAATCTTATGTGTTGATCTTAGCTATATAAAATGAGTTGAAAAATTTGAAGACTCGCGATGCCTCATCTGGTTGACCAAACACAGCGAAAGGTCACAGCCATTGCCGAAGCATGCCAAGCCAGGATAGCGATTATGAGGATTTCTCATCCGATGAGGAGCAAGACCAAAACCAATTGCTAATTTCGACCAAGAAAACATCCACTTTAGCAAAGACTATCGATGAAAGAAGCGATGAAGAATCTGCCAGCGATGAGGAAGACCGTGAGACGCAGCTCGACGATCAGCAAAGTTCAGTTAGCGACGGAGAAGTTGATTCCCAAAAGACTTCTAAGCAAAATACTCCGAACTTGATCAAGAAACTCAAGGCGAACAAAAAGCTCAAACACAAGACAGGAGTGGTGTATCTTTCCAGCATCCCGCCCTACATGAAGCCCGCCAAGATGAGACAGATCCTGTCGCGGTTTGGCGAGGTCGACCGTCTGTTCCTCAAGCGAGAGGACGAGCAGAAATACAGAAGACGCGTCAGAGGCGGCGGGAACAAGAAAGCCATGTACGAAGAGGGCTGGGCCGAGTTCATACGCAAGCGGGACGCCAAGCTCTGCGCAGAGACCCTCAACGGGAACATCATCGGCGGCCGCAAGGGCTCCTTCTACCACGACGATATCCTGAACGTCAAGTATCTCCCCGGCTTCAAGTGGACAGACCTAACCGAGCAGATAGCGAGAGAGAACGACATCCGACAATCCAAGCTCGAGATAGAGATATCGCAGGCAAACAAGATGAACGCTGAGTTCGCCAAGAACGTGGAAAAGAGCAAGATGATCGAGAATATCAAGAGATCCAAGAGACAGAGCGACGACCAGGAACCGCGCGAAGACGAGAAACCACAGAGATCTTTCAAGCAGCACAAAGTGGCCACGGCAAGAGCCAACGCGCCCGCCGAGATCAAGCAGAAGGACTCCACCAAGGAGCTAAGCTCCGTCCTGAACAGTCTCTTCTAGGCCAAGGTCGCTATACACGTTTCGCATCGCATCGCCTGCTGCTCATCGCCTTGTAGAGACTGAAAAATTTTTAAGCATAAAAATCATCTCATCTCATCGCATCTCATCTCGACTAAAGACGTTCAAGTTTGAGCTTTCTCGATTGTTGTGTTGCTACATTTGGTTTCCAAGTGTTAATTGAGCTTCGTTTGTTTTGGTAGAAAGCTTGGCTGAGGTTATTTGAACGATGGGAACAGCTAAGAAGGAAAGACAAAGAAGAATTCGCCAAAATGACACCAAAGATGGCAACCTGCGGGTTAAGGGTGAGAACTTTTACAGGGATTCGAAGAGGGTTCAATTCCTTAATATGTACAAAGGTGGAAAATCCATCAGAAACAGAAAGGGTGAAATTTTGAGAGCTGCGTCGTTGCAAGATGCCACCATTCCAACTGCTCGTGTGCAGCCAGACCGTCGTTGGTTCGGAAACACTAGGGTTATCTCGCAGGATGCGCTGCAGCACTTTAGACATGCGCTCGGAGACACACAGAAGGACAGCTATCAGGTTCTGCTGAGAAGGAATAAGCTGCCAATGTCTCTTTTGGATGAAAAGGACAGCACGGAGTCTCCTACTGCTAAGATCGTCGAGACGGAGAGTTTTGAGCATACTTTTGGCCCCAAGACTCGTAGGAAGAAGCCCTCGGTCGCGCTTTCAAGTCTGGAAGAGCTGGCTGATGTGACAAATGAGGATAATAAAAAGTTCGAGGAGAAGCAAGTGCTGAATGCGACTCTGGGACTGATGGGGAACCAGGGTGATGAGGAAGACGGCTGGACTCAGGAGGCTAGGGAGGCAATCTTCAGTAAGGGGCAATCCAAGCGTATTTGGAACGAGCTATACAAGGTTATTGATTCTTCTGATGTTGTCATACATGTTCTCGATGCCAGGGATCCGCTGGGCACGCGATGTAAATCGGTTGAGGAATATATGAGAAAGGAAACTCCTCATAAGCATCTAATGTACGTTTTGAACAAGTGTGATTTAGTCCCAACATGGGTAGCAGTATGTTGATTTATTTTTTTTCCAGGATAGAATTGCCAAGTTGTGGATTGTTGTTTGACTGAAAATAATACCAAAACTCTTTGTCAGGGTGCTCTCTGCCGCAGTTGCTTGCAACTGCAATCCACGAGAGGGCCTGTTACAGTTTTGGAAGAGCAATATTGCCCGCTCATCCGTTATTCTTCGTTTTGAAGAAGTTGGGATGTTAGAAGGACAACTTTCGTTCTGAAAGTATACCTTCGCTTATGGGCAATGAAGACCTTCCAGAGTTGAGCCTTTGTTGATGAAAAGCATACTCTGCGTCTTCATCCCCGTACAATTGCTCGTAGTATAGGACTTCACATCCGGTCAACAACAAGAATTACTTGGCATTATCAAAACCAACGCAACGGAATTGATACTAACAAACAAAATACAAAACAGGCAGCTTGGGTCAAGCATCTCTCGAAAGAGCGCCCCACTTTGGCGTTCCACGCATCGATTACCAATTCCTTCGGTAAAGGTTCTCTGATACAGCTCTTAAGGCAGTTCTCTCAGCTACACAGCGATAGAAAGCAGATCTCAGTCGGCTTCATCGGCTACCCGAACACCGGCAAATCATCGATAATCAACACGCTTAGGAAGAAAAAGGTTTGCCAGGTGGCTCCTATTCCAGGCGAGACCAAAGTCTGGCAGTATATTACGCTGATGAAAAGAATTTTCCTTATCGACTGTCCCGGCATTGTGCCCCCATCAAGTAAAGACACCGAGGAGGATATCCTATTCAGAGGTGTCGTGAGAGTTGAACATGTCTCCCATCCAGAACAATACATTCCCGGCGTCCTGAAGCGGTGTCAAACGAAGCATTTGGAAAGAACCTACGAAATCTCCGGCTGGGAAGACGCTACCGAGTTTATTCACATGCTTGCCAGAAAGCAGGGCAGACTAATCAAGGGAGGCGAGCCGGATGAGAGCGGTGTCGCCAAGCAAGTGCTCAATGATTTCAACAGAGGTAAGATACCGTGGTTCGTACCGCCGCCGGAGAAAGAGAAAGAAGAAACTGGCGAACAAGAGAAAGACAAGTCATGATTCCACAACCAAATGACCAGGCCAACTGGCCTCTAGCTAGCACCATTTTGTATAATAGTAGAACTAACATACTGGGGGACCACAACGATAACTTGGTACGGCTTTTCTGTTATAGTTAGCTTAAAAGACTGCCAAGATCGAGCTTAAGATGACAGCATCTCAGCAATGTAGCAGACAGAGTAACGGGTTCGAGCCAGGCTAGTTTGGCTCTCGCAGACGTAGCAATCATGCAGCCGATGAATATGCGAACTCATGTGTTTCCTATGGGAGACCAATTTTTTTCACCACAACAACAGAATGACCAACAAGCTAATGTTAGGATGAATGCTCAAGTGTTCTCACCACAGATGAAACAAGCGTCGAGGTTATATCCTCAGCAGCCTGGAATGGTACAAGGCTTACCTGGAATGGCTAGCTCTCATGTTGGGCCCGATGTGACCAATTCCTTTCATTTAAAACAGAAACTGGATCCATCTTTGGGTCAGGCTCAAGCGCCCCTGCAGCAGCAGCAGCAGCAGCAGGCTCACGGCCAGCAGGGACCCCAACACCCGGCTTTCAGCGTTCCGAATGCAAACTTGGCTCCAAATGGGCCGCCAGGAATAGGCAGCATTAGCCAAGCTCCCGCTGGTTTGGCTAGACCTGGAAATAATACAGTCCCAAAGCACATTGCGACTGCCACGGCAGCGCCGATACTACTGACACCACCAAACCATCTATTTATCCGTGAGGTGTGGCTGAATAATCTACATGCTGAATTCGCCTCGATAAGAAAGTTGATTACACAATACAATTACGTTTCAATAAGCACGGAATTTGTCGGGACCATAGCGCGGCCGATCGGCAACTTCAGATCCAAGACAGATTACCACTATCAGACGATGAGATCGAATGTCGACTTTTTGAATCCTATACAGATAGGTCTGTCACTTTGCGACGCGAGCGGGAACAAGCCAGAAAGTGGTCCCTCCACCTGGCAGTTCAATTTCTGCTTTGACGAGACCAAGGAAATGATGTCACAGGAGTCCTTTGAGCTTCTGCAGAAGTCAGGCATCAACTTCCACAATCATAAAACAAACGGGATAGACCCGTTCGAGTTCGCGCAGCTAATGATCGACTCAGGACTGCTTCTCGAGTCCTCCGTTACATGGCTCACATACCACGCCGCATACGATTTTGGTTTCCTAGTCAACATCCTTATGAACAACGACATGCCCAACAACAGAGAGGACTTCGAATGGTGGGTTCACAAATTCATACCAAACTTTTACGATCTGAACCTAATATGCAAAGTCATGCAGGACTCCAAACAGCAGCAACCCGCACAGCAGCAAAAACAGTACACTCTATCATCACTGGCAGAAGAACTGGGCATTCCTAGATACTCCCTGTTTGTCACCACTGGCGGCGAAAGTCTACTGACAGGCCTATGCTTCTTCCAGCTGAACAAATTGCTGGCGAACAAAATGCCCAATGGCACCAATTTCTCCAGTTACAGAAATCTCATCTACGGCATCAACGGAGAGTGACAGTCTACGCAAACTATATAAAAGAGGCTATCCTTCGGGAAGTGCGACAGGCCAAGCGGACCGGAGGGCTACAGACGCAGAAGCGGCACTATCCAGGCTCCTGGACGCTAGTAATCCCCATCTTCGCTCTTCCATCGAAGCTCTTCTAGCTGAAGAGCTTCGACGTACAGAGTTATCGGCATCTGATCTGTAATATCTGAAAAATTTTCAAGGTAAGATTAAGTGCCATTAGAGTCCGCTGCTGAATACTGGCGAAATACCATAAGTATAGGAGGATTCACGCTCTCTAGGTCAAGGCGATCCCTGCAAGCGGTCCAAACCAAGTCTAGCATTTAACCTGAAGCTTGGAATTTTTTTTTCTGTTAAGCGTACGATAGCAATCCGGTTTTTCGCTAACGAAAACTGAAGTTGGGCGTTATCCGTTAATCAGGCTGCAGTTGCTATCTTTAAGTCATTACACTGTCTATTGCACGTATTTTTGTTTCTAGGCGGAGTCCTTTGCATGTTTGATAGACCAAGGTGACACCTTTTGTTCATTCCGAATTTTCAGCATAATAATTAGCATCATTGCATCAATACCAATAGTCACTGTTTGTGAGATATTTCAATATGGGAGCAGCGGTTCAAGATATTGTGTACGCTTTTCTGGAGACGTATTACCAGAGGATGAAAAAAGACCCGTCCAAGGTCTCGTCTTTGTACTCTGCCACTGCGGAATTGACACACGTCAATTATCAGATAGATTTTGACACGAGCTCAGATATTTTACCTACGATAAAGCTTACAGGAAAGGAGAACATCAGCAAGTTTTTCACGAGGAACAATAAAAAGGTTAGCGATTTGAAAGCAAAGATTGACACTTGCGATTTTCAAACGGCGTCGAACTCGGGCATTCTGATCCTGACCACTGGTGAAATCTTCTGGTCAGGGACTCCAGCTTACAGGTTTTGTCAGACAATAGTTTTGCAACCAAATGCTGACAACAAAAATGCCTACGATGTTACAAACGATGTTATTCGCTTCATACCCGACAATTGGATGGCTTTCCCGCTCACGAACGACGCAATTTTGCAGCCAAAGGAACCCGAGAACGCTCCAGAATCACCAGTAATTAACGGCAAAACAGTGGAAGAGAAAAGTCAACAGGAAGACAAGAAGCCAGAACCTGAGCCCAAAGCTATGAAATCTGAGGCTAAACAAAAGGAAGAAGCTGAATCCAAGGAGTCTACGCCACTTGATCAAACAATAAGCAACGAACCCAAAGCTAGTTGCCGGACAGACGAAGAAGCAAGCGAACAAAAAGCCGCCACTAGAAGCGAGAGGGCGGTCGCAACGGAAGAGACGAGTGCTACTGAGAAGGAACCGCTACAGAAAGAAGAAAACGACGCACCGCCCACAACGGATAAAGTGAAGGAGCCTGAGACTCTGGCAGAAAACAAAGGAAGGCCTCCCGCACGCATGAGCTGGGCATCTAAATTGGCTGCCAGTAGCGACTACATTAAAACAACGCCGGTTGCCTCATCACAGAATGGACCTGGCAAACTAGATCTGCAGGCATCCAGTAGCAAGAAGATACCAGAAAGTAAATCTGACCTATCCAGTCATAAAGAAGTGTCCGCAACAAAACCGGTGAAGAAGAAACCTCAGTTTAGCACCGTCAACAAGGACGGCTTTTACCCGATTTATATCAAAGGAACCGCTGGCATCAAAGAAGAGAAGCTAAAGAAGGCCCTGGAGAGCGAGTTCGGCACCATCATGAAAATGACGACCGCTGACAGCTTTGCTGTGGTCGATTTTGAGACACAGCGAAGCCAAATTGAAGCCGTGGATAGAAAACAACTCATGGTTGGAGACACAGAAGTTTACCTAAGCCGAAAGACCGTAAAGAAAAGCACAGGGTCACCGCCAGCTGGGTCCTCAAACGGCTCCCGCTCACACAAGAAGCATCCTAACAAGAAACGGGACTAGGCCCGCAATCGATGGACCGGCAGGTAACTAAGCCACTTCATTTAACGAGGACGATGATATAGTAAGATAAGAACGTGTATACTCAAAAAAAGCTGTAAAACTTGAAAAGATTGTACTCTAAGTCTGTAAGTCATCGCTTATACCTCGATGCCCTCGCGCGCAGGCAGTAATCCAAATTGAAATTGGACTAGCACGAGGAACAGTTGAATCAACCATATAAAGACCTATACTGCCTTCAATTTTGAGTGGTCTAAGCGGTGAGGAGCCTACTGGAGAGATTGACTGACGATGCTTGTGCCTCCGGCGAATTTTGGTATTGCAGAAGAGGGAATCTATCGATGTTCGAAGGTGGAAACGCTAAACTTGTCGTTCCTGGAGACGCTTAATCTCAAGACAGTTCTTTTCGTTGGTGGCCAAGAACCTTCCAAGTTCTTTCGAGAGTTTTTTGCCAATTTGTCCATTGAATGGAGCCTGATACGCATAGCAGACTTCTCAGTAGCCGGCGAGCCGGCCAGTAAGAATGCAACTAAGGGCAGCATTAGCAATCGCGGTGATGTTTTGTCTGATGGATGGCCGGAGGTCGATAAGCATGGGATTGAGTCGACTTTTGGCGGCACATATCACCTAACGGATCAGGACGATTTGATGCTGATCAAGAGCAGCTGTATAAGAAAGACACTCTACCAGCTTTTGAACACCGAGAAGCACAACTTGCTGCTCGTGGATCGAACGTCGATAATAATTGGCATTTTGAGAAAGATCCAGAAATGGAGCTTGTCATCTGTGATCAACGAGTATAGACTGTTTTCCGGCAAGAACAGAAGTTATTTTGCAGAGACCTTCCTTGAGGTGCTGAATATCAATGTTGAACAGGAGAAGGAGGACCAGTCCCTTGCAGAGCCTATGGGCGATTTACATTTAACACCAGACCCGCTGTTAGACGCAACAGCAATGGACAGGTTAGCTTCGAACACAGAGCTCGTTACCGAAGAAGATCTAAGCAGCTCTCCAACGGTGCCGTCAAGACTGCTTAGAATGGTTGAAGAGGCTGAAAACCACAGACGAACTCAGAGTCACACAGATGAATTCGAGTCGCCGCAAATGACAAAATCCTCTTCTAGCCTAGGAATTTTCGGAAGCCGCTACAGGCTAGCGTTCAACAGATATGATTTCAAATACTACCGCAGCCAGAACTGCAACGACACGCAAGACGTACTAACCGTCAAGATCCCGCGAGAATCCGCGCTTCCCCACTGGCTCAAGTTCCAGAGAGATCTATGGGAAAAGGAAAACGCGCCGCAACAGCACAATTTCTACACAGAGCACATCTTCACGTAAGATGCATCTACTTCAGAGCTGTAGCACGTTTCAAAATGGGAATACAGTGGATTTACAGCTGCAACTTCCCACTCTGCGCTGCATACCGAAATATGCAGCAATCGCGCAAGTTAATCTATGGGTTCGTTTACCACAAGTATGTGAGAGAGCATAAGTATGGTGATAAGTCCCAATGGTCTTCTAAAAGGTACAAAGAACAGTATTAGTGAAGAAAAAAGATGAAGGAATTTTTCACTTTAAATGCTGCCAAGCTTCGATGAGCAAGCTGGTCACCAAACACGACCCTCAAGACTATGCGATTTAGCTTGAATTCAAGGCTGGAAGTGCAGTAATCCAGGTCCAGGTGTCCCCACAGTGGTTTCCGAATCCTCTGGGTTGCCTATCATGGTTTGCCGTCCGCCGGATGAGCCGGCGGCGTCCCGTTAACACGCTGACCACGGATGCCAGGCGAAGAACAGGCATGAAAACGCACTAGTTGGTGGTTTTAGAGATGCGTTCTGCGTTTACAAAGAGCTGGATACTGCACGCAACTATTTCCCAAATATGCCATGTTGATCAGTGGTAAGACCGCTCAGACGCGAAATCTACAAACAGGTTTTCAAGATGAGCGAATACAAGATAGCACTGGCGCCGATGCTGAGAAAGCGGGACTCGATACCCTCGGTTTGATAGAGCTAGTCTTTGAGCCAATGTGAAATCCTGACTAGCTGCTAGTTATCCCGTTGGGATTTTTGGACAAGCCATAAGTATGTGCATTTTTCCGGTGGAATTTCAAGAGATATGCGTAGCATTACAGGTGATGCCCATATAAAAAGAGTAGACCAGAGGCTGGCAGGATGCGTTTGCAGTCTATGAATGTGTTGATCCGTCGCAGGAGTTACCACAATGGTGAAGAACGTTCTTTTGCTCGGTTCCGGTTTCGTCGCGCAACCAGTCGTTGACACTCTATCTGCAAATGAAGATATAAATGTTACTGTTGCCTGCAGGACTTTGCTTAAAGCACAGGAGTTAGCCCAGAGCTCTGGGTCTAAAGCCATCTCTCTGGATGTCACAGACGATGCTCAATTGGATGCTGAGTTAGAAAAGCACGATATCGTCATCTCTTTGATCCCATATATCTATCATCCGAACGTTGTGAAGAGCGCCATCAGATTGAAGAAAGATGTGGTGACCTCGTCGTACATTTCTGATGCTTTAAGGGAGTTAGAACCCGAAATCAAGAAGGCTGGAATCACTGTTATGAACGAGATTGGGTTGGACCCAGGTATCGATCACTTGTATGCGGTCAAGACTATCGATGAAGTGCATAGAGCTGGAGGTAAGATCAAATCATTCCTGTCTTACTGCGGTGGTCTTCCAGCGCCAGAGGACTCCGATAATCCTCTGGGCTATAAATTCTCTTGGTCTTCTAGAGGTGTTTTGTTGGCGTTGAGAAACTCGGCCAAATACTGGAAAGATGGCAAGATCGAAACCGTTTCATCTGAAGATTTGATGGCTTCTGCTAAACCTTACTTCATCTACCCAGGCTACGCCTTCGTCTGCTATCCAAACAGAGACTCTACCTTGTTCAAGGAGTTGTACCACATTCCAGAAGCTGAGACGGTTATCAGAGGTACCCTTAGGTACCAAGGATTCCCAGAATTTGTCAAAGTACTGGTGGACATCGGCTTGTTGAAAGACGAAGAAAGCGAAATCTTCAGTAAGCCAATCCCATGGAATGAAGCTCTACAAAAATGGTTAGGAAGCAATTCGAAGTCCAAAGCCGATTTGATTGCATCAATCGACTCCAAGACTTCGTGGAAATCTGACGAAGATAGAGAGAGAATCCTGTCTGGGTTCCTGTGGCTAGGCTTCTTCTCTGACACTTTGATTGTTCCAAAGGGAAATGCTCTCGATACACTATGTGGCAGACTAGAAGATTTGATGCAATATGAGGAGGGCGAGCGCGATATGGTTGCTTTGCAACACAAGTTCGGTATCGAATGGGCCGATGGTACTACAGAAGTAAGAACGTCTACCTTGATTGACTACGGTAAAGTCGGTGGCTACAGTTCCATGGCTGCAACTGTCGGTCTTCCTGTCTCCATTGCTACAAAGTTTATCCTGGAGGGGAAACTCAAGGGCCCCGGTTTAGTGGCCCCATATTCCCCAGAAGTTAACGATCCTATCATGAAGGAACTGAAGGACAAGTACGGCATTTACCTAAAGGAGAAGACTATTGGTTAAGATCGCAGTGACCCACTGTCAGATAAGATAATGCATATATATGACCCTATGTATAATTATTAGTGGGGACCGAGTATAATGAATACCTGGCGATGTGATGGACTTGAGCAGAGATTCAATCGATGCTGGCCAAAATCATGTGGTTTTCATGTTTTACTGTCTTTACACCAGCTATCAAAGAATCTCTAGTAGCATTAACAACTGCAGACGCAAATAATCACCTTGGCCATAAAAGATCGTGGTCTAATTGCTTAAATCACGTATATGAGTGCAACTACTAGTCAGAGTTCTGGCGGTTTGTGGAATAAATTCCGTTCGTCAACCAAGTCCCTTTCCCACTCTCTATCGAACCTATCGGTTCGAACCGAGACAGATGGTGATAGCGTAACCAGTACTGTGGTTCACAAGGCATTGGTAAAATTCTACAAGGACCAAGAACCCTTTACGGGATTTCCAGGATGGTTAGGCCATAAAGATGATCTGCCGAACGAGCAAAAAATCCTCAAGAAACAGAACCACGTCAGCTCCAATCCTATCAGCAATGGCTTCCACCACTTGCGCAAGGCATCCTCAGATCACAAGAAACAGCATGGCTCCGGCCCAGCCGTTTTTGCTGAACCGGAACAGCATTCGAGTGCTGGCAGGTCTTTTCACCAAATTTACATGAGTCAAAACACTGAAATGGCATCGGAGCCTGTCCAATCCCCAAATTCAAGCCAAATCAGTCAGCAAAATGGCGGAGGCGCCGCGGACGGGGGAGCTCAACAGACGTCTCCGTCACCCGCTAGGATCAGCTCTTCATCGATGATGATGCGTGAAAGACTGAAAAGACAAAATACGAGGAGTTCTAGAAATCTAGGCCAGGGCTAAGAGCATCTTGACACTCTAGCCAGATTTGAAGCATTAGATTCTTTGGTAATGGCCGCTCTGTGATCTGCCCGTCGCTGTATCCATACAGCCAGTCCAAACTGAAGTAATCGAAGAATTTCTCAGGCTACTTTATAACGATAATGATATGTATGATTTGATTAGAGAATCTCCCGGAGGGGAACGTTGTTGTTGCTCTGTTGTTCTACATTGTTTTCGACGTTGCTGTCAAAGTTCAGGTATGAATGGTCGCCCATGGTTCTTGGCTGTATTACAACTTTGACCAGGAATATAATAGCGAAAAGCGCCGATATACCGGCAACAATGCAGTAGAGTACTCCCAGAGAGATATTCCTTCCTCCGATAATGCTGCTTGTCGTCAAAACTATCGATTTGGACCCTCCGAACGACGAGACGGGATAATTCAGCCCAATTTTAATGGTATATGTTCCATTGGGCATTTCTCCTGTTTCATTCTTTAGTGCAAGTTTATAAAACTTTGGTAATGCAGCTGTCCTCATCCACACTTGCAGTTCCTCCCAAGAGCTTATATCAGGGATATTCTCGTCTGTATAGCCGTCGGGATACCTCTTGGCCCAGTTAGGAGGTGGAACAATCTGTGAAGCGTTGTAACTAGTTTTCTTGAAGCGACTGCGATCTATCGCCCACGATATGCCTTTGTTTGTTAGCTGGAAATCCTCGGTACCATCGCTACCCTCAAGCACCGTGCTGAAGGTATCATTGAACAACGAGTTGGCTATGAGACCGCAGGGATATACAGCTTTCCCGCCGGACTTCCTCAGAGGATTGCAATTGCTATTCAAGCTATCAGCATTAATTGCCTCGCCTTTTAGCTGCTGGATATCCACTGATTCCACATATTTACGATGATTCTGGTAGAAGTTCGTCAGTTTGTAGTAAAGATAAACGGGATGCCTAATACGATTGGGTACCTGGAATCTTATTTGACAAAAGTTCGTGTTCGGATCACTGTCATCCAGCCTCCATTGAGGTTTCGTCGTAACTGGTCTCTTGAAGTGGTAATGCACAAACTTGGAGGGTATTTCACCAAACTCTTGGCCGCTTGCCTCCGTCTCACATTTGCTGTAGTCGATAACAAGGTCTTGAACGTTTGTGGCACTCACTATCAAACCAATTCCTATCGGAGCAAATATACAAGCAACAAATATCAGCAATGGTAGTACACTTTGTGGTGACAGAATCGGCTGCCAAGCTTTCAGTCTCTGTTGCCTGAATGCAGTATTTGGTGGTTTCCTTGATTTCTTTACTGGCTCAGTACCGGTATCTGTCAGCGAGACCTTTCTCCTTCTAAAAAACGATACCATGGCTTCTGATCAATGATCTGCTGCTACTTAACCTCGAAACCTTGAACCGTCCTTCTATCTTCTCATTATGTTCTTTACTTAGGCTGTGCAAGCGTCCGCGCAGCCTTTAACTAAGGCCTTGACAATGCCACGAACAGAACTCCCTCCTATAAATGCAAGATAAAGCGTCCATGAGCCTTCGTAGTCGGCGGTTCGAACCGTAGATGAGACCTTGTAGCAGCATCAGGACAGTCTGTGCTTTCTGTAGCATGGCTGTGATGCATAACACTCAGTCTATCTTGGTACTTGCTGTTACTCGTGTGTTTGTCACATTAATGCGAATACTTATTATACAAATTCGTTATGAGAGCGTGCGTGGTGCTCATACTTTAGTATCCACCGCGTTCGCAGTAGCGTTAGATAGTTTCTGCTCGTTCTGATTTGTCTGCATGTTGAGCGCAGTGTATCTGTAAAGAGGCTCCAGTAGGGTGGCTACCTCGGGTATATTCTTGACGAATTCCAGTTCCACTAGGTTCACTTCGGGGCTCCTGATCAACTGGGTAAACATTACTGATATACCCCAGGTGTGAGGCCTGTTGACGACGATTCTTTCGAGCAGATTGCGCAGGATGAGCTCCTGGATCTCAACCAGCTGATCATCCCACTGATCGGAAACAAACATCTTTTTCAATGCAAAGATAAACCAGAAGGTGTGAACATTGGGGTACCTGAGCTGTTCGACCATGGCTTGTATGATGTGATACTTGAGTTCGACAGATCCTTCCTGTATTAGATTGAACAAAAGCGTATAGTAAGCAGACTTGGTGTTGAAAACAGCATTGAATGACACTGTTTGACATTCCTGACCTGCTTCGATACCGACATGAAGCACAATGGCGCGAACCGTTTTCACATCAACAGAGAGATAGGTATAGCCAAGTCCATTCTTCATATCGTATTCTGTTCTCTGAGTGGCAGCCAGTATGCTTTTCAGTAGAGAGTTCGAAGGGATACGGAGATAGTTATCCACAGGCTTTCTCAAGGTACTGGATTCGGAGATTGGATCATAAAAGACCGTAGGAGCCTGCTTACATTCTTTAATGTCATCCAAGGATAATGATGAGTTGTATGGATTTGGTAGCATCATCTTTTTGGGTATGGCAGATAGGATTACATTCTTCAGCTGCAAGTAAGTCGGAGGTAGGTTATTCATCAACTCCAAGTGGTTCTCGATCAGAAATTCAGGCATATCATTCGAAATTCCTAGGAAGACGCGAAGAGCGCCTTTATAGACAACAGAAATGGCATTGGACACTTCGTTCTTGTCAGTGTATTTATCCAAGAACTTCAGGAGGTCGATTAACAGCAGCATCAAGTTTTTCCAACCTCTCTTGTTAGGCAGCCTTAACATTGTTGGTAAGAACATCCTGTGCGATATGAGGGTGACCCATGCAAATGAGAAGCCGGGGAAGGCAATTGGTTGAACCGATTGTAGGTATGTCGAGAAAATGTTGTAAAATTGGGTATCGAAATCCAGTAATTCCTTACGTGTTTGCGCGTCGCGGACCTTGACGAATTTATGCCCTCTCAGAGTTTCCCATTCATACAAAAGGTTTGAAAGCAATCTGAAATGTGGTCTCTCGTTGAAAGTCGCATTTTGCTGCTCGTGGTCTTTGGAGAACACAAGCGCGATGACGGAAAAGACTATATCCAAATAATCCCCTCTGGACACATCTCTGAAATCTTGCAGGACGAGCAATTTAGTGATTATCTTACCTAAAGCATCGATGGCAGTAAACACTTCGCCAGTCGGGTCACTTTCCTTGAATGACAGAACAGAGAGCTCTAATGCGGTGGTGATAAAGTCGATCAGATTATCTGTACTGGAAATTACACCTTTTTCTTTCATTTGTTTAATGAAAACAAATGTAGCGATATCATTGCTTTCAACTCTCTGCAGAAGTTTTACCCATTCAGTAAAAACCAAAAAGTACTTTTCCTTGTTCGAAACCTTGGTACCTGCTTCCACCGGTAATATTACTCTATTCTCATACTCTGTCATAAAAGACTTGACACTAGGATCCTCAAGCGTACCTAAGTATGCTAGAGTGTGAATAAAGTCCATACGCATCAAAATTGGAGATGTCGACATAACGGTACCTCGTATCAACTCGATTGCAAAATTCACAGAATTTTCCATTTTGTTCTCCATCGTAGTCACAAGAACGTTATCCAATTCATTGGCATCAATCAATTTGACATCAAGCAATGATCGAATGACAGAAACGTTGAATTTTCGGCTATCCAGAGCATAAACCAGCCACCACACAACATCCTTTCTAGCTACGATCGAAAGCGAGCAAAGTTTCTCCAATAGCATGGATAAAACCTCTCTGCACAATGGGCTTTCACTAGTTGCAAATAAACTGTTTACAACCGCCTGTGATACTTTCAACGCCAATTGATCCTTTTGAGAGCTTCGAGCTATGAAGGTGAGTATCTGGAAAATAATAGCTTTAATCGAGTTTTGTTCTCCCAAGTCTTTCATGCTTTGCTTGTCCGCATTCTCCTTAATCTGCACAACTAAACCGTCCATCAAATGAACTAGAACCCGATGATTCTGCTCGAGCTCGCTCTGGATTCCCATGGGCTGCGGATTCTGCATTGGAATTTGATTCTGCCCTGGTAGGAGCTTAGCTTGAACCGGCTGAGCAGGAGGCTGTTGCTGTTGCTGTTGTACTTGCTGCTGATGCTGCTGCTGTTGTTGCTGCTGTTGTTGCTGCTGTTGTTGCTGTTGTTGTTGTTGTTGCTGTTGTTGTTGTTGCTGTTGTTGTTGAGTACGCAGCTGTTGTTGCTGAAGTAGAATCTGCTGGCGAGTCGCTTGGTTTTGAATGGGGACATTGACGGCTGGTGTGCCTTCAAAAGTCGACGAGTATTCGCCTTGCTTTTCGTAGATACTAAACTGCTGGGGAGTAACGCCTGAGCTTTTGAGACCTAACGGTTCTGGTAATGTCAACGAATATGGATTTGTATTTTGCGTCAAAAACGGTTGACCTGCTCTTCTCTCCTTATGGTAGCGACGGATTGCGATTGGTTGCAGTAATTGTTCACTTACATCTTGAGTAGCTTTGTCCATTGCTGCTTTCTCGATTATGGCCAAGGCGATACCGAGGTTGTCATTCATAGCGGTATTCAATTCCTCCACAAAAGAATTTTGCATGTTCATCAGATTAGGGGCCAAGGATTGAGTTGTTGATCTAATGACATCCTTTAACGGCTCAATTGCAGTTGTGCGGGCAAGACTTTGAGACAAATGTCTGACCATTCCTACCGCAGCCGCTTGAAGTTTCATTTCATCCGCTTCAGTCGCAAAATCTTTCAGAACTATCTTCATTGTCGTTACAACAGCAATGCTTGACGCTTTCTCTACAGCCGGCAAAAGAACTTCACGAACTGACTTTGCCATAGCCATTTGAAATACTCGCATTAAATCCGGATGAGTAGCAAAAATCGTTGAACCATTAATATTGCTGAAAGTGCTATCACTAGCAGCGACGTTTTCAAGTGCTACAGGCGCCTGCTCCGAAGGAGGAAGTACTCCACCGGAGATAACTCTTCGTTGCCTTTGCTGAGACAGTAACAACTGTTGTTGATATTGCTGCATAGTGGCCATTTGCCTTTGTTGCTCGGAGTTCCTTTGTTCAACAGTCAAATTGTTCAAGTTACCAGCTAACTCATCTGCAATATTATTCACGCTTAGTAAATTGGATGGAGAAACGTCTTTAGGATCTAGACCAAGTGATTTCATCAGCACTTCAACTTCAAAAGTTAGGCTAAGCTTCCAATTTGCTTTGTTATTTAGCTCGAGAAGTACTTTCACAATACCCAAGGTCCATGGGTTTGGCGGTTTGAAAATCTTGGAGTCCGCCGCATTTTGCAGTACTTTTGCGACGAAGGGCACGACGACATTCAATCGCTTTTCATGATATGCATCCAAAAGTAACTCTCTAAAAGCAATGTTTCGATGTCGGATGGGCCTATTTACCGCCAGGGTGATACAGCCGAGCCACATTGACATATTTTTCAAATGATTCTTATCTATAAGTTGAGTATCCTTAGTTGAAAGGAAGGAATGCAGCTGCTTGCATGTTACCGCTATCATGAACTCATGCAGTAGTTCGGAGTTCAAAGATAACAGGATCCTGCTATAGAGCTTGTGGTAGTTTGGTTCTGTTTTCGCCCTTTGGTTCACAAGATAGTTTGAAAACCAGGAAAAATAGTTTGGAGATAGAACCGATTTTAAGTCAGAAATCTTTGTTTCGAAATTATCCATCGTAATATTGTTAACAACAAATAAAACCTTTTCCGTGATTTCCTTAGGAGGGTTTTCTTGTGGCACATGGGCAGGTGGTTCTTCCAAAGTGAAATACTTCAATGGTATTGTTTCTGCAGCACTTCTGTTACTTTCTTGACCACCAGCTTGTAATTTTTCTCCTGCCAATGCTGCATCTACGACAGATTGGTAAACTTGAGGTTGAGATTGTAAGCCAGGAACTTTCTCGAGCAGATCCCTGCAATAATTTGGATAATCCGCTAGCCTAAATTTGAATGCATAAATTGCCTGAACCGCGAATTTAAACATTTTAGATTCAGGACCCTCTTTCGCAAAGTCCAATATGATTCTAAATGCGACATCCAGCACAAATCCCCGCAGTAGCTGAAACAAGATCATTGAACCAAAAAGAACAGATGTGGTAGCGAGGGCATCAAGAGGATAATCTCTAAAGAAGCTCGATTCCGCAATGACGGCATGAGTCATACAGGCGAAGACATCTTGATCCCTGCTGTTTTGACTATCCCTTAGCTTCCTCAATATGTCAATAATATCTTTAATTGCCAATTCCCCACTGTACATCTTTTGCAGATAATTTTGCATTTCCTTCTCCACGTCAGGAGCGATTGGGGCTTGATCTCCATTGCTTAAAATTGCTTGATCATGGCCGAAACCAAAATTGATCAAGCGCGGACGAGCGATAATCAAAGAGAATTGTACTGATTCAAAGCGCTCCAGATCACTATCGCTCAAAGGATATTTGCCAAGCATTGTGATGAGAAGATGAAGACCAGCTAGATCCAATCTTTGGGAAGCCTCAAACGGCGCTGTTACTTCGTTCATCTTCGCTTGTGTTTCCAACATGTCTACCACTAGAGACACATTGCTGCTATTAAGATTTTTCCGGATAAAATTCTCGAAACCTAGCCACCCCACTTTTCTGGCGCAAGGTATAATTTTCAGAGCTTCTCCAAAGGATAATTCGTCGATCAAGTTATCCAGCTTATCCTCTGCAGCCAGAATTTTCACAAACTCCGCAACTGGTAAATTCTCTTTATTTATCATAATTCTGGCAGCTTCCACGATCCGCGCATTCTCCGGTAAAGCTCTCACGATGGGGCCTAGATAATCGAGGGATCTTTCAGCAATCTGTACCAGCAAAGTCACCATTATCTCGTTGATTATTGTTTTTCTTTCGACCAACAAATGGAAATGTTTCATGTTAGTGATTAATGCGAATGCTAACAATTCAGGAACTTTGCTAAAGTCCTCAAAGAAACATTCCTGGTAATATGGTAGCATAGGGTTATTAGCTAATTCATCCCTCAGCAGGAACAGTTCCAAATCTAGCGAAGCAATAGATGTCAGGAATAATAAGGAGCTCTTCGTGTTGAGTATTTGATCTGTTACTTTCTTCGTACCTTCGACAGCTAAAATGTCGAAGCAACCCTGCTCCACGGTCCACTTGTGTAAGATGAATGCCAATTCCAGCTTGAAATTTAAATCCCAATCACACTCGAAGAACTGATCTATAAGAGGTCCTTTTTCTAGACATGCAAGTAAACAGCTGAGGGAAGCTGTTGTTGGCTTTATTATGGTTGTCATAAAATACTTGGTGGACATTAGATTGAACACCCGATTCCAGTTTATGGCATTCCTCGCTAATTTTTCAAAGGACTTATTAACAGATTGACCTCGAGCGGTTGCATCGGCTATCCCGCTTGGTGTGAACCAGCTCTCTTGCGGGTTTGCTTGAATTCTTTGGGAACCGGGTGACAAAATCTCTGATAACATGAGCGCAACCATATCGTTCAAGCTTTCGCCCTCCAAAGACTGAAGTAAATCTGTTAAATTAGACCCCAAAGTTTCAGGGGAAGTCTGCAAAAGGAAGTTTTGCAAATATTTGCTGTTATTCATCTTGATTTCTTCAAAAAAACGGAATCTGTCTAATGCGATCTGCGGATTGACCTGTTCTAAAACGTCAGTGTTTTCTTTCACAACAGCGGTTATATCCTCTACTGCCAGTCCACACTGGTCTAATGCAATGTCGTTAAAAACTTCTTGATTAAGAACTTCTCTTGTTTCGGCGTCCTTCTCAGGCAGCTGTTCGAAAAGTTCCAAGAGTAACCTGTGGAATAGGTTTTTTTGCGTTAAAAAATGATCCTGCCTGATATCTCGTGAGCAAAGTACTAGTAACTTCTTCCAGTACTTGATATAGACGGCAATTGGAGACTTATCGAGCAAAAAACCGATCTTCTTTCTGATTTCCTGGTAATTATCCTCCGTGAGCGCGGTAAGCAATAAACTAATCTGTGAAATGACAATCTGAACGGCCTCTTTTTCCTGCTTCCCTTGGCTAGATGATTCAGTTCTTGCTGCTTGCATGTAATGGAGTCTCTGCAACGTCAAATCGAGTTAGTATATTCAAATTCAAATTCTGCTCAAACTTGGCAAAAACTGCTCAACTACTAAACAAGAACAACGTACCAGCAGGTGGATAACGTAAAGGATCCTTGACAGCGGCTTTCTTCCGCTCTATCGTCCCCCTTCCACGTCTTGTAAGGTCAACTCTTGGTTATGTGTTGGCCACCTGCCTTCCCTACACCCTCCAAAAATTTTACTAGTCGTTCAGAGTTACCAACTGCTGCGACAGCGACAGTAAATGCTGACGCCAGCTGGCTGTTAATGCAGGAGATGGCTAGTTGCAGCCTGTTGTGCGTCTTCACTGGTGTGATAAATGTCGAGGATTCATAACACGAGTTACTGCAGAGCAACGGCTTTTGCTCTTAGAATTCTGCGAAAAATCGCAGAATCCGACACTGCTCTGTGGGAGTGGTAGCAGCAGAGCCATCGTAGCCTTCAAAGTATCTGCTGGTCCGCTGAGTAGCGGTCTTGCAACTCTTTCTGTGCAGTTTGTCCGGCTGCGCTTTCGACCTACCGTGAAAGTCATCTTTCGAGAGATAAACTATAAAATAGCTGTTTTACTGGCACATTTAATGGTGATAGGAAGGAAGGGTTTCCAGTGCCTCTCGTGATACCAGATATCCCAAGGCAAGTGATTGGGAGCCAGATGGCCGGTCAGCCAACGATAAGCAGGTTTTTCAAGCCAGTGGACAGTTCTAAGAGGGACGAAACGGTCGTTCCTTCACCAATTGCGAGTTCCTCCAGCTCCAAAGAGAAAAGCCCGGATTCAGATGTGGTGGTCTTGGAAGATTCAGGCTTGGATGGCACTGACAAGAATGATGTGAGTTCAGAAGCCCCTGCTGTCGGTAAGAGATTCCCAGATGTCGAAAAATGGTCTGGGATGGCCAATACGAAGCGCAGGAAGCAAGACTCTCCAGGCGACAGCTTGGGTCCCAGGGATGGTGGCAGCAAAGTTGGTGGTACAACGAAATTTTACAAGCTGACACCGCTAGATCAGCAAGTAAAAGAGCTGAAAGACGCTAACAACGACAAACTTCTGGTCGTTAGAGTAGGATACAAGTACAAATGCTTTGCACAGGACGCTGTTATTGCCAGCAGCATCCTGCAGATCAAGCTGATAGAAGGCAAACTCACCTTTGATGGGTCCAACCCGCAAGATTGCGAGCATAAGCAGTTTGCGTATTGTTCTTTCCCGGACAACCGCCTCCACGTTCATCTCGAAAGGCTTGTTCGACATGACTTGAAGGTGGGTGTGGTTGAGCAATCAGAGACTAGTGCCATCAAGAAATTCTCGAAGGATTCTAACAAGAGCAACGTGTTTGTGCGGGAAGTGACTAATGTCTTTACGAAGGCAACTTATGGAATTAATAATACATTCTCTTCGGATTCTCGAAGAGTACTCGGCGATACCTGCAGCATATGGGGTCTACACATAGTCGAATGCGGCCGTCGGAAAATGAAAGTTCGTCTCCTATCCATTGCGCTGAATACCGGTGACATAGTGTATGATGAGTTCGAAGATTCAGAGCTTTCCGCGGAGCAGCTTGAGATAAGGGCAAGATATTTGGAACCCAAAGAAGTGGTACATTACGAGAAATTACCGACCAAAGTGGAAAAACTTTTATGCGGAAGGGAGTGTTCTTTACATTTGCGGGCGTTACCATCCGAATCTGAAGATGTGAACGAGCGGCTAGAGAAAAGTCAGCTTTCAATGGAATATTCCAAGCTCTACAACATCCTATATGAGTATTTGAAAGAGTTTAGTAACGAAAGGCTTCTGTTAATCTCCTCCTCCTTCAAGCCTTTTGCAGCCGCGACCTATATGCTTCTCAGCTCCAACACCCTTGAGAGCCTTGACATTGTTTCAAATGATGGTGGTAAAGGTTCGCTGTTCTGGTTGTTGGACCATACGAGGACCTCTTTCGGGTCAAGAATCTTAAAGGAATGGGTTCTTAGGCCCCTTTTGCATCGAGTTGATATAGAAGATCGACTGGATGCAATCGAATGTATAAAGGAAGAAGTCAACAACGTTTTTTTTGAAGCTCTTAATCAAATATTGAAAAGTACTTCAGATTGGCAGCGAACTTTGAACCGAATTGCCTACGGTAACACATCCAGAAATGAAGTGTATTTCTTCCTCAAGCAGATATCACAACTAGGGTCACATTTCGAGATGCACTCAAAATATCTGAAGAGTCAGGTATCTACTGATGGCGGAAGAATAAACCGAAAATCAAAGTTGCTGACCAGGTTATTAACTGAAATGATGGATTATTCTCATCGCATGACAATCCCTTTGCTTTTCTCTATGATTAACGTTTCAGCGGTAATGGAGAAAGATGTCGAGCGTCAGACCACTGAATTTTTTAACCTCAATAACTATGATCACCCAGAAGTGATCATTCAAAGACAACGTGAAATTAACAGTGTCCAACAGGAGCTAGCGGAAGAGCTCAACCGTATAAGAGCAATCCTTAAGAGGCCCCATCTCAATTACAAAGATGAAACTGACTACCTTATAGAAGTCCGGAACACACAAGTGAAAGGTCTACCGGCAGATTGGATAAAGGTCAATTGCACAAAGATGATTAGTAGATTTCACACGCCCAACATAATCCGTCTAATGGAAAAACTGCAATATCACAAGGACCTTTTACTTCGGGATGCAGAGAATGAGTATAAGAATTTTTTGTCTCGTATTGTGGAGGAATATGCTGCCTTGCGAAACTATATCAGCAATATTGGAATCTACGATTGTCTTCTTGCTTTGGCGGCAACATCATGCAATGGGAATTATGTTCGCCCAAAATTTACTGAAAAGAAACAGTACATTAAAGCAGTCAATGCTCGTAACCCGGTGATTGAGTCCCTAGACGTACAATATGTTCCAAATGATGTCAATATGTCAGAAAAGGACGGAAAGGTGCTTATTTTGACCGGTCCAAACATGGGAGGTAAATCCTCTTATGTGAGGAAGGTAGCTCTATTAGTTATCTTGGCACAGATTGGCTCGTTTGTGCCTGCCGATTCCTTAGAATTAGGCCTGTTTGACAACGTCTTCACGAGAATTGGTGCCTTCGACAATATTTTAAGAGGGGAGTCAACCTTCAAGATTGAAATGCAAGAAATTCTGCAAATTATACGTAATTGCAGCAGCGATTCGTTGATCTTACTGGATGAGGTCGGGAGGGGAACTGGTACAGAGGACGGGAAAGCTATCGCATATACAATCTTGGAATATTTTCTTGCTGAGCCAAAATGCCCGTTAGTTCTTTTCACAACCCATTATACTCTACTGGGCTTATCTCAATCTCCCTTGCTGAGCAACTATTACATGGACTACGTCGAAGAAAAGCGAGAAGGTGAGAATTGGCCTAGTGTCGTATTTCTCTACAAATTGAGACCAGGAACAACCTCCAACTCGTTCGGACTTAATGTTGCGAAATTGGCCCATATCGATACAACCATTATCAATAGTGCGTTCGAAGTATCTGAAAGAATGAGGAAAGATTACAGCTTGAGCCGCTACACGTCACGGGCGTCATACCTGAAAGGAATTTTAAATTCTAAGACGTCATCTAGTGTGCAAAAGGTGACTGAGTTACTGTCGTGGATTCAACAAGAAGAGGTTGAATAAATACAATGACCCTCATATTTGTAGATAGAGAAATTTCAAGTCGGATGCCTCACGAGTAAAGATATCCGCAGCCCATCTAACCTGTTCAATTCCCCTTAGCCCTCGTTCCACAGAAACGAAAAGATCATGAGCAAAACAAAATAAGGACAACAGAAGGTGTCAATAATCATAATATTTTATTCTCATAAATAATTTCAAATACCGTAGCCTAATGCATATATCAGATATATCCAAGGTAACCTATCTCTTGAAAAAACTTTTATGGCTGTTACTTCTCGACCTGTTTGAGTTCGGCGCATATGAAATTTTACCATATGAGTTATTGTTTCCGTATATCAGAGAGTTATTATCCTGCTTCATTAGACTCATGGAATTGAAATCATGGAAGGGGTCATCATCGGAAACTTCGTCATCATATTCTACATTTTCTTCGAACATTATGCGTTCCTGCTCCTCCATTGAAGAATGAGTACCATTTTTCGAGCTCTGTTTATTTTTGTTAGACGACAGCTTGGTGAAATCATATCCATCCTCGGTTAAAATCGGAATCAATGGAGGCTCCTGGTTTCTCAAAAGCGACCATTGCACCTTCTTAAAGAAAGGATGACGCTTGATATCAGCCGCGCCCATTCTGGAACCCAGTCGCTTCGACTCGTTCTTCGTTAATAACTTTTTGATCAGGTCCTTGCAAGCCCTCGAGACTTCGTTGTTGTTAGAAAATGTTACTTCACTTTTCAGAATGTTGCAAAAAGTTTCATTAGTGTTATCTCCTTTAAAGGGGGTGAAGCCAAACAGCATCTCATAAGTCAAAATACCTAGAGTCCACCAATCGACAGCTGCTGTATGGCCATTACCTCTTATCACTTCGGGGGCAATATATTCCTCGGTTCCAACAAATGAGTTTGTTCTAAAGCCGTCGGAGCAGATCCTGGTATCCAAAATCGTCGATTGAGCCGTACCCTTGACCACAGGATTCTTGGCATCCTTTGCCTGAATGGATAAATCAAAATCCGACAGCATGATATGTCCTGATTTATGCAGAAGAATATTCTCAGGTTTCAAATCTCTGTAAATGAAACCCATCAAATGCAAGTATTCCAATGCAGCTGTCACTTCACTGGCATAAAAACGGGCATCGTCCTCACTGATGCATTTAGTCTTTCTGGTTTGAAGAGCTCGGAAAAACTCACCTCCCATGCAATATTCCATACAAAGATACAGGTAGTCTTCAGATTGGAAAGAGTGGTATAATGTCACGATGAATGGGTGATTGCTTGTTGCCAAGATCTCTTGCTCAGCAAGTATTCGTTTAATTTTCTTTCTCTTGATCATTTCCGCTTTGCTGAAAATTTTGAGTGCATAGAGCCTGTTAGTTCTTTTCTCTTTGACAAGATACACTTTACCAACATCACCTTGACCAAGCAATCGTATTTTCTCGAATGATTGAGGTCCTACGGTAATATCGCGAAATTTATTGCTGAAGGACTTATTCCTTAATCGTTTTGACCTTTTTGGCTCTTCCAGTTCTGGAAGTGCGCCAGTAGGTGAATAGGGTGAGGATGAAGAACCGCCCCTTTGTTTTGAGGAACTTCTATTTGGCGACTTGTCCTTCAGTGCGTCCGGCACAGAGGCTGTTCTGCGAAGCGTCGGTTTTATCTGGCCCAAATCACCGTTCAGGCCCATATCCCGCTGATAACTATTTCCATTGCAAGGTGAACTGAGAGCAGACTGAGTGAGGGCAAACCCCCCATTGTCTTCATCACCGTCATTATCACATCCAACTACTATGGCAGGGAAGGGCTGAGCATTTACAGGTGTCAAAAGTGGGCTTTCAAAGCGATCCAGAAAGTTTCCAGCCTTAGATTCTCTTCTTTCCGTGCCTCCGTTGCCAGAATAAAACTCGTTTACCTCTTCGTTTTCTTGGATTTTGTTTAACGACAAATTACTGAGGTTTCTATGATCCTTTACGATAGGAGCGGTAGAAGCGGTGGAAGCTGTACCTGGTGTCGTTGGCATGAGATACTCGCCCAATTTGCTCGAGGATGAATTATAACTGTAATCTAGTTCTTGAGACGACAATGCGTGAGGTGGCAGACCTTGGTAAACAAAATACGGATTATTGCTGCGTATCGTAGAAGACCGATCTCGATCGTGACGGAATGGATTATTGCTAAAGCTCCCCGTATGTTCTCTGTTTCCTTGCTTCCCTCTTGATCTCGGTTCTGTGGTATCGAGGTGGCTAGGCATTATCGGAGTTGACGGTGACCGTTTCCTTGTTGCCGGCACCATATCGGGCGGCGACGAACCCACACTCAGTGTCTTATGCTCACTAATATGCACGCGTTCTAGTCCCTCCACCGGAGCCTCTATTGGCGATTGCAAGTCCTTCTCTAATTCACTCAACTTCGATTTTTGGCTACTTATTTCAACTTCAAATCCCGATCCGCCACCATTCCCCGTCTTGCTCTCCTCTTCACTATTACTCCCATGAAACATGCTTTTAAACCTCGAAAACCTCGAGCTCTGAGCCTGTGCTGTTCCCACAACATACGAAGGTTCCTGAACATAACTTTCCTGCCTCTTCGAATCATCTACCTCGCTCTTCCCGCCCTCCACGGCTCCACCGTCCTGCTCCCCGTCGTTAACGCTAGAATTGCTCGTACTTGTGCTACCATTCGAGCTCCCAGCATGCCGTCTGAACGATTTCGGGATCAATTTCGAAAACGACAGGCTCCTCTCCTTCTCCCCAACCATATTGGGCCGATCGTACAGTTCCTCCATATCCATTTCCACCAAAAACTCCCAGAAAACCTCCCAACGTAGACCGTACCAACCACTCACTCAAACCCAATGAAACCAGCGGCTCACAAAGCCCTCTATCCGCTCATAGACGCTCAAATTCCCATCATCAACCGTCTTGCACCGGTAAGCCCAGCTCCTATTAGTCTCGAGGGGCATTATTTCGTCACTCACTTCCGACGGCCCCATACTTAAGCTCATCTTCATAGTGAAGAGCCTTCAATGTGTCCTACACAGCGCTATATAGTGCTCCTGGCCGCTGTCACGGCTGCCGGCTGCGCCCTGCACTGTTCCGCCAGCCTCACGCCAGGTGCGGTGGCAGGAGCAGGTTCGGGATGCCGTTCTTGATGTAGTAGATGTGTCCGCAGTTTCTGCATTGCATCTGGCCCTCGACGATCGAAGTGCAGATCAGCAGCGTGTGCAGGTCCCTGAGCACCGCGAGATCGTCCTCGCTCAGGTCTCCGGTGCTCCCCAGCACGGGTTTCTCGCGGGGCAGCGAATTGTTTCCCAGATCGGCCGCGACCGTGAGTATCGCGTCCCAGTCGACCCTGTCGAGTATATTGGCTAAAAACTCGGCATTAAACTCGATATCGTTGTTCTGCTGTAGTGTGCATTTTTCGCCGTCGTATTGCAGCGGGAAGTTGTCATTGCTGGTGTCACAGGCCTTCACAGAGCATTTCAGGAAATTGGTAGTCAGGAATTTCATCGCGACAGCGAATGGGATAACCAGCGGGCTGCAATGTCTATCTCGAGGTCGAGCTCATCGCATCGTAGATCATCTATAGGCGGGCATCGCATTTTTTCACTGCTAGAAGGGCTCGTTCAAGGTGCGCTGTCATCGCGGCGTCAGTAAATCGATAGTTGGCACGGTATTTACAGGATATATGCTATTGTTCAGTGGGTTTGCGCCAGGCGGCGATGTCTGCGAGCAGTTGTACCATGCGGGGATTACGCTTCACGAGCTGGAAGCAGTTTTTCCGCTCTTCTTGCGTTACTTCAGCTTGTAGTTGCGCTCTGTCGCTGTCCGTCGGCAGCAAGATGCGTACTTGCTGTGCAGAGTCGAGAGACTTTGAGCGCGACATCACGCAGTCTGTGCGGATCATCGACACTATTCGAATGATGGCGTCGTAGTGCGCTGTGCCGCGTAGCTCGCGGAGGGAAATGTACTCTTGCAGCACGTCAAGGACAGTTTTCATTGAGGCGCTTGGTACTTCTCTACAGGGCCTGAAGAATAGGTTCTTGCGGCGGCTCGCAGGGTCGAGAAGTATGGAGGAATATTTGTAAAACAGCCGGTTGTCGTTATGGCAGTCCCGGATCAGTCTTTGGTAGAAAAGTTCCTCATCCTTGCCTATTGTCGGTTTTATCAGATGTGAATAGTCGTAGAGCCAGAGGCGCAGCAGTCGCTTCAGCTCCCAGGCGTCGATCGAGTCGTAGAAGTCCTGGAAGTCCTCTATGGTGTTCATTTCGCCGGCGTACAGGGTTTTGCAGACGTGGCGTAAGTCGAACGGGTAGTGTTTCCAATCGGGGAAGTGGAATTGCTGCGACTTGGTCAGGCTTGCAAAGACATCAGCAAAATCGGCCCTCCACGATCTGTAAAACGTGTCCGTAAATGCTCGTGTATTTATCTTGGTGTCTTTTCCGCCGGAGTGGAGCTCTTGCTGCTTTCTGAGCGACTCAACTTCTCGAGTCCACTGTTCGCTGTGCTTTTTGCGACCGGCATCGCCGAATGCTACCTGTTTGCAGAGCGAATAAGCGTAAAACATGTGGAACAGCGACATTTTAGCCATCTGCGAGCTGTAGGTATCACACTTGCCAGCTTTTGGTAGCGATATGTCACTCGGTACATGTTCAGGCAGGACAGCGGACGCGGGCGCGTCCAGTTCCATGGTGCCATCCTCCGTAACTTCCGTAACGTCCTGCGTCGGGTCTCCTTGTATCTCTTCCTCGTTTTGCTGCTGTTCTGGGGTCTGTTCTGGGGTCCACAACGTTCCCAAACCATCCCGCGTCAGATGAAATCTCTCCTCGAGCATCCTCTCTCTATGGGCCGATACCAGAGAGCTGTAAGTAACTATGCCTGCAAAAGTCACGATGTTCATGGTAACAAACATCACATTCCCTGGAGCATTGAAATATTTCCACAGTATACGTGCCAAACCCTGCTGATTTGCGTTCAAAATCAACCCTCCAGACCTGTTCCCAGAGCAAAAGAGCTCGCTTCTGACTCTAAAGCCATACCATCTTCGTGAGAATCCGCCTATTTTCAGTCTAACGCGATGCATTCCCCCAATTACATAGACCTGACAGCATACAATCCGCGTATTTGGCTCACAATTGCGATCGTAAACGCTTGCTAAACCTCCAATTCGGCTCCTCTGTCTTTTGTTCTTGAAGTTGGTCAATGTTGGTCAAGCTTTGAAGGCCTGGTGAAAAAATGGGTACTACCACTACCGAAGATAAGATGGCCAATTGTAAAGAATAGAAGGATCCAGTACCCGAATCATGTTGTATCTAGCCATTGAAGCCTCTATGAGTGACAACATTAAGCAAATTTATCCGGAAGATACGGAGCAGGATGCGGCTCAGTACACTTTTGATGTCGTCTGTACCCACTGCCGGGAGCAACATAGCCCTTCTGTTAGCATGAATCGCTTCGAAAAGAGTGAGATGCCGGGGAGTCGAGGAGAGGCGTCTTTTACCATGCGGTGCAAGTTCTGTGGTAGCGACTGCTCGGTGAATATTTCCTCCTTTGAGCAATACTTGTACAATCCAGCTGGAGCAGACCCAGAATTGATCCAGAAGATGAAGGATTTGAGGAAGAAGCACGGAATAAAGAACGTGCCGTCTGAGAGTTGTCTGTTGCTTTCTTTGGACTGCCGTGGCTGCGAGGTTACGCGGTTCCATCCTGAGAACCTAACCTTCAATGCAGAACTGACTTCAGGGAAAAGGATGAGTTTCGAATTGGAGGACGGTCGTGAATGGTATGATTATGATGATGATGCAAACGAGGAAGTAACTGTCACCGATTTTCGGGGAACCATAATTAAAGGAAAGTAAATTCTACCTTTCTTACATAGGACGGTCTGTCAATCCAACTGGTAATCTAAATGAAAGCTAGCATCAAAAGCGCTGCGAGAGCTTTGTTCATAGCCAGACTAGGTGCTTTCCCGGTATATGTGCTGATAAGCGTTGGGGAGCTTGGTGATTGCGGTGTTCCCGCTATACTTGAAGATGTTGATAAAGGCGTTGGCACCCCAGGATTCGACGAAATCGATGTGGAGCTGCCTGTCTGACCGCTGTTTACGACCGTGGTTATACTATTGGACGTTTGAACCATAGTGCTAGTTGTCACTATCGATTGCTTGCTGCTCTCCGAAGTTATGGTCACTGGAACTAACACTGTTACGGAGATGGTTGATTTCACTGATGATGAGGGGCTGGTGGTAGTTGTGCTCTGTTGACATTCTCCGTTCTTACAGGTGACAGAGGTCTCACTCCAGCTTGATGTCGTTGCTATGGGTGTAGAGCTTAACTCTGAACTCGAAGTAAAGCAGTGTCCATCGCTGCAAGACTGGGTTGCCGTCGTCGTAATGGTCGAGAATGAGGTAGATGTTGCTTTCGTCGAGGTTGCCGTGTCTGAGGAAGTCTCAGCGTTTGCACAATGTTCATCAGTACAATACTGGGTTGAGGTGGTTGTACTTGCCGAGGAAGATGTAATGACACTTTCTTGACTGCTTGCACTGGGCGCAAGTGTCGAACTGTTTTCAGTCGCTTGTGTGCAATCTTTGCAAGAGGTCGACGAAAGGGCCAACGAAGAGGTCTCGGTTGCTGGATGAGTATCACCTGAAGAAGATTCGGAATATATGGTTTGAGATGTTGCAATGGAGGAAGAACAGCTTTCCTGTGTGCAATGAGTTTCTGATTTTGATGTTAGCGGACACCAAGTAGTGTAGGTTGTTTCTGTTCCTTGAACGGTGGTGGTCACAGTCGACAGTGTGGAATGGGATTCTTTACT
>CAKNUP010000022.1:0-91055 GCA_931305995.1 Torulaspora indica | reverse complement strand
CGCGGGGGGGGCCCGCCCTGCGCCGCGCATTGCGGGAGCGGGCTGCCCGTGATGAGCTCTGTACATCGCGGCAGCGTCGGGTTGCGGGCTCGCTTCATGTGCAGCCGCGGCAGCCCCCAGCCGCAGTTGGGACACTTTCTGTCGATGTGCTGCTCGCACATGCGGTGCCACACGCGGTCGTCATCCGCCATGATTTTCCATCGCCTGCACACCTTGGCCGCGCTGCACAGCGACTGGCAGTCCAAGTAGCACAGGATCCGCAGCGATATCTCCTGCGGGAGAATGCTGATAAAATCGATTCTGATCATGTTCTGCACCTGCGACGCCACGTACGAAAGCTGCGGAAAGCAGCACGCCGTTAAAAGTCCCTCCAACATCAATTTCCGCAACTTATCGTTGCTCTTCCGGAACGTAGACACAACGTGGTGTACCTCTTCACGCTCATGTTTCGGCAGCTGCGAGATCTTGTCGTTTACGCTCTTGAGCCGGCTCGCATCCTGCTTGTAGCATGCAGTGCTCGCTACCGGCGACTGCACGTCCGGATTGTGTCTATAGCAGAACCGTTGCAAGTTAAACACGGGCAACCTGGAACGCTTGCCAACTTTCCTCGGTTCCACTCCCTCATCATCTTCCAACTCTCTTTTCTTACTCGTCTCGCTGTCCATCCTATTACCACGTTCTATAAGTATCTACAACGCCCGTTCAAACGGTTCCATACTCTTATACACCTACGCTTCCAGCACAATCAGACTAGCCATAGCCAAGACAGTAGCTAATCGTCATTACAAGTCTCATCGCTGGGCCCTGGCTCTAGACCGATACTGTGGCTTCTTGCCGTATTTCTTCACCACGCCGCGCGGACGCCTCACTGTATGGGCATTATAGGCCATCGCGATGAGCTATACAGTTTATACCAGTAAAGTAGCTAGATAGATCACTTGATGGGTTACTGTTGGGCTGTATTATACCCTGCAGTTGGAGATCTCAAACACCATGATATCTGTAGCGCCTTCCCTCTTGAGCTCATCCATGATGGCACCTTTCTTGGATCTCTCGACCATGGACGAGACGGCGACCCAGCCCTCGTCGTTGATCTTGGAGATCGTGGGGGCCCTACGGCCCGGCGTGATGGGCAGGAGTCTGTCCAAATCCTTGGTTTGGGCGTTGTAGTTGCAACAAACGTATTTTTGGGCGGTCATGACACCTTCGATTCTCGATTTGATCGTGGCGATCAGCTCGGGGTCGCTCTTTGGATGCTTGGATTCTATCAAGTAGGCGCTGGTCTCCAAGACCGTGGCGATGTCGGTGAGACCTGCGGCACGCATGGTCTCGCCGCTCTCGACAAGATCGACGATGGCGTCGGCGATGCCGAGCGCGCAGGAGGCCTCCACGGAGCCTCCTACGTACCTGATTTTCGTCGACATCTTGTCTGCGGTGGTACCCTCCAGCTCCGCGAAGTACTTTGTGGTCAGGTTGGTGAAGCTCGACACGATCGTCTTGCCGATCAGCTGTCTGGGGTCCGTGTACTCGCCGTTGGCAGGAACCTGCACCTGCAGCTTGCAGTTGCCGAACTGCAGATCGATGGGCAGCTCGACGTCCATGTCCGCTTCGCGCACCTGGTCGACGCCCGTGATCCCCAGGTCGCACTTGCCCTCGCCGACAAACATCGGGATGTCTGCCGCAGGCAGAAAGATCAACGCGACGGGCAAGTTTGTCGAAAGTGCAATATCAAGCCTCTGCGAACGGTGGAATTTGATGTCAGAGCCCTTCAAGATCGAGACACATTTATCGTAAAGACGTCCTTTCTTCGGGATTGCAAACAGCAATCTGTCGTTCAAATGGTTAACCAAGTCCATGACAATTCTTGCTACTCAAGACCGCTACAAAACACGAATATCCAACCTACAATGACACCTTTTTCATCTAACAGGCTCTTTTATTGAATTTTTCAGCTAGATATCGCTGTCATTACGAAAAAATTTTCAGCAGATCACTACAAAAAACAGACAAAATACAGTGAAATAGAGCGCAAGAGACCGTTATTTCACCTTCTGGTGCTGGGAATCAATAGATCTAGTGCATGGTACCCTCTAGGAATTTTTATTCGGGCTCAAACCGATGATTTACGGGCAAGAAACGGTCGCTGACGCCGTGGTGTCAGTAATTGCGATGCCAGATTCATGGCTCCACGTGATGGTAGGCTGCGAAAAAGGAAAATAGGCGACCGTCGCCAATATAAAGGCTGTCGCTGGCATCGGAAGCCCTTGTAGGATGGGTTATATGGGTCCATTATTTGCTCGAAGAGTGTTGTGTGGATTCGTTGGCCCTGGGGAGGCTAAAGATGAAGTTTGGGGATCATTTGGATGAGTCTACCGTGCCAGAATGGAAGGACAAGTACATTAATTATAAGCTGGGGAAGAAAAAATTGAAAGTGTACAAGAGGAATTTGGAACAGGCTTCTAGTAATGTTAGTAAGCTCGGGGACGCCAGTTCTACGGGTCTGAGGGCTCCAAATTTGTCGTACTTTGATCAGGGCGCGCGACTGCGGCGTAATGAGAGTTTTCGTAGTCCGCTGGATAGCAACGAGTACAGTGTTTTGCAGCGGAAATACGTTCAGGATTTTATACAGCACTGGCTGGTGTCCGAGGAGCTGGCGAAATGCAACGATTTTTACTCGTGGCTCTTGGAAGAGTCTAGACGGAAGTTTTTGGTGTTGGAAGACCAGCTGAAATGCTACCAGAACCATGCTAATAGTGATGTTGCTGCTCCTGTTGATCTCGGTGAACGTGATCGGCGGCAGATACAGGACTACGGCAGTATAGGGAATATCTCTAATACCGCTGGCAGCGAGATCGTAGGGTTCGCCCGGAAAATTGAACATTTCTTGCGGAGACATGAGCTGATGCCCTCCTGGCCCAAGGGCTTGCCGCTGATTCGTAGGAATATCCTCACGGCTCATACGGGCAAAGAGACGTTTGGCAGAAATTCAATACCTGTCAGCACCCGCCAGGCGCAGCGGATGCTGGGGGATGCGCTGATCGAGTATTATCAATACTTGCAACTCGTCAAGACTTACAGGGATCTGAACGTGACCGGGTTCCGGAAGATGGTTAAAAAGTTCGACAAGGCGTGCAAGACCAGCGAGCAGGCCAACTTCATGGAGTATGCTGGTGAACACTCTCTTCTGTTCAAGCATGTGCAGGCAAACATACAGCTCATGGCTCAGAAAATGAAGCAAACGTCGAGTGCTCAAGCTACGGGCGACCTGAAAGTGTCAAACGAAGAAGAGGATCCCTTGACATGGTGGGAGACAATAGTCACAGATTGGTACGTCAAGGACCTAGCTAGATCAAGTTCTGCACAGAAAAGGCATACTCAACGGTTGAAAAAACTTGCCATTCAGTACACGCTGAGCGAGCAGATGATTCATAGGAATAACAGGGCAATAGCTCAAATGTTCTTCTCTGGGATTGGATTGGGTGTATCGGCTGCATTTATCATTTACACTCTTTACCTTGCATTTTTCTCCCCATATGATTCAAATCTGCATACTATACTCTTCCCACTTTGGGGTGGCTGGTATATGGTGCTATTGAGCGCCTTGCTCTTTTTGTTCAATTGTTATATCTGGCATAGAATGGGCATTAACTATCGTTTCATCATGCTGGGCGAAATACAGGCAAAAAGCGGAACTCAGTTCTTTAACAATGATTTTGCAACGAGCGCCATTTCGTTAAAACTATATTTCTTAACATTTTTCCTCGTTGCTTGCGCCATTTGCGCTGTTATGAGTTTCCATTGGAATCAATTGACACCTTACGGGTTTATATACCTCGGTATCGTTTGCTTCCTCTTCATTTGCCCCGAAGTCATTCTTCCATATTTCGATAAATTGATCGAGTCAAGAAAGTGGTTGGCTACAACTTTGATCCGACTTGTGCTTTCAGGTTTGTACCCTGTGGAGTTTGGCGATTTCTTCATTGGAGACATCATTTGTTCACTAACTTACTCAATGTCCGACATTGCTCTGTTTTTCTGTTATTATTCCAGGACACCAAACTCTCTATGTGGATCCTCTCATTCAAAGGCTGTCGGTATATTGTCTTGCGTCCCCAGTTATTGGAGAATGGCTCAGTGTTTGCGAAGACTAGCGGATTCAGGTGATTGGTTCCCTCACTTATTGAATGCTATTAAGTACGCTTTTGGCATAGCTTACTATGCCTCCCTCTGCGCCTATAGAATTGCATCTGACAAGGGTTCCGTGAGAAAGCCTTTCATTGTGCTTGCAACTTTTAACTCGACAGTAACAGCCATTTGGGACATTGTAATGGACTGGTCGCTACTTCAGACTTGCGGTAAGAACTGGATGTTGAGGAATGATTTGTACTTAGCCGGCAGGCGTGATTGGAAAACGGGAGATTACTCTCTCAAGGGAAAAAGTGTCTATTATCTGGCCATGGTATGGGATGTGTTAATCAGGTTCCAGTGGATTGTGTACGCGCTGGCGCCGCAAACCATTCAACAGAACGCTGTGACCACTTTCATCTTAGCTGCAACTGAGGTTCTCAGAAGGTTCATTTGGATTATATTTCGTGTGGAGAATGAGCATGTCGCTAATGTCCATCTCTTCAAAGTCACCGGCGAAGCACCCCTGCCTTATCCAGCTCAACGGCCAGAAACGGAAGTTGGTAGTCTGTCAAGAAGCAAAGCGGGCAGTTCCTTTTCGCTGTCTCAAATGTATAGCAACCTGGAAGAACCTATTGCTGCCTATCATTCTCTCATACGCAGACAAACTAGTCTTTTGGGCAGTCTATCGAGATCCATTCCCTGGGCACATGCCAGTGATTTTCAGAGACCTCGCACCTACTCTATAAATCAACCATCTACTCAAGACAGTGACAGTGACAGTGAAATGGAGAGTGTTATTTAAATATCTTATCTATATGCATTATTCGAGTTTCAACTTAGTAATTCATTCTAAGAAGCCATTATGAAGCCTCGCGCGAGAACGCCCATTATCTCATTACGTATTAGATGGTTTCGGTTGCCATTAAACAGTCGAAAATTCTTGGACCTTAGCGTAACTTGGAGGATGAAGCTTGCGATGAATAGCTTTAGCTGCCCATACGGGGAATATGGATACGGATAGAATGAACAGACAAATTCCGAAGAATTTCAAGGTGATCACATAAGACAAGTCAAAGTAATCGCCTAAAAATGGGACAGAAAAAACGTATAGAATCAGAGTTGCAAGCTCAGATGCTATCATCGTCCGATTCCAGGTATTGATCTCCAATGCTACCATGATCAACTCATTTAGGACTAATGCGCTAAAGCTGATCGAAACCATTTTCTTGAAGTCCACCTCAGCAAGGCTTGTGAAATTCTGGGCTGAACCCTGAATAACGCCTCCTTGGAACAGGGACAAGGCCACCCAAACGAAAAATGTCCTGTAAGAGAGACTCTTACCCTCGGTCAAGTCCTTATAAAGTTCAGGGTAGATTTTTGTTAGTGATTTGTCAATATCATGATCTAAGGTCATCGAAAACACGGGAGCCATAGTATAGCACGTAGCGTATCCAACCATAAGCCATCCTTGATATAGTGCAATGGGCTCAAAGCTGGAGCAAATCGAAAAAACTGCTTGACATATCGCAATAATTAGCCCTCTATGCATCACAAATTGTGAGAGTTTCGCAGAACGTTTGTAGGAGTTTCTACCATGCCATAAGAGTAGCTCGGTAAGATGACAAAACTGAGTGATGGAAAAATCGGCCGCAAGAGATGCCTGCTTCCCTTCTTTGCCCACTATCCCGACACCTACATCTGCGCTTTGGATCATAGAGACATCGTTACCTCCATCTCCTATGCAGCAGACTCTCTTTCCCGTGAGCTCACGGATAACCAAGGCAACGTCAGCCTTCTGTTGAGGTGTGCATCTGCAAGCTATAACAGAAGGAATACTTGCTGCCACCTTGAAGAATTCGTCCTTATGGTATTTTAGGAACACACCTAATGAGTCCCCGTCGATTATCAGACAGGAGTTTTTGTTCATCCTAAGATAGTCCAGCTTATCCATGGCTCCTTCTGGTTCATGTAGGTTGGATATTGTGTGAATATACTGGCCTCTAGAAATTAGCTTTGCACTGATTGAAACACAGCGAGCAGTTTCCACTTTATCACCAGTTAACATCCAAATTTTGATGCCTGCATTTCTTAGTAGCTCAATCGAAGACTTGACGTCTTTCTGCAGTTTGTCCTCGACGCCAGTCATACCAAGAAGCTCCAAATTTTTCTCTAGGAGGCCCTCAACAACGTTGCTTATTTGTTTGTCACGATTTAACATGGAAACAGAGGCCTCGTCGTATTTCTGCCGAAATTCTTCATAATCCTTTAACGTGAGCTGTTTCCGACCTATCACTAAAGTGCGTAATCCTTCGCGTGCCATATTTCCCGTTTCTTCCTCCAGCCAGTCATTTCTCTCAACAATGCTTTTCATAACAGTGTCAGCACCCTTCTCTAGAAACCAATATTCTTGCTTCTGCTTATCATAAACAATAATACCCATCCGTTTTGTATCAGAATTGAATGGGAAAACCTGTAAAATGTCGTAATGCAAAGTGTCGCCAGAATGTTCATGCAACAGAGTGATAGAATGTCTGTCTCTCTTAAATAAGGAAAGTCCAACAGATTCTGTGAATTTTACAATCGCAATTTCGTCTGGAGACGCCGCTTGGTACATGAGTTTATCTTCTTCGAATGTTGGAGTGACATTATGGCATAAAGCTAAAGTCACAATCATGTCACGTACTCTGGTACTTATATCACGTCTCGATGTCGAAAGGGGTGCAGTAGATGCGTTTAAATTTTGGATGTAGTCGGATACAATATCGATGGTCTCCGCAGTATATGAAACTGAACCCAGATGAATTTTTTTGAGTTGCATATCATTCTGAGTTAAGGTTCCAGTTTTATCACTCAAAAGGTATTCGATACGTCCGAGATCCTCAGGTATAGTGCTTGTCCTGACCACGGTCTCTGGTATAGCATCGTCGTGCTCAATTTGGTGGGCATATACTGATTTTGCTAGGTCTAAATTGACTCTCAAAGAAACAGGGATAATGGTTGAAAAAAGAATCAAGTACCTCATTATATCAACGTACCAATCTGGATTGCGCACACCAGCGAACGCGACCAGTAGAATGGAGAGAACGAAAACACAGGCGCACAGGATCTTTGAAATGCTGTTGATCTCCAGCTCAAGCAAACCTGTTTTAACCTTCGGAGCAGTGGTGTTCATAGCCTGTCTAGTATCTGGTCCAGTGTAAATAACACAGGCGATGCAGTAGCCGCTCGAGGCCAATACGGTGTTAGCCCACAGAGTATTATCAACTGAGAGAGGACTTGAAGTGGAATTTTTATACGTTACCTTGCCAAGAAACTTGTGGATAGATTTTTCCGGAGCAGATGCTGTGATACTGATTTTGTTCAACAGATCGTCCTCTGGTAAGTTTTGAGTCAGTGGACAAGCGATTCTAAGTTTCCAGTCGGTTTCACCGTCCAGTTGGTCCGTTTTGATGAAAGCTTCACCAGAAGGTTCGCTAGATTGAAGTAAGATCGAGTCGGCCGGAATTCTTGAGCCTTTTTTAACCTTGATTAAATCGCCAACTTTAAGATCTTTGCTCGCAACGAGTCGCGACTTGTTCAGTATGGTGTAAAGCTCACTATTCGATTCCTTATCACGTCTTCTCCTTTGTATATCATCCATAGCTTCCTTTGCCATTGTTACTGTCAACACAAATGCCAGCGGAACCACATAAGATGATAAATACCCGATTCTCAAGGCTGGTACAGCCTGTGACAGAGCAACGGCCAAAAAATACAGGTTGAAAAAGAATTTGAACTGTTCGTAAAGCAGGGTTGGTATAAAAGTGAGTGCGTTATACTTGGCGTTGGATATTTCGTTGCTCGGGTACTTGTTCTTATCGAAAGTCGGCGTCGTATCGGGATGGATCTCTCTATCAATATTATTATCGTTTAATTCGATTGTCGACGTCGATTGATACTTGCTCAGTCCGTTTTGCGGACCAAATATGTTATTAAACCGATTAAGAAACCCACCATTCTTGGGATGAGAAAGTGGACTCTTGTGTGCCTCTGTTGCCACCGCATTCCATGATTCTTGCAGCAGTGGTTTACTATGTGGTCTTGTATGTTTAGTCTTCATATCGAATCCATCGTTTTCATTCATCGTTCTCAATTCAAAACTTTCCACAGAGTTCCTAGTCTCCCAACCGCTATCTAATCCACCACTGAGAGATGTATGATTGATCTGCAGATTATCCAATGCTGCGTCGAGCGAATCGTCAAACTGTAAATCAAAAGATTCCTTACTTTTGTTCTTTTGTTGCGATATTACGTTAAATGAACTTGATCTATCGGTTCTAGGTAATGCTGAATATGACATTTGTCCTTGGGTTCACTAACCATGTAATCCCAGGCTGCTAACGTCGTAACGAGGCTTAAACCTTCGCTAAAACTCTGCGACGACCGCGTGAAGAAGAGTTAGTCTCTCCCAATTGGATACAAACCTAACTAATGGGATTCTAGACCGACAAGGCACCACCAAATAGCAGATAATTCGTCTCTTGTAGTAACAACTACTATAGTCTTAGGCTATTAGTTAAGGAAGTGCCGTCTGATACGATCTATAATCGGCGCCAGCACCAGTTGATGAACTACTACAGTATAAATGGGACTATGGCATACTGGGGGACCTGGGCTCTGGGGAATCTGAGCATGTAGTACTTCTTGTTCTCGAGGGCAGACACACTTAAATTCACAAAGGCCCATAGTAAGGGCCAGCAGAGCTCGAGGTTGTATGTCGCGAGCGAAGCGTAGATCAGAACTTCGTCGAAATAGTGAGGGCAACATACCCACCGAAAGAGTCCATCAGTTGGCAGGGAGTATTTGACCAATTTTGACAACGTTCGGTGGTTGTTGTGCTGGTCCCATGAAGCCAGAGAAAATAGTAGGAACGAAAATGGCTTTAACGAATAGACAACTTTCCTCTCGTAGTGCTTGAGACTTATGATAGTATTGAGGACGGTGTAAAACCAGATTCCTACCACGTAGTGTGACCAATTCATTCTGGAGCTTGATGAGTACTTGCAGATGACCTTTGTCTCATACAATCGGCGAATGGAATGGAATGCCACGAGCCAAACGACAGGCGAGTTGTAGTACAGGTAGACATTCACTAGCGATAGTGCGGTTGACAGGTAGTAAAAGTGGGCAAACCAGGCCTTGGGTACCGTGGAATAAATCAATCGCAAGCGCGATTTTATATGGGGTCCATTGCTCGGTATTAGAGTCTTGCCGTATTGTAGGAATTCTGGCAGTAGGAATTTGGCAACAGCTACACAACCGAGACCAACCAGGAAAGTGGTTCTGCAAGCGAGAACCAGGTAGTTGACGGCAAAGGGTTCCGGCATGGTGATTGAGCCACCACTGGCGATATCTAAAGTGGTCATTACGTTACTATTGTTGAAAAATTAGCGAAACTAGGTTGATTTTTCATTATTCAAGACATATCTAAGGTACAGTGATTAAAAAGCGTTGCAAGACGCTAGGAGTTTGGGTGTTTGGTTGCTGGATCAGCGACCAATGTACTTCAATTCCAGGGGTCTTATAATGTTGTAAACGATAAAGGCAAAACCAGCGCCTAGTTCGAATCCGATATCACCACCGTATTCGCCAATGCGGCGACCGATTTCACCTGTCCAGTAGGATTGCGACATGCCAACGGCGACACCAACAGCACCAACAAATAATGCTGAGCAACCGGCGACACCGATAGGAAGTTTGTCCCATCTATTCCAGTCGTTTATATTATAACCTTGGAAACCACGTCTGTAAATGAAGTGCTCGCTTAAAGAGATGGCTGAGTAAATGGCCAGATAATAACCGATAGAGTCCATAAAGTTTTCCATGAAACGCTCAAATTTGTAGAAAGCTGGAATAGCGATAGCCAGCGAGGCACCGTTACCGAGCAAAGTCCAGATAGCTCTTGGGATTTTAGCTAGTGGTTCCCATAGAGCTTGAGCTGATAGCGCCATGGTGTACATGTTTGGAATGTTATTGGCGACAGTGGACATTGCCAGAACGACACAGCAGAATTGACCGAACCCATGCAGCGAATCGGGAACCAAGATGGCAAAAGTCATGCCACCGACAGAATTGCTGTTGTAGTACTCCAACCATACTGGATTGTTCAAAGTGGCGCTCGCCGATGCGGCACCCAAGATCATGGTAAAGAACAATGGCGTAGCCAAACCAGCCACCAGCGAGAAGAAAATCTTGTATTTGTTGGAGCTTCTGGGCATGTAAACAGTATAATCGGCAGCATAGGTGGTCCAACCAGTAGCAAAACCATAGATCGCAGAGCCGAAGGAAAGCACGCTACCAGCAGTCGTGGGACCGGAAGTCCACTCACCGTTTTTGAAAGAACCATTCTTGGCGAGACAGGCGATAATCACCAAGAAGACAGCAAAATTGGGAACCCACGACCATTTCTCGTAGGCGTGAATGATACGGTAACCGAAAAATGAAATCATCACAGTACAACCTGTGATGACGAGAATACCCGCCCAGGGTGGACACCGGTTGCCGTCTGGATTAACCATGTTCAGCAACTGTGCCGAAGCAATCGTGTTCACAACGCTCCAACCGACACATGCGACGACATTGATCAAGGCAAAGACTCTAGCGGTTAGATTACCCAGCAGGAAACGAGACAGGATCATTTGTCTGAGACCAAACTCAGCGCCAAAGACGGAGAAGAATGCCACCGAGAGCAGACCAAGAATGTTGAAGAAAACGATCACCAAGACACTTGTTCCGAAATTCAAGTTAAACACCAAGGGACCGAGAACCCCCAGTGCGTACGCTGCAATCACCATATTAGCGGAAAACCACATCGACGCCGCATTAATCACCGAGTCATCAGTCTTTTCCTCGTCTGTTACTGGTTCAACACCTTTCGTCTCCGCATTCAGTTTAGCGCTTAGTCTACTCCAAAAAGACAGCCTCGTCTCCTCGGTGGTGCCTCCAACATACTGGTCTTCCTCAGTCTCATCATCCTCGACATAAGTCTTTGCAAACGCAGTTTTTTTCTCCATCACCACAGGATTCCCAGCAATATTAATAGACGATGATTGCGAATAGCTCACGTTTTTCTCAACGTCCCGAACATCGCTATAATCCTTTTGACTGGACATATTGCCAACAATGATAATAAATGAACCACAACTCCTCTAATTACCACTCAAGAACATGAAAATTTACAGCCAAACCGTAGCACCGACTATATATGACTGACACCCACCCCACACAGGAAAAGGTTGTCAAAGATACGGCACAATATCTTATCAATGATGTCAAATAGTCTTTCCATCCGTCCTAGTTGAAAAATTTCATATCAGTCGATGAGCATCGCTCGAGGCTACGATAATAGGAAAAAGAAACGCCAGATCGGAAAAATCCGCTGAGGGGCAACAAAACTATTTTTCCGTCGGAGAAATTAGAGATCCCAAATAGGAAATTTTCGGAAAGGCTAATTGTATGGAAGGCTTGGCATTTTTGACTTCTTTGCATCAAGACACCGCGGTATTGGGGGAAGTTGATGGGAGATGTGAGCTCACGTGATCGACAAGTAAAAATTAATATGTAATCAGTAAGTGACTATATATGTGTTTTGGAGATGTGGTTTGCGGATGTCTAGTTCTTCTTACCGGACTTCTTGGACTTGGAGGCGTCCTTCTTGGCGGCTTCGACTTGTTCCTTGACGACTCTCTTGACGATCTTTTGCTCTTCAATCAAGAAAGCTCTGACGATTCTCTCCTTGACACAGTTGGCACATCTGGAACCACCGTAAACTCTGGAAACGGTCTTTTGGGTCTTGGATAGAGTAGCGTATTTTCTTGGTCTCACGGTAGCGACACCTTGTAGAGCGGCACCACAGTCACCACACTTTGGTCTGGAAGCCAACTTCTTGACATGTTGAGCACGCAAGACACCACCTGGGGTCTTCACAACCTTGATCTTGTTGGAACGGGTGTTGTCTGTAGGGTTGGCGTTAGTAACATGCGCTATTGGTAATTGGTAGAGGCGCGGAAACGGCGCCTTTCAATGGATCTCTAAACATACATGGATTTCTTCTTCTGAAGGTAACACGTTGGGCCATCTTTGGTTGTTCTTTGCTAGCTCTCTTGTCGTGAGATAGCTAATGTTTGTGATTTAAACATCTATTGATACTTTTCACTGGGTGACTAGTTTTCCAGAACGGTGCGAGCCTGCTGGAGCCCAGGCTCGCTGAACGGACTGACCCGCTTGCTAGTGCGACATTGCTCTTCCTGGCGAGAGACCTGTCCCGCTGGCTGGGCAGAGGCCCACTGTGCTAGGAAGAATCCCAGGCTCGCAGTCCAGCCTAGGCGACGCACCACGCGCGCGCTTCCATGGGACGCAAACTTTGCGAAATGAAATTTTGAAAAATCGAAAACCCACACATTTTGTGCGTTTTCAACATCCGAACACCGCACTCTGAAAAGGTCCGACAGTCTCACTACTATTCGTCTATATCAGATATATCAAGTATATTGCCTACTCGTTCTCAGTTGCAATCACTTCCATCTCGAGATCGACGTTCAATGGGAGTGCTGCGACAGCCACACAAGACCTAGCGGGCTTGTGCTCGTTGAAGTACTTGGCGTAAACCTTGTTGAACTCAGCAAAGTTGTTGATGTCGGCCAAAAACACGTTGACCTTGATCACCCTTTCAAAGGACGAGTTGCTTGCGTCCAAGATGCTCTTGACATTCCTAAACACTTGCTCGGCCTTGTCAGCGATCGAGCCCTCGACAGGTTTGTTCTCGGGCGTGTATGGGATCTGCCCAGAGACAAAAACCAAGTTATTAGCCTTCATGGCCTGAGAGTACGATGCAGCCGCAGGAGGAGCATTCTTCGTAGCGACGGGAGTTAAAGTGGTCATTGTTCTAGCGATTGGTGATCTTAGCAAGCTATTTCTCAAAAACATAACTATATTCTTGTCTACTGCATCTCCTGAACATTCAAGCTTCACCCTTGGCAATCAACGAATTCTTATCACTATACAGCACCGCAGCACCCACGTGATACCGCACCCGGGCAGTCCAGATAACGCCATATCAGCCGAGAAGCTTCCCACGCCTGCGAGCCATGAGTAGAGCCAGCAAGATCACCTTCACCCTCTCCTGTCTGTTCACTGCAGCCACCGTTGTCGGGGTCCACTTTGTTCAGGGACTCGAGCGAGAAACATTACACCAGGGACCTATCAAGGATGCGCAAAGAACCGCTGCTAGAAAGCAACAAAAACTGCAGCAGCAGCAAGACGAAATAGATCCTGCCAAGGAACGTCAAAAGCTCGCCAACTTGAGCGAGCACGAACTACAACAGGAATTGCGCAAGAAATACGAAGCAATGCAACCGCTCTCGGGACAGGTCGTTACCAAAGACGGAGAAGTCCTAGAAAACAGATCGCATTGATGTCTTACCGGATCTTAATACCTGTATTTAAGTACTTGTAAATAGGTGGAACTTGATATTCCTTAAAGGTTAAGTAGGGCTCGTTTGTGGTGATGTGTCTCCTGGCAGCCTAAACGGGGCTGCAAGGATCAATCTGGAAGGGTTCAGTATCTCTACCAGTTTAAGATGTGTCAGTGGGCGTATCTTGCGAAGATCTGGGAGTGGTAGTGCCGTAGAAGAGTCGGACATTCCTGAAACCAACAAGATCTAGCCAGTTTGGTTTCTGTTTTGAGTGTTGCGATTACGAAACATCTGCTCCGACAAAACAGTTAGTTTGAAAGTTGTGTGTAATCCAGTGCTTGCATCACGTTTCACATTAGATGTATAGTGGGTCATCTTCGTCGATAGGCGGGGCTGCCTCATGTGGTGCGATAAATATACCTACACCGAAGAATGGTCATAATGGGGTTGCCAGCGGAGATAGTACGCCGAGTACTTGTACGAGTTTCACGCCTCAAAGCAGTAGAATATTAATGAATGCGTCACATATCGGTGGGAGTAGGGTTGTGACTACGGAGGAGGACGTTTGCAGTTCACAGTCGTCGAGCTCACCACGGCGAAGTTTTAATAGCTATCCGGTCCCACAACCGTCCAGCATGTTGTCGTCGATACGCCGGGAAAAGGAATATGTGGATGAGGTCCATAATGAGCGTTTGATGGACTCGGAAGATGCGTCAAAGGTACGATCTTATGATCACAGCAGGACGAGATCTGAACCGATAGTGCCAATCACACGGGAAAAAGATTGTCCACCAGAGCAGAATGAGAAGGTGGAACCGCCGGATGAAGAGCTGCTCGATATCGCCAAATTCCCAACGGCGAAGTTACTGGATATGTTAACTGCATTACTGGAGAAGATCGTTAAATCCAACGATAAATTAGCTGGGAAAAATCCAGCGCTAAGCCAAGAGAGAGAGCTGATGAGCTCGAATAACGTTTATTTAAATTCAGTGTTGAGTTTTCGGGGAAAACATATTCCACAGATCAGTCTCGATCATTATTTCCAAAGAATCCAGAAATACTGTCCCACCACTAACGATGTTTTTTTATCTCTACTGGTGTATTTCGATAGAATATCGAAGAGATGTAATAGTAATAATAATGAGACCAACAACGATAATGAACTTCAATACGACATACAGGAAAAGAACAGGCAATCGCAGCCACAGGGAGAAGGGAATGGGCAACGGCTGCAACATCAACAGGCATTTGTCATGGATTCGCATAATATTCATAGGTTATTAATCGCAGGAGTTACGGTGAGTACCAAGTTTTTCAGCGATTTTTTTTACAGCAATTCACGTTACGCAAGGGTCGGAGGTATATCTTTACAAGAGCTCAACCATTTGGAACTGCAGTTCCTTGTACTTTGCGATTTCGAACTGCTAATATCAGTTAGCGAGCTACAGAGGTATGCAAATCTTCTATGCAAGTTTTGGCACAATTCGAACGTGGTTGACAACCCGAATACTGAGACAATCACTTAAGTAGACCTACATAGCATGCTGCCATCTTTCAAAGAGCAAACAAGTATTTACTCCGCCAAATCCAAAACTATTGCATAAAGCGTAACGCAGCCCGTCATGTTTTCTCGGCTGATCTTGTACGAAGTTGATACCACTGAATTCGGCGTCATAATCGTCACCTTTAGCGCCGCCGACAGTGGTTAGATTCAAAGTGTGTGGCATTATTTTATCTTTCAAGGCCATTATCGTGAATATACTCTCAACGGCGCCTGCGGCACCCAAGAGGTGACCGATGGCGCCTTTATTACTGGAAACAAACAGTTCTTCACGTCTCCCTGGCAGTAATGCCGTCTTTATAGCGCGCGATTCCGCTCTGTCGCCGAGTACAGTGGAGGTAGCATGCGCATTCACGTAACCCACCTCGCTTGCGTCGATTTGACCCATTGCAATCGCCATCTCCATCGCACGTTTGGCGCCTTCGCCGTCGAGAGACGGTGAAGTGATGTGGAAGGCGTCACTGCTTAACCCATAACCTTTGACTTCAGCGTATATCTTGGCCTTGCGTTTGAGAGCACTCTCGAGCGACTCTACCACCACGACGCCGGCTCCCTCGCCGAGCACAAAACCCGATCTCCGACGATCAAAGGGCCGGGAAACGCCGTCATCAGTGTTGATACTCTTCGCCCTGATGAACCCTGCAAGCGATAATGGATTTATACAGGATTCGCTTGCTCCAGCAACACAAATATCTTGCATACCAAGACGAATGAAATTGTAAGCATCGCCGATTGCGTTATTGCCCGTAGCACACGCAGTTGACACACAATGCGAAATACCCTTGAGCCCAAATTTGATCGATACATTACCAGCCGCCATATTGGCGAGTATTCTCGGTACGAACAACGGCGAGACCTTCTTTCGATTATGCAGCGTCAAAGTGGCCGAACATATATCCTCAATCGACCCTATACCTGATCCTATCACGCATCCAGACCTCTCTGCGTCAACTTTAGACGTATCCAGCGCTGAGTTTTCCTCATTCAGCAATCCAGCGTCCTTCAGAGCCTCCTGGGTGCTCAGCAGCGCCAATCTTGTGAACTGAGCACACCTTCGCTGGTCCTGATCTGTAATAAAACCGTCTGACTGCTCTAGCCCGTCTCGGCATTTCCCCACGGTGACTGTAGCCGGTATACTATGCGATACCGGTTCGAAATCCTTGCTATAGTTAGGCAGCGAAGCAAGTGGAACAATACCCGATCTGCCCTTCAAAAGGTTCTGCCATGATTCAGCTAAACCAGCACCCAGAGGAGTTCTGCAGCCCAGTCCAGTAACCACAACCCTGGTAGCCATCTCCCTCTACTTTAGCCGTGTGAAATCGCTCTTCAAAGGTAAAATTGCTATGCTCTTAATGTTGGTTTATAGTATACAATTATAGGTTTTCTATATGGAAATGGCTGATGGTGCTAGAATTTGATGTTGCAGAAGATCACCACTGCAACAAGTCATCCTTAGCGTATAGGTAGTCCTTGAAGATGAACTCGACCTCGTCGGTCTCTGGGTCGTATCCACCGACTTCAATAGACTCGTGGTTCTTGACCACGATATCGCAACCCTTTTCGATCAAGAAATCCTGGTCGAAAGTGGTGGCGATACCGATGATCTTGCAGCCAGCTGCCTTACCGGCAGCGATACCTGCTGGAGCGTCCTCGAAGACGACAACCTTGGACTTGGATGGGTCCTCCTTGTTGATTGGGAAACCTAGACCCTCTCTGCCCTTCAAGTATGGCTCTGGGTGTGGTTTTCCCTGCTTAACGTCATTGGCTGTGATAAAGTACTCTGGTCTCTTGATATGCAGGATATCGAACCATTTTCTGGCCATATCACGGGTACCGGAGGTAGCGACAGCCCATTTCTCCTTTGGCAAAGCGTTCAACGCATTACACAGCTTCACGGCGCCCGGCACCTCGATCGAGTGCTGGCCGTACTTCTCTGGGATCTCGCCCTCCAGCTTCGTCACGTACTCCTCGTCCGCGTAGTCCGGAGCAAACTTGGCGATCGCATCGTAGGTTCTCCAGCCGTGAGAGATGTTGATAACATGTTCAGCATCGAAGTATGGCTTGTCCTTACCGAAATCTCTCCAGAACGCAGCAATGGCCGGCTGCGAGATAATAATCGTACCGTCGACGTCGAACAGCGCAGCGTTCACTTTCAAAGAAACTGGTTTAGTAGTCAAAGGCATCTTTATTCGTAGTAGAGTGTTTATACAGATCTCTCACCGATAACCAACCAAATCACAACCATCTCCCTCAATCCAGGACCCTCTCACATATATATACCTGACTTAGCCATCAACAGTGATAGTCAGACCCATGCGACAAAAGAAAATCACCAAACAAGAAACAAAACAAGCTTGTAGTCGTCATACCAGATTTCTGCGCAAAGCGATAATCCAGTACTCATTTTGGTGCTTGACCATACAACACCACCTGGCCCTTACGCCAGATTAATTATCGACTGTGGCCATGGTTTGATGTCCCAGGCCTGTTCTTTTTCCAGTCGCATGACGTCTGGACAGACCCACTTGCCTTGGTCGATAGTATTTACTGTCGTTGTGCTCAGCTGGTAGCGTCACAAGTTGGGTCTCTGTCCTTTTGTCGTTTCTTGTTTTGGGCTTCGGAAAAAAAAAAGTGGAAGCTCGGATCATTTCGCGGTCTTGGCAGCCGTTTGGTTTTTCCGGTTCCGTTCCAGGTTTTTCCGGGCCGTATAGGGTTACATGGACTTCTGGGTGACAGGAATTTGTGACGCTGACGCCGGGATCTGGGTGTCTGGGTGTGGAGTGAGAGGCGGTTGTTACCCGGCGCAGGGTAACCCTGAGAGCAACTAGTCCCATATAGACGGACTTGTGTGGATCAGTATTTATAGATGGAAGAGGCTGGTATAACGGTTGTGTTGGTGTGCTGTAGCGTCTGTTGTAGCGTCTGTTGTGCTAGGCAATCGATCGAGACAGGACTGGGGCGGTAATGATGGTTAACAACGAGAACAGGGGCGCAATTCTGTTGAGAATCGACAATTTGCCCCCGGGCAAGTCGTGGAAGCAAGTTAAATATCTGATCGGTGGCATTATTCACCATTCCAGTGTGCTCAAGGTCAAGATGTTGCCACTGATGTCGTCGATTGTGCCACCTTTTGTGCCATTTCAAAGCTGTGTGGTGTCGCTGAGGTCTAACTTGGATCCCAGCTCTTTGAACGAGCTGCTGTTGAACCTGAATACTTTCCAGTGGGATTACTATAACCTATATGCGTACACATTGCCGCAGCCGCAGCCTTTTGAGATGCCAGCGTCTCCGCCGATGAGTTCTCGTGAAGATACGTCTGGTGGCGAAAGTAACCAAAGTGGTAGTCCGGGATTTGTGTATCCGCCCGTGAATATGATGCCGCCTCCACAACAGCCAAGCGGGCCGATGATGGGCGGGATCCCGCAGATGCCCGGCGCCCTTATGGGGATGCCGCCTCGTAGACGCAAGTATCTACAGCCTCCAATGAACATGTTTCTGCAGCAGCTGCAGGAGACAGAGGCGACCAAGGCTATGATGGGTCTGACGCTGAATTCTGATCCGCATCCACGTTCTGGTGGCGATATCTTGGTGACTAATGGTGGCGTAGGTGGTAATGGCGCAGCGAGTTCGAGGAGGCTGAGGCAGATCTTCAATGAGAAAAGTTTCAGGAAGCAAATGACGGGACGTGGGATGTGGCAGCTGCAACTGGACAACTTCCCGCCTTTTCTGAAGCTGGATACCATAGAACCGCTGACGGAAGACGACGACGAGGTTCTGAAACAGAAGGGACTGCGGCTGATCGAAACAGATCAACCAGATAAGTTTGGGAGGTTAAGATGGACAGTACTGAAGGATTTCATAAAACTAAAGTGTCCGAGATTGCTAAATTTAAATGATCTTTCGACAGCTGAGGGCGGCGAGAGCAACGGTGATAATACAAGGGAATTTTACGTTGGGGTTTATGAGGATAGTGAAGAGCAGGTGCGATTGAAAGTGCCAGGTCAAGATAAGGCAGATGATAAACTGAGCGTTGTCAAATCAACTGTATATAAGGCCATTGTTGGGTTTAATGATAAAGAATTGTGCGACATGTGCCTGGCGAACTTGCAAGGTCAAGAATATTCGCTTGGTTTCAAACTAAGGGTGAAATATCTACCACCATATGATGAACAGCAGGATGGTGGTACCGATACGGCGTAAAAAGGGAAATTGGGAACAGCAAAACGGCGGGAAAAGGCTAAACGTAGTTTACAAATGGATAAATAGATTCTAATTAATGATTCAAAATGCTGAAAGGCCAAAATGCTGGTACAAAAAAAGTGACAGTAAAAATAACAAATGCAACGACCTCAAGACCTGTCTTGAGACCTTTTATAATAATGGCTGGAACACCGGTTGTGGTAAATTACCGTCTTGAAAAAACTTCTTGCTCCCGGTGCCAACCACAGATGGAACGTCAATGGTTTCACCATTGGGGTTCTTATTGATCTTGTTGATGATTTTATCCAGCAAGTTCACACTGGATGATTTCGTAGTAGATGGTGGAGTGGGGCTTTCCTTCTTGACCTGCAAAGAGGCAGTGCTCAGGATATCAAGTCCATCCAAAGGCGTCGAGTTCCGATTATCCAAAACCCTCACTTCCAATACAATGCAATCATGAGACAAACTGATGAACAGCTTTGCCAATTGGGAATCATCGCTCAGCAGGGTGCCATTGTGAAAAAGACCTAGCATCTTGGTTCTTGACGCAATGCGGAACAAAGACTGCGAGTTTTCCAAAATTTCATTTATCGTTGGAGGCCCATTGCTTAGTACGTGGAAAGTGAAGAGCTGTTCACGGTCCTTGAATTTCAATATAACCTGCTTGTTAACGTCCTGGTTGGCAACTTGCGGTTTCATCGAAAGCGCGGATAGTAATGCAGTTCTCTCATTCGTTGGCACGGAAGATGTGTTTTCAGAATTGTACAGTAACGGGTATTGGTTCATCACAAGATGATGAATCACCTCGCTTAACGCATATAGACAGGGATCAAATCCAAAATCTTTCACGATACCTCCCATCACCAAAAGTAGCGTTTTCAACTGGACTTCCTTCGCCGGCAACTGCGAAAGCTTTCTCCTAGTGGCAGCATCGAAAAGCTTCGTCGACAGCAGCGCCAGCGACTCCTCTGAGTACGTCTTGGAAGTGATATACTCCATCGACGAAGGCATCAGGTTCGAAAAGAATCGCTCGATTACGAACGCCACAGCAGACTTAATCGACATTTCGCCCAAGATTTCCAGGTTCGAATACATGTCGACCGATCCCTGTGCGATCTTGGAACACGTCCCAGACCTCTGGATCTGCAAAAGAAGCTTCTCCCTCAAGAAAAACGGAATATGCGTGTCCGACGACGCCTTACTCCCGCCTGCGGACTTATCCGAGTGCAGTCCCAGCGATAACAGCGTCTGGTCATTCGAAGACAGCGCAAAGTCCGTCAAGTTCGGACCGTTGGACGGGTCCCGCTGGCATTGCTCAGCGAGCGGAACAGCGTTGCCGACCAGATCCGATATGATCCCCTTCACAATATCGTTGTACCGCTGCTGCGACTGAACCACGGGCACGCAGCTGGACAGCTTGGGCCCAGCAGCTGGCGCTGCCAACACCTTGGGCTGAATCGTCGCTAGGTTACCCATGGTCACGTGCCCGCAGGGCACCAATTTGGCCATACTCGGAGGCGAGTTGGTGCCGCACACGTCCTCCTCGGACGCAGACACGGCAGCCTGGTTCGACGAGCAGGACACTGGCGAGGGCAAACTCGACGGCGACGGTGACCTTCCGGGCATCCTCCTCTTGGATCTCTTCCTATTCCTCCTCACAGACTGCACCGCCGCAGTCACAAGTTTCTCAAACTCACCAGCCGTATTTATCGGATACCCAAACTCGGTCCGCAAAATCGTAGCAATCTGTTTGATGTTATCATCCTGCTCGCTCGCCTTCCGCTCGCTCAGCCCAAACTTATCAATCAGCTCCAGTCTTCTCCCGGAAAACTGTTTCCACTTCTTCTCGTCTGAAAAATTTAACTGTTCCCTTATCTTATGTGTAGTGCCACCAGTGCAACCACCACCAAGCATCTTGCCTCCAAAACGACTTCTCTATCTCTCTGCCTCGCTACCAATCTTCTTCTCGAACAGCTCTACACTATACAATATATATATGTACGGGATGAATGTGTCAGTTGGGCTGTGTTCGATCCAATCAAGGGAAGAATAGCCATAAGAAAAAGCTACCATGCGGCATCTCGTCGTGCAACCATTTCTGATGACTTATAGTTACTAAAGATCGCCAATCTTGGCGTTATGCAATACCGCGAAGCCAAAATGACTAAGTCCTTATGACTCCCTCTGATTGCCCTTCCGGCACAGACGGCCCGCAGGGACATCGCTTTTCAACTTCCGCGCAATGGCTCTGCGGTGGGGCAGGGCAAGTGGGACAAAACGGCAGCTTGGCGGCGCCGCGGGAGGGGCAGCCGTCGGGCCGCTCGGAAAAATAAAATGAGTTTGACACATTTGCGGAATAATAGTTAATCCGGCCGCTTACATAAGCTATTGGGGAATATATATATATCGGGACTAGAGCTTGCTGGTCTGGTGATCTTTGAATTGGTCTTCCGTGACACCGGCACCCATTGCCGCGGTGGCGCTTACGCCACCTTGGGCTAGTTTCAGTAGACTGTCGATGTACTCGGCTCCGGACCACTTCTGGTGCTTTAGCACGTCGACGCCCTCTTCCATCTCTCTCTTTTGCACGTTCTGAGCGTAAGCCTTCATACCGTGTTGTGAGAAGTCACGTGCGAAGGTGCTCACTGCGAGAGCTGTTGTGTGCAGGCCAGCTAGTGTGATGAACTGCCAGTTGTAGCCGAGCTGGCCGAGTCTCTCGATGAAGGTGGCCTGTTCGTCTACGGACATGGCCTTTGTCCAGTTGAACGAGGGCGAGAGGTTGTAGGCGAGCATCTGGTGTGGGTACTCGGAGCGCACGCCCTCGGCGAATTGCTTGGCCTGTGGGTAGTCTGGGTAGTTGCTCTCCATCCAGACGAGGTCCGCGTAGGGCGCGAACGCGCGAGCTCTCATGATGGCACACTCGGTGCCGCCCTGGTAGCGGTACAGACCCTCTCTGACGCGGGGGACGTCCCAGTTGAAGTAGACTTCGTGTCCGAGCAGCTGCTTGGCAAGTTTCTGTGCTTCTCTGTGTGGGGTCCCGGTGTAGGGTCCGACTCTGGATCTGAACTCGGCGACGATCTGTTTCTTGTTCGAGAGGTTTGACTTGGCCACTTCGTCAGCGAACGCTTCGTGGAACAGTTTAAGACCGGCCTTCTCGCACCATTGGGCTTCGAGCTGGGCCAGTTCGGCGCCCGAGGCGCCCGCAAGAATCGCTTTGTCCATGACTTCTGCGAACGGTTGCGACTCGACCTCTGGGTTCGTGGCTCCGACGATAAAGTAGTGGTCTCTGACGTCGATAGTGGAGCTGATCAAGGTGGCCGCTTCGGAGTCGGTTCTAGCCACGACGATCAGGTCGGAGTGCATGATATCCGCGCACATTCTCACGGTGGTCAGCCTATTGACGTGTTCCTGCACTGGGATCACACAGCGGCCTGCCATGTGTCCGCACTTCTTGTTAGTCGAAGTCTGGTCCTCCATGTGGATCCCCGCGGCGCCGCGTTCGATGAACATCTTGGTCAATTTGAACACGGCGGTCAAACCGCCGTGTCCTGCGTCTCCATCGGCGATAATTGGCGTCAAATAGTCTACCGGTGGCCCCATAGCGTCCAATTCCTGCTGCGAAGCAGCCTTTGCTCTCGCCTCCAGCTGTTTCCTGTCGTGGAACAGCTGTGCCTTGAACAGATGCTCCACCTTATTGGGCACCGTGTCCATCGGATAGTCTGCCAAATCCGGTCCCGGCTCGTTAGAAGTCGACGCAGTCGACGAACATTGCCATCCCGAGACATAAATCGTGTCGAGATATTTCGCCATCTGCGTAATATGAACGGGATCCAACGCTCCAAACGTCTTGGCCACGGTCCCCTCTCTACTATGCTTCAACAGCACCTTGTACAGCTTCTTCGCCATCACAGACGACGGATACTCGACCGGAGGGAACGTACCGCGTCTAGCGGCAATATCCTCCGCCGTATAGATCCTCTTGGTATTTTTCCAACGTGGTTCCGACCACCATTTCTCGATCTCCCTTGCCGAAGCACTCAGCTCTCTCTTCAGCGCTTGGTAATCCTGAGTATTTTGTTCAGTCTCAAATGTCATATCTTCTAGATCAATTCCCGATTGATTCAACGATACTATCTTCTCCAGCCCAACACGCAACTACACTGTCACCCCGGCTACTTTATATACGACTACAGAACACATCCTGCCTCGGCAGAAAGCAATACAATCACCGTAGCTCCACTACTAGCTCACTGCTATAGGTTATCGAGCCCACTTCATCCCTCGGCTAGCTGGCTTAGAGTTCTTTGCAGTCATTCATGATGCGATGAGTTAGTCAACCTTGCAGCTTCGGCGATCAGGCCAATTTTCACCATAAACTCCGGTCGAATGCAGACCGGGGTTCGGGCAAATGGATTTGATGATACCCCGGTCCAAATGGGAAAAAAAAATAGGGCTAAAAAAAAAATAATTCGACACCAGCAGGATTTGAACCAGCGCGGGCAGAGCCCAACAGATTTCAAGTCTGTCGCCTTAACCACTCGGCCATAGTGCCAGAATTTTCGGATTTTCAAGATATCATTGCGAGTATACCGCATAGCTGTGGTGTCTTGGCCAGACGTCGTAACACTGTTTCAACAAGGGGTTGGGGTAAAGTAAGGTGAACGATGACAATGTGGGGTGAAGTGTGAGGTATCTAGTAAGGGGTAGTTCTAGCTCGTATGAGGTTTGGTTTGTATATAAGGCAGGGTTTTACTCTGATTCTGCCTCGAGATGTTGTTCTCAGTTGGACAACGTGTTTGCTCATAACACAAGATAACTAAGTAGTATATAGCATGGCAAAGAAGGACAAGGGACCAAAGGTGTCGACTGTCACGACCAAGGAAGGTGAGACTTTGAAGGTGTTCGAGGATTTGAACGACTTCGAGACCTTCATCAAGCAAGAGACGGAGGATGACAGTTTTGACAATTTGCATTGTCAGCTGAGGTACTACCCGCCATTTGTGATGCAGGAGGCACACAACGACCCCGAGAAGATCGCCAACACGGCGAACTGCCACTCGAAGAAGTTTGTGCGGCATCTGCACCAGCACGTCGAGAAACACTTGCTCAAGGACATCAAAGAGGCTGTCAACTTGCGGGACTTGAAATTCCGCAACAAGTCCAAGGACGAGAGTTTTGAGCGGATCGTGTGGCACTACGGCGAGGACACCGAGTACCACGACAAGAAATTCCACATCGAGGTCGGGGTCACCTGCAACCACGATAACGCCATGGTGGACGTCGACTACAGAACCGTCCCACTTAGATAGCTTTGTCGGCTAGATAATGTGTTTACGAATTAATGATTTCTACGCTAGTTAGCACGAGGCGGTTTACGTTTAGTTGTCTTGAAAGCGCTTTCAGGCGACGCGATCAGCTAAACAAGAAAGAGCAGAACAGAAGACTGTTGTATGCCAGATTGCAAGCTATCGTCGGCGTGGTGGTCCAGTGGCAGCTGGCAGATCAAGCATCGGTTGCTTTATATATGGTCTTGGCACTGGGTGTGGTCCGGGTAACATATGTCTTGCAATCGCCTTCGCTTGAGCTTGGTCAAATGGCTTCGAAACCACTTTGAAGGACGAACTGCAATCTGTAGTTGGGATAAGAGCCACCAATCTCACCAAGCGTTTCCATCCTTATCATACAAGCATTCAGTTCCAAATCAAGCACCATAGATTATGACTTTGAATCCACATGTTCATGAGAACTTGAAAGCCATTCAACAGGCGTTGAGTAACTACGATATGTCTTTTCTGTCGGATGATGAAGAGGATTTTTGCCCTCTATGCTTAGAGCCAATGGATATAACAGATAAAAATTTCAAACCGTGTCCCTGTGGTTATCAGATATGTCAGTTCTGTTATAACAATATAAGGCAAAACGAAGAGCTTAACGGACGTTGTCCGGCTTGCCGTCGCAAGTACGACGATGAGAGCGTAGAGTATGTGACTCTCACACCTGAGGAATTGAAAATGGAGAGAGAAAAGCAGGCTAGGAAGGAATGGGAAAGAAAACAGAGGGATAAGGAGAGAAAGGAGAACGAATATGCCAATAGGAAGCATTTGGCAGGCATGAGAGTTATCCAGAAGAATCTTGTGTATGTTGTGGGGATTAATCCGCCTGTGCCTTATGAGGAAGTTGCCTCGTTGCTGAAATCTGACAAGTACTTCGGACAGTACGGCAAGATAAACAAGATAGTGGTGAATAGGAAAGCTCCACATTCAAATGCGAATGAACACTACCATTCTAACAACATGAACAATATCGTGCCGGGCTACGGTGTGTACATCACTTTCTCGAAGAAAGAAGACGCTGCCAAATGTATCGCCCAGGTCGATGGTACTTACATGGATGGGAGACTGGTCAAGGCAGCGTACGGTACTACCAAATATTGCTCATCGTATCTGAGAGGGCTTCCTTGTCCTAACCCTAATTGCATGTTTTTACATGAGCCTGGCGAAGAGGCTGATTCCTTCAACAGAAGAGAATTGAGCAACAAGCAACAGGCCCCTCAAATGCATCAGTCGCTACCTCAGCAGACACGTCCACATGTCAGTAATGCCATTTTCAAGAATACCGTAACTTCCACCGCGGCTACCGGTTCTGGACATGGCTCTGGCACTCCGTCACCGGCTCCTGTCAAACTTCAACTACATCACGACAGTCATCAAAACGGAACGGGTTCTTCCACTCCTGTTTTAATTCCAGCACCCGTGCCAACAGGCTCAAACCCTTGGGGTGTTACTCAGTCCGCTACGCCAATCACATCTCTCAACCTGTCAAAGAATAATAGCTCACACAACCTACCTTCTCTAAGCAGTACTTTGAGCCACCATAATAATCATCAACATACCGAGCAGAGTAACGTCAGCGGGCATAAGAAAAAGCAGCACAATAACGGCAAGGAATTTGTTGATCCATATGATGCTTTGGGCAGTGCCGTGAGATTTTTGGATTCTAGAATTGCCTCGCTTTCTAATTACAAATCGCAGGATATCTATCTGAAATCAGACTTGGTAGACGATGAAACCTACAAGCGTTATCCCTCTTTGTTTTCGTGGAGCAACATAGAGACTTCTGAGGACAGCAGCGGCGAACTAACCAAAAAACTGATAGATATACTAGCGACAAACCCAGTGGATTATTCAGCTTCTGTCATTTCATTTTTGCAAAATGCTAGCGCTAGCGCTAACAATGATCTAACTATTCGCAATCCTCCACCACATATCCTTCCTCAACCAGTACCACAGGCAACCGCACAGCAACAACATCCGTTAAATGTCAGCACACCTCCACCACCAGGAATGTTCACTGCACAACACATCGCCATGCAGCAGCAGCAACAACAACACCAGCAGCGTCAGCAACAATCAAAGCCAGACAATGGTGCTTCTAACAACTCGACGGACTTTTTAAACCAACTAATTAACGGCAGGAGAGTCGCGGCAGGCAACTGATGTTATTTGGTATATTTATGCATTCATTTTATATACGAGATTTCTTGTAATATTTTCATAGCGATCATCAGCCTTACTGGCGAGATGAGAAGTGTTAACTGAACTACAACGGACTGAGCGTTGAAGAGACGAAAGCTAGTGAAATAGTAGCGGTTTAAGATGTCATATAATCTCAACAAGTTTACAGCAGATGTCTCACGATTGTTCAAGCCGAGGCCACCACTAGAGTACAAGAAGCCGGTCGATTATCCGTTGGAAAAGCGACAAACATGTCCGCATATCTCAGGTGTTGCTGATTTGCTTAGGAATCCCTTGCTCGACTATATGGAACGTTTCCCTAGAGGATCGGAGAATATCCATCTTCGAAAGTATGAAGAAGCTGCTAATCACAAGATTGAAGAGCGCCGGAAACTGGACGATGAATTGAGTCGATGGGACCCACATAACGATCCTAATGTGAAGGATACTGATCCTTATCGGACGATTTTTGTCGGTAGGCTACCGTATGATACATCTGAAATCGAGCTACAGAAGAAGTTCAGTGAATTCGGCGAAATCGAAAAGGTGCGAGTTGTTAGAGATAAGATGAATAACCAACCCAGAGGCTATGCGTTTGTGGTATTCACTGATCCTCAAAGTAGTCGATCCGCCTGCAAAGAATACGGGTTGCATAGAGGAATCAAGATCAAAGACCGCACCTGTATCGTAGACATCGAGAGAGGCCGAACCGTCAGATACTTCAAGCCTAGAAGGCTTGGCGGCGGATTGGGTGGTAGAGGCTATACGAAGGCTGACGACATCTCAAGATTTTCGACCGGCCCCGCGACCAGGTTTGGCGAGCCGCCTCATAGAAGATCAACCTACGAGTCAAAAAGATACGGAACCAACTGGGCTCCGAGGCCTAAATATACGGGTCCAAGCAGATTTTCGCAGTCTACACCCGTATCTCGCACATCTGTCCCTGTGGCTTCAGATTATCGAGGAACATCCATGACAAGTCCGGGCTTGCCAGTTAAGACATCATACAGATCGAGAACCGCAAGAGCGCAAGAGACCAGGGAACCCAGCAAGAACGAAGAGCCCGACTACTGATCAGATTGAAGAAGTTCATAGACTTCTTCAACAATATCATATTTAATAGCGGGCTCTATAGTGAATGCTGGGTTACCCGATGACTCACCGAAATTTCAATTGGTTAATCTTGAATGAAAAATCAATGAATGTGGCCACTTATCAGTGCATAAAAGAGTCGGGCAGGTTAAAACTATCTTTCGCTGATCAGATCTTCTTTCCTGTCATCAATTCTTTCTGAACAGTAAGCTAAAAATCCGGCGTCCGTTGGTATCGAAGATGACATCTGCTAGGCTTCTTCTGTCGACCAGAGCACTTAATGCCTCCAGACTGCAGCAGGTAGCTGCTATTTTGACTCAATCTGCACCTGCCACTTCTGTTGCTGCTGGTAGGATAAATTCCGCCCGGAAGAAGGTGGGTTACTCCAGGAGATACGTGTCATCGACCAACGGGGTTGGTTCCACTGGAACTAGATCTACCGTTATCCAACTTTTGAACAATATCAGTAGCAAAAGAGAGGTTGAACAGTATTTGAAATATTTCACTTCGGTGTCGCAACAACAATTTGCGGTCATCAAGGTTGGTGGCGCAATCATTAGCGATAACTTACAGGAATTAGCATCATGTTTGGCGTTCTTGTACCATGTGGGGCTTTATCCTATTGTCTTGCATGGAACCGGGCCTCAGGTCAACGGCAGATTGGAAGCTGAGGGAATTGAGCCGGATTACATTGATGGTATCAGAATCACTGACGAGCATACCATGGCGGTAGTCAGGAAATGTTTCCTGGAGCAAAACCTGAAGCTCGTCACTGCTCTCGAACAGTTGGGGGTCCGCGCCAGACCAATCACTTCGGGCGTTTTCACGGCCAACTACTTGGATAAGGAGAAGTATCAACTAGTCGGCGACATCATTGGTGTCACCAAGGATCCAATTGAGGCCTCAATCAAGGCTGGTGCTTTACCAATTTTGACGTCTCTAGCCGAGACTCCATCTGGCCAAATGCTGAACGTTAACGCTGACGTTGCTGCTGGTGAGCTGGCTAGGGTCTTTGAGCCTTTGAAAATTGTCTATCTAAATGAGAAAGGTGGTATCATCAACGGCGAAACAGGTGAAAAGGTTTCAATGATCAATTTAGATGAGGAATTTGAAGAGTTGATGCAGCAAAGCTGGGTTAAATATGGTACCAAGCTGAAGATCAAGGAGATCAAGGAATTGTTAGACTATTTACCACGTTCGTCTTCCGTGGCAATCATCAATGTTCAAGACTTACAGAAAGAGTTGTTTACTGATTCTGGTGCCGGTACTATGATTCGCAGAGGTTATAAATTGACCAAGAGAACATCTTTGCCCGAATTCCCATCAGCTGATGTGTTGAGAAATGTTTTGCAAAAAGATGCTGACATCGCTTCGGGAAAGCAGACTGTCGCTTCCTATCTAAGAGATCTTGAACACACTGATTTTGTTGCTTACTCGGATGAGCCTTTGAACGCGTTTGCACTCATCAAAAAGGACTCTGAGGTCCCAGTTTTGGATAAATTTGTTTGCAACGATTCAGCATGGTTGAACAACGTTACCGACAATGTTTTCAGTGCTATCCGTCGTGATATGCCTGCTTTGCAATGGGTTGTCAATGAAGACGATGCGAACATCGCTTGGCACTTTGATAAGTCTCAAGGTTCCTATCTGAAGGACGGTAAAGTACTATTTTGGTATGGTATCGATGATATTAACACAATTTCTGAGTTAATCGACTCTTTTGTTCGCAAGGTTTCACAGAGGGTTGGTTCCAGCACCAGCAATGTTTTCTCGACTGGCCAAGCCAAAAGATCTTACTCCACTAGGTCTGCTCCCAAACCAGAAGGTACAAACAAGAGCACTGGCCGAGTTGCACTGATTGGCGCTAGAGGCTACACCGGTAGGAATCTGATTTCCTTGGTTGATAACCATCCCTTCTTGGAGATTGCGCACGTCTCTTCTCGTGAATTAAAGGGCCAAAAGCTAGATTACTACAAAAAATCCAATCTTGTTTACGAAGCTCTACAGATAGATGATATCAAGGAGTTAGAATCCAAAGGAGACGTCGACTTTTGGGTTATGGCTTTGCCCAACAACGTCTGCGAACCATTTGTTCAAGCCATTGAAAGCGTCGGTGGCAAGTCTAAAATCGTGGATCTTTCTGCGGATCACAGATTTGTTCCAGAGACTGAGTGGGTTTACGGCCTTCCAGAACTGAACAGTAGAGAAAGAATCGCTGCCGCTAAGAAGATCGCCAACCCAGGTTGTTACGCCACAGGCTCTCAGCTTGCACTAGCCCCATTGACTGAATTCATGACTGGTTTACCAACCGTCTTTGGCGTGTCAGGTTATTCCGGGGCAGGTACCAAACCTTCTCCTAAGAACGATCCCAAGTTCCTAAGCAACAACCTAATACCATATTCCTTGACGAATCACATCCACGAGCGCGAAATATCCACCCGTTTGGGCCACGAAGTCGCCTTCGTTCCGCACGTTGGCCAATGGTTCCAAGGTATCTCTCTAACCGTTTCTGTTCCAATAAAGGAAGGTTCGATGACCTCCGACGATATCAGTGCCCTCTACAAGAAATTCTACGAGAACGAGAAGCTAGTTCACATCGCAGATGACATCCCACTCGTCAAAGAGATTAGCGGGACTCATGGTGTTGTAATTGGTGGCTTCAAAGTCAACGAATCCAACGACCGTGTTGTGCTGTGCGCCTCGATCGATAACTTGTTGAAAGGTGCTGCTACTCAATGTCTACAGAACATCAATTTGGCTCTCGGATACGGTGAATACGACGGTATCCCAAGCAACAAGATCATCGGCTGTTGAACAGTGGCAAGCCAATGCTATATATACTACTGTATAGATAAATTTGGTCCCAATACGCACCATACGATGTGCAATACGAGTCTACTGGCGTCAGCCTTGAGCTATGACACTCCATATGATGGGCATCTTATCCACTATCGCGTGCCCGTGACTACGCAATGAATAAAAAAAATTAATTTCGACACCAGCAGGATTTGAACCAGCGCGGGCAGAGCCCAAGAGATATCCGAACAAACATTCGAGTCTCTCGCCTTAACCACTCGGCCATAGTGCCTATTGCAGAGGGTTGGAATTTAAAGTTCACGACATACAGCCCAGGAAGGAATGGGTTCTGGCTCTTTTCGACTGAATCTACTTGGCGACAGTGAGAGTCGGGTCAGTGCAACCATTAACACTAGCATTGACTGTTTATGAAATAGGTGGCATAAGCTAAGCGAGAGCACTCCATAATAGCTAAGTAAGAACGCGTTACCCGCAGAACTCATATTAAGTGAAAAATCCCAGTACTAGGCCCCTTTACTATGCTGATTAACATCGAGCTAGCATTCCATTGAATCGTCTGGTTTGCATCGGATCGGCATTATGGACAACTGGAGAAGAATCGATATAGATGCGTTTGATCCCGACAGCGGCAGGTTGACCGCTCAGGATCTGATACCCCCAAACGAGGTCCCGGTGACGCTACAAGATATACAACCAAAGATCTCCCAACTGCGTTCTCTGGCCTCCAGCGGCGATATGGTATCTGCTATCCAGCTAGCGGTGAACGATCCACCATACGGTGCAGATGACATTACAAAGGCAACCTACTTCCGGGCGGTGCTGGACGCCCTTACACAGGTCAGACAGTCTGATATCACAACGATCGTCAAACAGCTGACGTCTAAGCAGCAGGATGTGCTGGTAAAGTACCTGTACAAGGGCATGTCCGTTCCGGAGGGTCAAAAGCAGGGAGGCATTCTACTGGCGTGGTTCGAAAGGCTGACACAGACAGCTGGCGTAAACCCAATCGTCCGCTACCTTTCAGATAGACAAACGGTATAGTAGATATGTAAGCGTCGAATCAGGTCTAAAGCCTTGCAGTGTTAATGGCTGATAGCAGGCATTTAGCACGTAGAAAATCAAGGCCTTCTTAGTTCATCTACCTTTAAAGGAAGGTGACTAGCCAGCTCGACGGTAGGCTAAAGCATCGGTGGTATCAGCAATGTCTGATTCAGAGGAACCTGTGGCGCAGGAGCAAAAGAGTGCTGAGAAAGCTGCTGTATCTGTGGAAAATACAAAAGGCAAGCTCAAGAGAAGCAGAGAGGGAACCGAGAACGATTCTAATGGAGGAGTTAGTGGGACCACAGACGAGGAAGTTGCCCAGAAGAAAGTGAAGACATCTAACGGCGATGAAGCTGTAAAAGAGGTAGAAAAGGTTGAAGAAGCGGCCGTCAAACGTCCCAGAACTGGCGAAAAAGATACTGAGGACAAGCCTAAACATGTCTTTGGATCTACTACAAGTTTTGGCGCTGGCTTTGCAGCTGCCAACCGGCCTGCAATCTCGACAGGCGGGTCCGATAAGGAAAAGCCCAGTGCCAAGACAAGCGCTTTTGGATCCGGCCTCTCATTCGGTGGTGGGTTCACTATGCTAAAGAAATCCGATGAGCAGGCATCAAAAGCTACAGACGAAACGGGAGAGGAATCGAAGGAGCAGGAGCAGACGCCGTCATCCGAGAGCAAGAAAGAGCAGACTGCAGAGACAGAGTCTGGGCTGAGTTCATTAGAGAGTAGTGGCTTTAAGCTACAGAAGCAGGAAGTGAAGTCCGGAGAAGAGTCAGAAGAAGTGGTGTACCAAGTGAACGCTAAGCTGTATCAATTATCCGACTTGAAGCATGGTTGGAAGGAAAGAGGTGTGGGATTTATTAGAGTAAATAAGAATAAGAGTACAGGAAAAGCACGTCTGGTAATGAGATCTCGCGGAATTTTAAAAGTGATTCTTAACCTCCCACTAGTCAAAGGCTTCAAGATCCAAAGAGGTTTCCCTGGTTCTTTGCAGGGCGAAAAATTCATACGGATAACCGCTGTCGACGACAACAACGCCCCATTGCAGTATGCCGTGAAGACGGGCAAAGCGGAAACTGTCCAAGAGCTTTACGATAATATCGTCAAACTAGTGGCGGAGTAAATCGCATGCGATAGGACCAATATAATTCAAAATACATTCACATAATTAATCAGTGCTTGATAAATGCTACACTACATATTGTAGTCCCTTTTACGCCGCCAAACTCGTAAACTGGGTAGTCAATAGTCTTCCAAACTTTCAGCCTGTCGGTTTGAACGATGCGAATTAACTCTTCTTCGGTGAAGTTACAAGAGGTGATGAGAAAGATACCGCCTTGATCCAAGAGTCTCTCCACGACTTTCGAGTATCCATCCACCATGCTCCTTCCATCTGCGAGTGTCTTTTCACATAGCGCAATTGCGTCCAAAGTGCCCTTGTCCAACACAAGATCGAATAATCCAGGGTTCCAGTTTGACGCAAAAATGTCTGCTACCGCAAATCGGATCTTGTCTTCATAGCCGTTGGATTTCGAGATTTCTGTAGCAAACTCAACGCTTTCCTCGGAGTAGTCTACGCCCAGCATTGGCCCAGTAAAACCATTCTCGCAAAGTTCAAACAGGAGATGACCATTTCCCGTCCCCAAATCTATCACTTTTGATCCCCAATCAATTTTTTCCTGCCCGATATTCTCTACAAGAAACTCTACCATCCGTTCTTCGGCCCCATTATCGTCGAACCAGCATTCTCCAGTATCTTCGGGATTATTGCTGAAATTATTCCTTTCCAGCGCGTAAAAGTCATCCCAGTACTTCTTGGTGCCCAATTGAGAAGCATTGAGCTTCGTGGTGTCCTCCATAGTCCCCGTTCAGTCACTACAGCCGCATTTTCTGTTCAGCTCATCGACTTTACCTTGCAACTTTTCATATCTCGGGTAGTTCGTCATAGGCCCTGAAAAAGGTTCGTTAGCACACAACAGACAACAGGGAGAACAGGACATCACGTACCAGAACCACGTTTGGGTCTTGTCTACTAAGCCCTTCATGACCAAAATCAACTTTTTACCCACTTTACAGGATGCCTTTGAGCCTTTGCTGCCCCAACAGGTGGAAATACTTCGCCAGCAAGTTCTCTCCGAAGGTGGCGACTCAGCCTCTGTTCAATCCAGATTCAACTACGCCTGGGGACTAATCAAATCCGAAGACGTGAACGATCAAAGGCTTGGAGTGAAACTCTTAACCGACATCTATAAGGAATCATCTGCCCGCAGAAGAGAGTGCCTGTACTACCTGAGCATCGGGTGCTACAAATTAGGCGAATACACCATGGCCAAGCGGTACGTGGATACGCTGCACCAACACGAACCCAACAACAAACAGGCGCAGGCTTTGAAAACCATGGTTGAGGATAAAGTCCAGAGGGAGACAGTAAAGGGCTTGGCGCTGGCAACCGGCGTCATCGCCGGCGCCGCCGCAGTCGCGGCCGTCTTCTTCAAGGGAAGAAAGAAATGAGCAATGTAGATCAAATAGCTAACATCGACAACCTTATGTATTCATCGCCAGCCCAAAAGACTGTATATACCGAATGGGTCTCATACCAAGGTAAACGCAACGCCCGGAGCCCTCTCCCCAATTCCAGACCGGCTACAACAGCACCAATACACGCCAATCCCTATATGTTTGTCAACATCGCCATTTTGTCAGCATCGCCGTGCTGCTGCCACAACACGGACATGGAATGAGCTCTAGCACCGGCTGCCGTCACTCGCAGCCCTCCCAATGGGGCAAGACACCATCTGCCAGGCCTCCAGACTCGACGATCAGCGATGCTGATCGCTATCGTGATGTTTACGCGTCGTTTGGGCATCTCGTAAAGGTGACGCGTAAATTTTTTACGCGTCGCGTTCTTGGCATATCAGGTATATAAGGACGCGTCTTTCCTGGATATTACAGATCTGTCGTTCTCTTCACCACACCAATAAGGCATTCTAAGAAAGCTACTCGTTAATTGATGTTCGTCTACAAGAGAGACGGTCATAAGGAACCCGTGAGGTTCGATAAGATCACTGCCCGTATATCACGGTTATGCTATGGGTTGGATCCTGCTCACATCGATGCGGTGAAAATTACGCAGCGGATCATCTCAGGTGTGTACGAAGGTGTTACTACGGTGGAATTGGACAATTTGGCTGCGGAGACATGTGCGTATATGACGACGGTGCATCCCGATTACGCGACTTTAGCGGCTAGAATTGCGATTTCTAACCTTCACAAGCAGACTACGAAGCAGTTTTCGCAGGTGATAAGCGATTTGTACCACTATGTGAACCCCAAGAATGGGGTTCACTCGCCTATGATCTCTAAGGAAGTGCTGGATATCGTAATGGAAAATAAGGACGAGTTGAACTCTGCTATCGTGTACGACAGGGACTTTAACTTTAACTATTTTGGGTTTAAGACGTTGGAGCGGTCGTATCTGCTCAGGATCAATGGTGAGGTCGCTGAACGTCCACAGCATATGATTATGAGGGTGGCTGTGGGTATCCATGGCAGCGACATCAAGTCTGCCATCGAGACTTACAACCTGATGTCATTGAGATACTTTATTCATGCCTCCCCAACGCTTTTCAACGCTGGTACTCCACGCCCGCAGATGTCATCGTGCTTCTTAGTCGCTATGAAAGATGACTCTATTGAGGGTATTTACGATACTTTGAAGGAATGTGCCATGATCTCCAAGACTGCTGGTGGTATCGGGCTACATATTCACAACATCCGTTCTACAGGCTCCTACATTGCAGGTACCAATGGTACTTCCAACGGTTTGATTCCTATGATACGGGTTTTCAACAACACTGCTCGTTACGTTGATCAAGGTGGTAACAAGAGACCAGGTGCTTTTGCTCTTTATTTGGAGCCTTGGCATGCGGATATCTTCGACTTTGTTGATATTCGGAAAAATCATGGTAAGGAGGAGATCCGTGCTAGAGATTTATTCCCTGCTCTTTGGGTGCCAGACCTGTTTATGAAACGTGTTCAGGCCAATGGCGAATGGACCTTATTTTCTCCAAGCGAAGCACCTGGATTAGCTGATGTCTATGGGGACGAGTTCGAAGAATTGTACGAGCGTTATGTCGCAGAGGGTCGTGGTAGAAAAACCATCAAGGCACAAAAACTGTGGTATGCTATCTTGGAGGCTCAAACTGAAACCGGTACTCCTTTCGTGATTTACAAGGACGCATGCAACAATAAAAGTAATCAAAAGAACTTGGGTACCATTAAGTCTTCTAACTTGTGTTGTGAAATCGTTGAGTACTCAGCACCGGATGAGACTGCTGTTTGTAACCTAGCTTCGATTGCTTTGCCTTCCTGCGTTCAAGTCTCTGAAGATGGCAAGACTCAATGGTATAACTTCGCCAAGCTACATGAAATTGCTAAAGTTATTACTCGTAACTTGAACAAAGTTATTGACCGCAATTACTACCCAGTTCCAGAGGCCAAAAATTCCAACATGAGACACAGACCTATTGCTCTAGGTGTGAATGGTCTGGCTGATACCTTCATGATGCTACGTATCCCATTCGAGTCTCAAGAGGCCAAAGAATTGAACATTCAGATTTTTGAGACCATGTACCATGCCGCTTTGGAGGCTTCTTGCGAACTGGCGAAGAAGGATGGTCCTTACCAGACCTACGAAGGTTCTCCAGTATCGCAAGGTATTTTGCAATACGACATGTGGAACGTAAAGCCCACTGATCTATGGGATTGGGATTCGCTGAAGGCTGATATTAAGAAGTACGGTATCAGAAACTCGCTGTTGTTAGCGCCAATGCCCACTGCATCTACTTCTCAAATCTTAGGCTACAATGAATGCTTTGAGCCATTTACTTCGAACATGTACTCCCGCCGTGTGCTATCAGGTGAATTCCAAATTGTCAATCCATATCTATTACGTGATTTGGTTGATCTTGGTATCTGGGATGACAGTATGAAGCAGCGTATCATCACTGACAATGGGTCCATTCAGAATGTGCCAAATATTCCTCAAGAACTCAAAGAACTTTACAAGACCGTTTGGGAAATTTCCCAAAAGCATATCATCGACATGGCAGCCGACCGTTCAGCATTCATCGACCAGTCGCATTCCTTGAACATCCACATCCGCGCGCCTACCATGGGTAAGTTGACAAGTATGCACTTTTACGGTTGGAAGAAAGGCCTGAAGACAGGTATGTACTATCTGCGGACGCAGGCCGCCTCTGCCGCCATTCAGTTTACAATCGACAAAAGTGTTGCAGAACAGGCTGGTCAAAATGCAGCTGACTTGTCCCGTTTACGCCGTCCAAAGTACGTGCCACAGAGGGTTAACCTTGCGGAAGGGACATTAACCGTCAATAAGGAACCATCCGGAGACAACTCTTCAACGCCATTATCTACAGCGTCCTCGGTCACCGATAGTATGGCCTCACTGAAAATCCAAGAAAGCCTGCCCGTTACGCCAGTGACGTCGGCCTCTCAATCCACACTTTCGGAGCCTTCAGAACTTGAGATGTCCAAGATTAACAAGCAAGATGACGATGAAGTGGATATTTACAATTCTAAAGTCATAGCTTGCGCAATTGACAATCCGGAGGCCTGCACAATGTGCTCCGGTTGAGCATACTGCATTTCACTAGTCGCCATTTTTTTCATGTTCGGGGTTGTAATAGGTGTATTAAATTAATGATTTCGTTTTTACCATAGAGACCAAGATCTCAGGTTACTTTAGCAGAACAGCAATCAGTCAGACATTTACTAAGTTATAGATTTCTAAGTTCTTTTCAGCAAACTTACTATATCAATCTAATCTCTTCTTGGCAGACTCTCTTGATAAATAAATTGTAGTCGAACTCCGTTACTGTAGCAACAGCGCTGGCTATTCGAGATCGCTTTAAACTCAAGGACATCTGAGGGTTTATCTTCGAACATTATGAAGATTAATGCTCGAAATGATGAGCTGAGATGGTTTGCGGATAATTCACTTTTTGTCAGGATGTTTCTACTTCGCTAACTGCTTTGTGTTACTGATCTTCATCGTTCATCTGATGAAGACAGGAGATGGAGAACAGAGAGCAAAACCCTCAAGGCAAAAACCATGTGTTCTTGTTCGACCGGGAAAGCTTCCAGCTGGACGATTTAGGGCAGGAAGGTCCGACTGTTCAAGGCTTCAGGAGCGACGAGCAATGGCCACAATTGAAACGTGGAAATAGAATATTGAATCTCATCAGAAAAATATGGGAAGGACCTGAAGAGCCGGCAGATGACAAGCCCCACTACACATCTTCTTCTTGGCAATATCTGGACGATTTACCAGCAAAGATACAAGCGGGCCGATTCTCTCGGAAAAGCACCAGGTTGACAGTTTTGTTAGTGTATTGTTCAGTTTGGTTTGGTCTAATATTCTGTCTATTGTATACATCACTGATCAAGGCTCCATTTTTCTATCCCAACGATGGTAGCGACAGAATACCGATAGTTTCGCTAATGTGCCACTCTTATTGGAATTGGGAAGGAAAGAATAATGCGTGCGGCAAAGATGCTTCAGCCTGTGAACCGTTCAGCGATAAGGAATATCTAATAAGATGTCCCGCGTTATGTGACCGGGGTGGCTGGACGTATTCTGCCATGGCGGTTGGCGATCAACGAATCAAATATAGAAGTTACGAAATTGGAGGAGGCCCGGTACCATTAGACCCTGATTCAGAGTACTTGTCCTATCCCTACAGAGCCGACTCATTTGCTTGTGCATCTGCCTTTCACGCTGGGATCATTTCTCCGATCTTTGGTGGATGCGCCAGGTTGTCAATGGAGGGCTCGCAATCTTCGTTCCCAGGAAGGCTCGGCAGGTACGCCCATCTCTCTATACCCTTCGACTCTTTTTTCCCAAGCTCGTTCTCATTTAAGAAGCTTCGAGATGGAGTAAGCTCAGGTTGCGTTGATCTTCGGATGATTATCATCACTTTGAATATTCTGCTCGGATTACCAGTTTTCTATTTCTGCAACAGCTTGCTTGGATACTGGATCATTACGATTGTGGGATACTGGACCATTTCATTGGCATTAGATCCTTCAAGATTAACGGATCCCCACGATCCCGCCACGATCTATGAGCTTATCAGCATAGCAATGCAGCGGTTTCTTCCATTGTGTTTTGTTTTGTACGTTGAATGGAAATGCGCCGTCAAGAGATGTTTGGAAGATGGGTCTCCAGTGGCAAGAGTCCTCCTATGGTATCCCACTTTTTGGCTTGGCGCAATGAATAAGATCACTTTTGATAGACTTCCGATCGATAGACTAACCGCGAGGGATGTTCGAGAGCAAGCTGGGGCACTTACTGTCGTATGTTCCATTACAGCTATAGTACTAACTTGTGCAGCTATTCAGGCCTATTCCCTCTGGAAATCAGGCAGGTTTAGAAAGTACTTCAAGATCTACATCGCGATCATCTTTGGCGTCATTTTGCTGGCATGTGTACCAGGATTGAATCTAAGAATCCACCATTATATTCTAGGCCTCATCTTACTTCCAGGATGCGCAACAAGAGGCCGCTCTGCGTATCTGTTTCAAGGTGTTCTTATAGGGCTCATCATATCCGGTGTGGCAAGGTGGGATTTTGCCAGCATAGTGGAAACGGACTTTGCATTACTCAGGGGCGAAGCTGGCTCCTTCCTAGAGCCACCTCAGTTCATCTTCGATGCTCAAAATCCTCATCACGTATCGTGGACGCTTAACCCAAATGCCACTTCCTCGATGGATGCAGAAAGTGACAATGGATACTCCCTTTTGATCAATGATTTTGAAGTCTACGTAGGGGCAAACACCACCGTTGATCTCGACATGCTAATACAAGAAGATAAGCTACTTTCATCGATGATACAAGAATCGTTAACGCAATCCAACGGCGCTATCAAATTGTATCTGAGGCTGGCACGCGCATCCATCGAACATCCAGATACAGCTCGCGGAGACTACACGAACGCAGCGGTTCTAGAATGGCCACAAGGCATCTTGAACCATGAACCATCATCTGGAGTATCTTAAGACCAGTTTTACTAGTGCCATCGGCACGTGATGTTGAAATTTCACCTTCAATTACAGTATAGAGGTATTAAGTAAGGGCCCTATGACGATATACAGAGTATATAGGCCTGGTGTTGAAGATATATTCGAATGGACCACAACGGAGGATTATCTACGTTTTGTTTATGTGAAATTTGAGATAGCATTAGCATAAATGTCCTCAGAAACGCTACAGAAGATTCTTGTATTACTGAAAGATGATTTATCGCCTGAAAGAATACGAGTGATCAGAGACCAGGTGAGCAAGCAAAAATCTACACTTGATTACCAATTGAGTAAGGAATCGTCAAAGTATTTCAGTCATGTAGAGGAAAGCCTGTCGTTGCTGAATTTGTCGCAGAGATCTGTAAAGAATACCGAGAGACGACTACATGACGTTGATGAGCTTAGTCGGAGAAGTAAGTCTGCAATATATCGATATGATGTTATTTTCAATGCAACAAAGCTTTACGAGACGATAGATATGACATCTTCGATTTACGATAGGATATCCGAATTTAATGAAGTCACGAGTAGAATAGCGGAGATGCTAGAGCAAGAGCTGTCGGAGGATGCTTTGGAGTCCGGATGTCCCAGTTTACTCCGTGTGCATTATATGCTGACCATGGCTCGTGATTTTCAAGATCAAATGCTGGTTATGGCGCAAGTTTCGGCGGATGATGTTCAGCGGACTATGCTGAAGCTTTTCTCACAGATGACTGGTCTTATCGCAAAATTTGATCAACTACTGGAATCTCTTATATATGATTTGGTAGAGATTGTGAGGTCTGAGCAGGTATCTTTGGCCATTCGTGTTTGCAAGATAATAACCGTGGAGGAGAAAGAAGACTTAAAGATCAATGCGATCCGGAACATCATCAAGAAGAAAGAGATAGAGCAAGAGAAAAGTTCGATTAAGAAGTTGCCCAGTAGCAGGACGGATCCGCAGCCAAATATTATAGAATATCCGACTAGCAAGGGCCTCTACGAAGAAATTCTTAGTGGAACGGTTAACACGAGGACGCAGGCGCGCGGTTACCGAAACTTCTTCTTCAATAAGATTAAGCAGTCTGTTCAGGAGATGTTTGTGGAAGTGAGGAAAGAATATCAGGGCGAGAAAAGATTTGAGGTGCTCAATAACCTGGATTGGGTTTTTAATGAGCTGCTAGTAGTCAAAGAGCATTTGACGAAATACTGTCCTGGTCATTGGGATATATTTGGCAAGTACTTTGAGTGCTATTATGACGAGCTGAACTCTCTAGTGAACGAGCTGGTAGAGTCGGAGCCTGAAACTTTGATCATCCTTGACATTCTAGACTATGACAAACATTTCCAAAACACTTTGATTCAAGATTTCGGTTTCGATAAGAAAGACAAAAAGAGTGTCATCGGCGATAAACAGCGGGAGCAGCTATTTGCTGATTACTTGAGTCTCATTTTGGTCAAGATGACCGAATGGATTGGCAATTTGGAAAAGGCGGAGTTTGACGTTTTCCTTGAAAGAAAGACTCCTCCCCATGTTGATTCCGAAGGTTTGCTGTATCTGGACGGCACCCGAACATGCTTCCAAATGTTTACCCAGCAGGCAGAAGTGGCGGCTGGATCCGGTCAGGCCAAGATCCTCGTTGGTGTCATTGAAAGGTTCTGCGATTTGCTCAAGCAAAGGCAGAAGAAGTGGATGCAAAAGATTGAGCTCGACGTGCGGAAACTATTGCGATTCAACCAACGCACCAACTCGCAGAACCCCGACGAGATCGAAGAGTGCCCTGGAGGTCTCGTGGAATATATAGTGGCAGTTGCGAACGATCAGATGAAGGCCGCGGATTATTCCGTTGCTATATCCTCCAAATACGGCAAGCTGGTCAGCAAAGTACATGAAAGAACAATTACGCAAGAAATTGAAGAAGCCCTTGATGGTTTCGCGGAGGTTGCCAAATTTTGCTCAAGCGAGCTCATTAAGATCATCTTCACAGACCTTTCCGCGCCCTTCTCAGAGATATTCAGCAAAAGCTGGTATGGCGGTAACCAAGCTCAACAAATCGCAGATACCCTTTACGAATACATGATTGAAATCAAAAATCAGATGAACCCTGTAGTGTTTGCCAGTTTGCTGGAGACTGTGGTCGAAGAGACTATTTTGCAATTCATAGGGGCACTAAAATACGAGCATTCCTTCAAAAGCAAGAACGACAAATTTCTGGACTCTACCAAGAGAGATTTCGAGACTTTTTACAGAGTTTTCATCCAGCTGCTCCCGGAAAGCGAAGACAAGACACTGATCATCGACGACAAATTCAAGCTGATGGAGTATTTCATGGATTTCAGCTGCGGTCCCGTAGACAGTATACCGGCCACCTGGGCCAACTGTTTGACCGTCTACTGGGACACCCCAGTCAAGCTACTTTCGGCGATCCTAAAGTGCAGAAAGGACGTCGACAGCTCGGACGCCAAGAAACTACTACAAGCCGCGACGCGCGTAGCCACCGATCCAGCGAGACTGGCCCAACTGAACGAAGCCGAAGCGCAGCCGACTTTCATAAGCAGAGTTGCCGCGCTGCTATGACGCCGCGATACATAAACATAGAACAAAGACTACACAACTACTTAGCGATCCATATAACCGTAACCAGATACTGTTTACCGTCCGCGTCTCCCAACACATAGTTGAACAACCCGTCCTTCTTGGCGTTCCACGAAGCGCTCACAGCGCTCTCCATGTTCAACTCGCCACGCGACCCGCTGAGACTCGTCATCGAAACCACATACTTATACTGAGTCGAGTGTTTATTGAGCTGCTCGATCAATTTCCGCAGAAACACATCCCAAACGGACCCTTCCCGTTCCGCCACCGCGGACACATGACACGTCTCAATCACGTCAATCAGTTTCGCCTTTGGTATCGGACAGTTCGACACCTTATCCTCCAAGATCTGAAACTCCATTACTCTGCAAGACTCCGTGGCTCCACAGCACTCTGCTGCTTCGCCTTTTTTCACTACTAGACCTACTACAGACACCTCGCTACACACTACAAGAACAGATGACCACTACAAGAACAGATCACAAGACAACCCCATCACCATTCCAGCTTCAAGAACAGCTCAGCAGTCAAGGCCACCACACAATAGCCGTCCGAACCCTGGCTGCCCAGTCCTTCTCTGCCGCACACTATAATTGAACGTGCACGTGCGCCGCAGCCGGTGAAAAATTCGCCCGCCGCATCAACTATAAAGAACCTGCCATTAGCAGCTGCCAGGGGAGCACCAGAGGGACCACCGACAAGATGTCTTCCGCGCCACTACTACAGAAAACCCCGGGAAAGAAGATTGCGCTCCCCACGAGGGTCGAACCCAAGGTGTTCTTCGCGAACGAGCGGACTTTTCTGTCGTGGCTCAATTTCACCGTGATGCTCGGCGGTCTTGGTATCGGGCTGCTGAACTTTGGCGACTTTGTCGGCAAGATCAGCGCGGGACTCTTCACGCTGGTCGCCATGGCCACCATGGTGTATGCGCTGGTCACATACCATTGGAGGGCCGCGGCGATCAGACGCCGCGGCTCGGGACCCTACGACGACAGGCTCGGTCCCACGCTGCTGTGTTTCTTCCTGCTCATCGCGGTCGTGATCAACTTTATCCTCAGACTCAAGTACAATACGTAGCTGTGTAGCCTATAATGTCGTTCCGCGGAAATTAGCGTTCCGGTTCCGGCTCCGTGCCCCGCTCTGCGCCGCGACCCCTCTTCGTATAGAAAGAGCGGGAGGGCCATTTTTGTTGAGCGGGGGCCCCTCAGCGACGATCGCTGAGGGGCAATTTGGTACATTGCCATGGCACGGCCGCGTGGCCAAGAATGGTTGCAAAACGAGAGGGGCAGCGGTGAGGTATATAAGAAAAGTTGCTGTGGCAGCGTAGATCCCGGTCTGATGTCACTGGGAGCCAGCAATGTTGTCTAGATCCGCGATTGGCCAGTTGGCCTCAAAGAGATTGTTGCGTCTGTACTCGCACGTGCCGCTGCGCGTGCCCGTGACGCTGCCCAACGGTATCACCTACGAACAGCCCACTGGGCTGTTCATCGACGGTGAATTTGTAGCTTCGAAGCAAAGGAAGACGTTCGAAGTGATCAACCCAGCCACCGAGCAGGAGATCTGTCACGTGTACGAGGCACGTGAGGACGATGTTGATCATGCGGTCTCGGCGGCTAAGAGGGCGTTTGACGGATGGTCGGTGGCAGAGCCCGAGTTCCGTGCCAGAGCGTTGTTTAAGTTGGCGGATCTTGTGGAGGAGCACTCGGAGACACTGGCGGCGATCGAGTCGCTGGATAACGGGAAATCGCTGCTGTGTTCGCGCGGCGACGTGGCGCTGGTGGCAAAATACCTGCGTTCGTGCGGTGGGTGGACCGATAAGATCTACGGGAACGTGATTGACACGGGTAAGGACCATTTTGCGTACTCGCTGCGCGAGCCGATCGGTGTTTGTGGTCAGATCATTCCGTGGAACTTCCCGCTGTTGATGTGGTCGTGGAAGATAGGCCCCGCGTTGGCGACGGGTAACACGGTGGTGTTGAAACCTGCGGAGGCTACGCCGCTTTCGGCGCTGTATGCGTCGCGTCTGTGCCAGGAGGCTGGTATTCCGGCCGGTGTGGTGAATATCGTGCCTGGGTTCGGTAAGATCGTGGGGGAGCGGTTGTGCAGCCATCCGGATGTGAAGAAGATCGCTTTCACGGGTTCTACGAACACGGGGCGTCATATCATGAAGACTGCCGCGGATAGTATCAAGAAAATCACGCTGGAATTGGGTGGTAAGTCGCCTAACATCGTGTTTGCGGACGCAGATCTCGATAAGGCGGTGAAAAACATCGCTTTTGGTATCTTCTTCAACTCTGGTGAGGTGTGCTGTGCGGGCTCTAGAGTCTACGTTCAGGATTCTGTCTACGACGAGGTGCTGGAGAAGTTCAGGGAGTACACCGAGTCGCTGGTCGTCGGGGATCCATTCGCTGAGGGCACTTTCCAGGGCGCGCAGACTTCGCAAATGCAGATGGAGAAGATCTTGAAATATGTGCAAATCGGTACGGAAGAAGGTGCTAGAGTCGTTGCCGGTGGTGAGAGAATGGGCGAAAAGGGGTATTTTGTCAAGCCCACGATCTTTGCTGACGTCAAGGAGGACATGCAGATTGTCAAGGATGAGATCTTTGGTCCTATCGTTACTGTCTCCAAATTCTCTACCGTCGACGAAGTCGTGGCTCTCGCCAACGACTCCGTTTACGGTCTAGCGGCTGGTATTCACACCAAGGACGTGAACAAGGCCATCAACGTGTCGAACAGAATCAAAGCTGGTACCATCTGGATTAACACTTACAACGCTTTCCATCAAAACGTTCCATTCGGTGGTTTCGGACAATCTGGTATCGGTAGCGAAATGGGCGCCGCTGCTTTGGACAACTACACTCAAGTTAAATCTGTGAGGATGTCCATTGACAAGCCTCAGTACTAAACTACTGTTCAGCTGGAGTGATTTCTCTCCAAACTCATATTCAGGCACACGTTCAGAAGATGGAAATATATAGAATTAGATAAGACTTTGTATCATAAGCATTTCCATCATTCAACACTAGCAGCTAATGCCTTGATCATAAGAGAAGCCCACTAGTTTGGTGCGACTGCTCGTAAGAGTAAACACCCATGAACCCCCGATGGATATTCCTAATTTTACACCCATACATTTGCCAAGAAAGTTTTCAAGTGCGTCGATTTCAAAGTTGCGTCCAATTTTCACGAAAGGACAGTGCGGCGGCGCTCGGGAGAAGCCAGGAGGACACGCAGTGGCGAGCTAGACCGAGGTGTCGAGCAGTAGGAAGAGCCCGCTAGGCTGATCTTCCTTCTAACGCTCGGCCGCGGTACCGTGGAGAGCTGAATTTTTCACCTTTACTGCCGTAGGACTCCAGTGTGTGAGTGAGTGAACGGTATCATTAATATTGAAATTTGAAGGTTTGCGTCGATTAGAGAGTAGTAAGCAACCAACAGAGGATAAACCAAATGGTATGTTGAAGCTATGCCATTGCATATACCGATTGTCGAACGAAGTAGGCCGAAGGAAGCTCTCGTTGTTGGTAAACCGAAGTGAGAATGTCCAATTTGAATGATATAGTACGAGACCATCTATTTGAGAACGACATGAACTGCCTATGAACCAGGATATGGTGATAGAGAAAATGTGATCTCAATAACCTGTGAAAGAGCGGTTGTTCACTCGCCTGACCTTCCAACGCTAGCATTCGTCATCCCCGGAACCGAATTACTAACATACGAATCACTTTAGTCTGACGCTATTACTATCCGTACCAGAAAGGTCCTTTCCAACCCATTGTTGGCTAGAAAGCAATTCGTCGTCGACGTTTTGCATCCAAACAGACCAAACGTTTCCAAGGACGAACTACGTGAGAAGCTATCTGGCATCTACAAGGTCGAGAAGGATGCTGTCTCTGTCTTTGGTTTCAGAACCCAATTCGGTGGTGGTAAGTCTACCGGTTTCGGTTTGGTCTACAACTCCGTTGCCGAAGCCAAGAAGTTCGAACCAACTTACAGATTGGTCAGATACGGTCTAGCTGAGAAGGTCGAGAAGCCATCCAGACAACAAAGAAAGCAAAAGAAGAACAGAGACAAGAAGATCTTCGGTACCGGTAAGCGTTTGGCCAAGAAGGTCGCTCGTCGTAACGCTGATTAAGGAATCTAAACCCGTACTGGCCTTTTTCTGTTGAAAAATCTGTATTTTCTAAGTTTCTAGCAGTATTACTATATTAATAAAAGAGAAACTCAATTCATCATCACGTCAATTCAACTTAGCTCGTAGCTAGAAGCTGCTAGAGGCCATCTGGAGCCATCTGGAGCCTTCAATGCCATAGCCGTAGAAATCACGTGTGATTGATGTTCTTGTAGAAGGTAGTTTGCCAGTATATACCATTAGAAGTCGTCTTTAAATTGCAATCGATAATCGATCTGATAAGGTCAATTGATTCCGTTACGACGCTCGTCAGCTTAATTCACGAATAAGATGCTCTTTGGACTGGGAAGATTATTTTATGTGATACTTTTACTGATAAATGCGGTCGCTGTGCTTAGCGAGGAAAGATTTTTGATAAGAAGTATGTTGGTGATGAGCTAGATGACTTTGTTGTGGTAATTTACTAACGATTGGATCAGTTGGACTCGGAAGAAATGGCAGTGAGGGACCCGTATTTGGTCAGGAAGAGAATTCGACAAAGTCTAAAGTGGTTCAACTCATCGGGGCAGTTCAGACACTACTAAGGAGTATGTTATTAAGTGAAGTTTGATTCGTATGGTTTGTCCTATACTAACGTTTTACTAGTTCCCTTGATTGGCATCAACGTCCTTGTGATAGTCTATGAACTATTACTAGGTTAAAAATTAGATTACAGATTAAAATTCAATGCTATGTAGGATTACTGGTTCCATAATGAAATGCAATGTAACGAGGAGCCCGCAGGCTTCTGTTATGTGAAAGTGGGCGGCTGTTCCTGTGTCTTAGTATTTATGATGTTTTGCAGTATGTTCAGGTCCTTGATTTGATGCAGCAGATTGTTCATCGAATAGCCCCGGTCTTCTGTGTCAAGTTTATCGTTAATCTTCAAAGTGAAAAAGTAGAACAAGCACTCATATATGAAAAGAAATTGATTAACGTTTTGTACAATCGATATCCTTTGTTTCCGAAAGGTGTTTACTGTCCATACCACTGGATCGAAGAAATTGTTAGTGTCTGAAATTCCCTTGTTGTCAGCCAGTTTCTCTTGCAACACGTTATAGGTATCAAGGTTTGATATTATCGAGTCCACTGTACACCAGGTGCCCGTCCTACCGCAGCCTGCGGAACAATGGACGAGAATGGTTGGAATGCTATTCTTGGAGTAAACGTTCTTCTCGAAAAGCTCCTTTACGATGAAATTTTTAAGATTGATAGCCTGGATAATCTGGGTTGGATCTAACAATGTTCCGAGATCAGGCCAATCCTTTATGTGTATTTGTAACAGTTCAAATTTTTGATTCCGATTGTATAGGAGCTGCAGTCTTCGCAGATAAATTTTGACTACTTTACCATTGTTTGTAGTCGTGGAATCGCTAGCATCTTCCACAACTCTCACTGCTATATCATCATACTGGCCCTCTTTCCAATATGGATGGCATTTTTCTATGCCGTTTTCGAACTCATCTGTTAAAGTGACGACCAATGGAACACGGTTATTGAGGATGCAGGTAAAAAAGTCGTGAACTGTAGATGCTAAAGGCGCTTGAGTTGCAATATATCTCACCCTTTCTGGAGGGTTTATTCCAAGCTCTCGTATTGTGGGGCACATAGGAATGTCCAAGTAATTGGCATTAATGTAGTTTGTCCAAGTCTCATTGAAATCTTGAACTTCAATTTCAGAGCATGGCGGCAAAGATGACACACTATGCTTCTTCAAAACGACTCTCGAATGCTCATAGGGAAAAATATCCTTGTATCTGTTTTTGATACCTAGCTCTACACCTGATGATATTGTGACTAGGTCGTCCTCCTCGTCAGAATCGATGGAATAAAAATGCTTCAACTTCCGGTGAGCCGGCGGGATGCAGTCTGGCTGGGAATATGACCGATAAGGTACGCTTCTTTGAGACGACCCATTTCTTGAACAAAAAGTTGCCGAATGAGACGTTTTATGTTTATTTATACCCTTGTTTAAGCGCTTCCTTTCGAGAAAGTCCAGCTTTTGAAATTGTGAAATGAACTCAATTTTTGATCGTTTCATTAGTCTCTGGAACCAGAGTGGTATGACATCCTCGATTTGATTAGCTTCACAATAACTCTCTAATTCGGTGTATCTCATCTGGAATTTGAGCTTATCACGCGGCACCGATGGCTTTTGACATGCTTTCGTTTGCGGGAATTGAAATGATTGCATTGAACTCTGTTCATTCTCCTCTTTAATATTGACCGCGCTCAAGTAAGACTCTATATTCATTAGCTGCTCATTTTGGGCTATCTTGAAAAATTGGGGACTCGAACTGTCGGGACGTGGTAGTTTGAACTTCGAAAGCGCCGATATTGGAGAGGAAGAAGAGACTGGTGAGTCTAGTGATACCTGTTGTGGTTGCGGCAGATCTAGGATGGACTCATGAGTCATATCCGCTGGTATCTGAACTTCTAAATCCATAGTCGAGGTATCGTCCCTCGACATCATGCTATCTTCTTGCGAAAAGACGTGCTCAGAGTATAATTTTTCGAACTTTGCAAACCCGCATGACAGGATGGAGACACTCTGGAATTGTAAGCCCTCAGAATGCGAGTCAATTATCTTGGTAGCGATCCCCCCGCAAGCAAGTGAGACCGAGCTATTCTGTTGATTAGCCACGCCATCATATATTACTATTCGAAGGTTCTTGTTCTTTAACTTCTTCTCCTTCACAATAATCTGTTCCTCCGACGTTAAATTATCAATGAGCTTTTTGAAATTGAAGCTCTTCCGTCGCAGCAGCGTTGACGGAAGGCAAATATGAATGGAATTCTTCAAACAGCTGCGAGAGTAATCGCTGAAGGGCCGGACATCCAGAATAAGCAACTCGTCGCGATCCAGCGTGTCGATCATACAGTTCAGCTCTGTTGCAGTTATCAACGAGCAACCGCTGGGTTTCGGTGATTTCTGTTCATGTGGCTTGAAACTAGGTAAAACTGGTGCCGATACCGACTTCAATAGGACCGGCACCTCCACAGAATGTAGTTCTGGACTTGTGTCCGCTCTCACAGTGCTAATCACATTGCTTTTTGAATCCGAACAAACTCGGTAACCGAGACCAAGACCCTCTCTGTCGCCATGGTAGCCTGCCTCAGCTTTCCTGCTACTACATGATGAGAAGACACTCATAGCTGGCACACACTATAATACTGAAAAAAAAACTCCTAAATCGAATCAATTCCCACAAAACGGCAATTGTTGCAAAACTATTCTAATTTTACTTGACATCTACAATTCTAAAGTAACCAGATTATTAACAGTCCCAGAGATAAACTCTAACGGACTAACGAAGCTTGGCGTCCGCCTAATGCATCATCGTATACCATTAAAAGAAATGTTTATTTTCATAAATGGAAAGAGCTGCCTCGAGCGACCGGATTAATGACGTAGCCGGAAAAATATTACGTTATACTATTCCCGGAAATGGTAAAAAGAGGGGCAGAAATCTTGAGCATTCCGAATGTCCTGACGATGATCGGAAAAAAATAGACGAGCGCTCACGGGATTTCCGTGTTAAAGTTTTTCCGAGAATTAATCCGAGAAAAATAATTGGACGCAACCGGAATCGAACCGATGACCTCTTCCTTGCAAGGGAAGCGCGCTACCAACTGCGCCATGTGCCCAGGGAGTTGTTGAGATAGAAAGAAAAAGATTCGAACATACCAGGTGGATATGGCGTTTCATATTATGCGAAGATCTGAACTTGAAGCCATAATGAAACGCTCATTCAAGAGATATAAATAGGAGCCAGACATAGCTAGAGAGTGGTTATGTTTGAAGGAAAAACTTACCAATACTACCAAAATGTACTATTCCAGGATAACTATGCCCAGCGTCTAGAGTCTATTTCCAGAGGTATATTGACAAGCTGATTTCACAAATAACATTCACAGAATGTCCACAGGGTTTCTACAAGATCGTAGACGGAAGCGCCGAGCAAATTATCCCAAGTGGTCCCTCCCATAGCTTACACGTAAAGCATTTATTTCGCAAAAAAGAGGCTTGTTTCGTCCAGTTCCTATCCCGCTGCAAGTTCAGCGAACATTAATCAACTATTGCTCCAGAATGGCTGAGTTTTCTGCACCACCGATCTCGAAATCGTCTCAAAATCGCAACCAGGTCGCTGAGTCGTTAGTACAAATCTCGTTACCAAGTTTCTGGTAGCACTTCAGTGGCTTTTAAACGTTCAGAAACGTTCAGATGGTTCATGAAGTGGCCTTTTATTTGATTCAGCTTACCTGCTTATTCCGGGCGAAACCTATGTAAGTACCATTTTTTCCATTCTTCTCCTAACCTTGCACACTACAAAAGCACAAATCCAATAGTAATAAAAGAGATCAATGTCATTTCGTCTAGCCTCCCAAGTGATTCGTAGAAACCTGCCAGTTGCTCAAACTATCTCTTTTGCTGCAAAAAGAGTTGTTAGAGCTCCAGCTGTGAGAAAAGTTACCTTTGGTCAAATCCAGACTGGAAGAAACTTTACCACATCAGCTATCAGATTGAATCAGCAATCTGACCATGTTCGTGATGTGTTGAAATCTGAGATCAAGGTGGAATCCGAAGTTGCAGCCGACAACTCTATCGAATCCTTCCAAGAGTTTCTCGACAAGTTTGCATTTACTGTTGTTGAATCTCCAGGTAAGAACTTGGCCGAAATCACTAAGAAGACTGAAAATGGCGAGACTGTTCATGTCTTCTTTGATGTAGCACAGGTTGCTAACTTGCCCTATGACAGTGCATTGGCAGAGTCAGCTGCTCAAGAGGGCGAGGCGGTCAACGAGGAAGATTATGATTCTCTTTCTGACAACTTTGCCAACGTTAATGTCGTTGTCGTCAAGGATGCGGACCAATCCGCTGTTTCTTTGGAGCTGTTGATGAACCTGCAGGAAGGATCTTTCTACGTTGACAGCGTCACCCCCTTCAAGACAGCTCAAGAAGCTTTGGATCAGTCAGCTGAAGCAGAGGTTAAAAGAGAATTGGTTTATCACGGGCCACCATTCTCCAACTTGGATGAGGAGTTGCAAGAGTCTTTGGAAGTCTACTTGGAAAGCCGTGGTGTCACTGAGGAGTTGGCCTCCTTTATTGGTGCTTACTCTGAGTTCAAGGAGAACCAAGAGTATATCAAGTGGTTGAACGATATGAAGAAATTCTTTAGTTAAGCCGTTTGGACCTCCGCTCGTTTCGCTTTCGCTTCCTGTATATACCAATGCCAACAGTAAGGCATATAAATAAACTGTCCAGCACTAGATATTCGATTGTAAAGCTCCTCGATGAGAATGGTAATTATGCTGTATTTACAAGACAACTAACGCCACCTGACTGTCGTGAACCTCCAAATGAGCAATGCTTATGTAGTAGGTTAGAAGACCATATCGGAAAGCAGGAATTACGCGGCTGACCATATTGCCGGTGAGTAAAACTGTATCGGACGTTTAGTCTCTAATGCAATCCTTTATTTTTCTGGTGAGGTCGAGAGAGATGCATAGTAGGTCCTGATTCATCTCCTACTGTAGCATTAAACTTGGCGCCTATGTATTACTTTGAGCCTGCCATTTTAGTGTTCCAGTATAACGCTTGACCGACGAATCTCGTGATTCCCTCACGATTTTGGTTCGTGCGATTCTAGTGCTTTATTTGCCATGATTTTTCGTGCCAGCTGTTTTAATGACCACTCAAGTTCGTTAATATCTTCACTTCCTTGTTCCTTTGCCTGCAAAATGTCTACATGTTTTAATAGTGCATTTTTGAACCTTATGCCGAGTCTTCTCAACAAGAATATCTCTCTTTCTGGGCCTTCTTTGACTGTATCAAGTTCCTCTATATCGGGCATGTCTAGTCTTTGTACTAAGACAGCAACTAGTCTCACGATCTCGAGTTCAACAAATCTGGCAACGTCAGTTTTTGCAATATGCTTGATGTCGAATATGCCATGGCAGATTGCTTTCATAAAGTCATCAAGTATCATTTTCAGATTAGGCGTGCTAATCTTTCCAGTAGTATTGAGATTCTTCACTATTGTGACAAAGAACTGCCATGATTCAATTGGAATGATCTTGCTCCTAAACTCTTTTGAAGAAATACCCTCTTGCTCAAGGCAGAACGTCCGACATAACCTTAGCAGTCTCTCGGCTTCTCGATCGTCATCATAAACAGCTTTTTTAGATGACTGGACACCAAAAGATCGATAAACCAGAACAAGTGTATGCTTGGAGAATGGAATGCCTTCAAAAGACTCCATTTCTTCGAATACTTTGAGACAGTCTTCAACGCAGCTTTTTGGATCATTTTTCATAAGCAACTCCATGTAAAGGTGGAACATATCAATATCTATCAAATGCCGCTTTTTCTCCTTCAGTCTCTTGAATGCATCAATTCCCAGTTCATATTTACCTGCTTGTAAGCAAGTCCTCAGAAACAGTCCAGCAGTATGTTTGTTAACCGAGTATTTCTTCTCCAGCGACCAGTGAGACAGCGGTAAAATTGCCAAACCCTCTTGAGCTTTAGGAATGAGACTTTCCTCTAAATCGAAATTGAAGTAGCTGTTCAAAGCAGCTAGGGCCAAGCGCCTGGTTTCCTTGCTTCCCGATCTTGAAGCCAGCGTCTTGCAAAACTCAAATAGTAGCTGCGAATCGACGCATTTGGCGGGCATGCCTTCTATCAACCCGCCCAGAACGGAATTGAAAAGCTGATCCGTTTTGATTCTGGAGCTTGCACGAAGCATCCACAAGTAAGAGATTGCATCACGTCTGATACCTTTGATTTTTTTGTCGAACAGTTCAAAAGCCAGTGTCACGTCTGTGCAATTAGCTAGAGCTCCCAATGCTGCGTTGAATTCGATTTGACTTATTTTCTCACGTTCGATAGACCTGTTCAGTATTTTCATAATGAACTCACCAGTTGCTCTGGATATATGTTGATCCTGCCTTGCAAGACCTTTGAGTAGAATCGTGTTGGTGTACTCATTTTCTGGGATTCCCCATTTCTTTCTCCAGTTGTACATCTTAACCGCAGATTGCGGAAACTGCAAATCATTAAGGTAATATTCCATTATAGAGTTCATGGCGGCGGCTCCCTTCTTCTTAGCTAATCGTGCCAGAAACACTGCCTTTTCAATCTGTCCACGTTTCAAGAATTTTTCTGCATCCTCTTTCACCAGCTTAGAGTCTCTCAATTGTTCCCCGTTGACTCCCAAAATCGTGTATAGCATTCTCCGGTCCCTCGTCGTGGACATGAACTTCAGATCCGATCGGCTTGTGGGACCAAGCTCGATTTCTTTCGAGTCTTTATCGGCGAACCCGTGTTTCTTGCTGAGTATGTCAATTGCTTGCTGTTTCGAGTAAGCCGTTTTCCTGAGCTTCTTCAGTCTCATCAGCTTCTTCTTGTTCAACCGTTCCATCTCCTTGGAAGTCTTATTCAGCACGATGTTCGACTGTTCAAGGCTTCTCAACTTTTCCTTCACTTGCGAGCCTCCAAGGGCTCGAGAGACATGCAGATTTCGACTGATAAGTCTCCATTGGTTCCTGAGCATAACCAGGTACTTCACTGGAATACGATCCGCTTCTTAAGTCGACTTTCGGCGAGTTTCGATAAGCGATGAGCTTTATAGTTAGTGAATTTTTCACTCTCGGTATACGTAATGCAGCTTCATTGTTACAGTCTTGGCACTATTGAAGGTAATAAGCAGGTATATCTATTGCCAATGTCTATGGGATTATGCTGGATCAATTTGAAGGACCCATCCTGATTGAGAGGGCCCACTTTCTGGTTAAGAGTGATAGGAGTTCTGCCGAAGAGAAGAAACAATGTGCGGCGATAGCGATCAACTACTTAGTTAATCTACGATATACCAAATCACCACATTGGCGAGATTTAGTATCTGCTAGTGGGCTGTCTAGCGTTGAAGCTGCTGAGGTGATCCCAGTTGGCTCCAAGAAGCATTCGGTGGTATGTAAAGCCATAGCGCACGAATACGCTGAAGCGATAAATATCCTGGAGACGATGCCTAATGAGGGAAATGAGTACTACAGGAATCTGGAGATTATAGCCCAGTTTCTGCTTCTTTCAGACAATTTGAAGGGACTGGAGGAGCTGGAATACCGACTGACCGACTATCACGGTGAAAATACAACTGGGGAGGAATTGAATGCTATGAAACGAACAAGGCTTTTGATATGTGGTGGATATTACATGCAGGGGAGATTTTTGGATTTTTGTAAGAGTTTCTTCAAGTTTGAGAAAGAAGATCCCGATTTTTGGAATATCTTACTGGCGAAGGCTACAAATCGTTTCTTCACAACAGAGGAATTGTTGCAAATGGCGGCAATATCGGTTATAATATCGACACCGTTTGACAATTATGGTGACTTTTTGTCCGTTGAGAACTTGACAAGGTTTAGGGAAGAATGTCCTTTGATGGTGAAAAGCCTGAAGCTTCTTAGCAACACATGCTTCGGTCGGTTTCTCAAACTTTGGGACAGCGAAATCGACATGAAGTGCCGGAAAAGCCTATTTCTCTTCCGAGTCTGGGAAAATGCTCGCTTCACGGTAAGAAACAAAGTATATTTCTTTTATTTGAGAATCTCCAATAAACTGCAGGTCAGCTACTTATCACGAACGCTCAATATTGAAGAAGCATTAGTTGAGCAAGAGATGCACCAACTCTTGCAAAATTTACGCTTGAATTTTGAGATTGAGGACAGGACCATATACTACAGAAGTAGCCCGTTTTTGATGAACGTTGTACCAAAACTTGAGGAAAATCGTGAGATCATCAACCGAATATTGGAATCTCGCATTTTGGCTACCAAAGAACTCAAAGACTCGCTACAGGAGGCTATTATAGAGAACAGCGATAATCAACGGGATAATAGAAGCGACACGGGCCCGCCGGCAGCCGACAGGACTGTTCATGGATATGGTTTTGATGAAGAAATGGATGTCGATGAGATAAACGACCTTAGCGATGTTGAGAGCTCATCGTTCCTCTCAGGCGGTTAATGAAGTGAATTAATAGATTATGTACAAGTTTGTTTAGCATGTATTTGAAAATGTCAGAAATCTAGTGGACTGGTAACATCTGCAGGTATCTCTGTCGAAACTCCATTTTGCATGATATTCTCAAGATCAGCTATTTCTTTCACGGCTTCGACAGTGAGGTTGGTGTAAGTATCTGCGCCTATTGCAATGTCGTCTTCAATCCTTATACCGATGTTCCTAAAATGTGGTGGGTAATTCTGCTCATCGGGAATGTACACTCCTGGCTCAATTGTGATTACCTCACCTTCACACAGCGGTATGTTACGCGAAACACTAGGAACGTCATGCACATCCAAACCGAGGTGGTGCCCAATATAGTGCGGGTAGAGTTTGCTTACATCCCATTTTTGTATGCCGTTGAATCCCACATTTCTGAGCTCCATTTTCATAAAATCAATACTTTGTTCGTGAATATCGTGTATGGAATAGCCGTTAGAAGCCTTGCACAGTTCGATACAGTTCCGTTGAACATTCAGTACTGCTTCGTAAAGATCCCGTTGAGCCTGTGAGAATTCGCCATTGGCAGGCCACGTTCTCGAAATATCGGAGCAGTAGCCACCGAGCGAACCAGCAGCGTCCACGAGAATCATCTCATCATCATAAACAACATCATCATTCCTAGTGTAGTGGATACAAAGAGCATTGGATCCAGTTGCGACGACGGGTAGATACGCGGACTTGTCACAACCGCCAGAGATAAATTTATACTCAAGGAACGCCTGCAAAGTTCTTTCATTTCGAAATTTTCTTGCGAATGCCTGATTAAATGCTCTGCCAGATATCTGGCCAGCTCTCCTCATCAATCTTAATTCGGCTGGCGACTTGATCCTTCGTAGCTCCGCAATCGATTTGTGAACTCCCAAAATTCTCTTATGGCCGCTTGCTTGTTTGATAACATCGTGAATTGTTTGGTGCCCGCTGCTACTGTTTTGCGTCGTAAAGAAGGTGCTGAATAGCGCTGAGCTGGTGACATTAGTCTTATCCTTGGGTAAATCAAAGTAAAGGGTATCATTTCGGTTAATGATTTTTGCTAAATAAGCAGGCAATATTGTTGATTCTGCAGCCTCATCTGCGTTGAAGATCTCCTTCACGCCATCCACACCCGTCCTAAATCCTTCCCATTGTTCAGTAAAGGAGTCCTTAGGTGGAACAATCATATGAAAGATAACATCGTTCAGATTATCTGTCGGTTTTTCCAAAACCATGACTGAATCTGGCTCATTCCAACCGGTCAAATAAAAGAAGTTCGTGCTTTGTTGAAATGGGTAGAAGACTGCTCCCGATGCATATTTGACCTGATTGCTGGTGATTATTGCGCAACTCTTTGCGGAAAGATCCTTCGCCAGCTTCATTCTTCTCTCATGATATTCCAATGCGGTTATACCCGGCGTGAGTTCCCCCGGTTTCAATAAATGCGGTCTGGTTTCATGTAGAGCCTGCCCAGCCTCTAGAGGTAGGCGCCTTCTATTGGATAGATGGCGAATCGGCAGAAGTGGGCGACAATGCTGCTTTTGGAGCACTGTTAACAGCCGTTTATGGCTTATGAGAGGGTTTTTCATTCTTGCCCTTAAGGCCTTATCCTCAGATCCTGTATATTTCGTACTATCGGTTGAGTATAGTAACTAATCTGTGTCTATTCGAGGACGTTCAAATGCGTGCTAACAAGGTTTCCATAGCCCGAAGATTCAAAACTTCGCCTGACATATCGGAGATTAGTACGTAATAGCTAGAAAAAGATGCGTCTATCACTTGTCAACGGGACACAATGTCAGAAGCAGATCAGCGATGATTGCTGCCGTTCGGCAAGGTAGATGATCACCATACGCTTCTCAAGGATTTCTTCGATACACTTATCTTTCTGATCTTCTTCGGCGCCTGAAGCTCAGGTTCGTTCCTCATATCCATCGTGTCATAGGTGATCGAACTGGCCAGGTATTGGTCTAGGTTAATATGCTTCCTTTTTTTCCCTGAGACAGAGTCCAGCTCTTTGTCTCGGATATCTAAAGATTGAAGGTTTAATGATGAAGGCAATGACCCTGACAGGCTTTTTCGCAATTCCTGCACTTCACTGAGCCATCCATCGATTTGATTCCTTGAATCCGCGAGCACATCGGTAATGCAAGAATGCGCCTTTGGTGGACTGTAGCAAAATGACCAAAAGTACTCTCGGTTTTGCTCGAGCTCACCCTCATCGGGCGTTACTATGCCGGGCCAGTCAACAAGTACAGCAGCAACGGTTTTCCTACTCGTTTGACTGGAGTTGTTGGTTGTCTGGCCATCCGAGACGAGAATTCCATCTAGGAATAAAACCGACAGACAAAAGGCTAAACGGTGTTCAAGTTCCCTGTCCAATTCGATGTTACCTAGAATATGCTTGAAAAATGAGCTTACTGAGGAGGGAAACGTGCGACGACGAGCGATGAACCTATAGCATCTTCTGAGCAACATCAGATCTTTGAAGTCGGCTGGATCGAGCTCCAAACGTGAACCATATACACAAGTCATACATGCCTCAATAGCGGATCCCTTTGCATTTCCATAACAGACCCCGTGCACACGTTTCCTGCATTTTTTGCAGACTTTAAGCGCTGTTGATTCTTTTGGACAGTCCATTTCGCATTCACATAAGATTTCGACTTTCCCTCCGGTGACAACGGCTTGTGTAGGTTGCAGGTGTGGTTGAGAAGACTTCAAAAGGTCACCGAGATTGTTGGTGGTTTGACTATTCACCGAATCACGGCAGGTAACCTTTTGATTTATGCCACTCCCTGGTCGTGAGTCGATGAGGTCAAATGGATCAACAACGCTCAGGTCAGGGCAATCATCAGCATCACAGTCTGCAGCAGAAAGAACTTTAAGAGAGATTTTGTGGTGTTTTGTATCTAGAGAGCCGACTGAAAACGTATCCGGATCGGTTGACTGCGGGATCTTAATGACAGCAGGTCTGTCGTATGTGGCATCCCTAAACAGCTGTGGTTGATAATCTGGTGGAGCTCTGTCATTGAACATGAGTCTCAAAGTAAGGAATTTTTTCTGAGGCAAAGGCTCCAGTGATTGAGTGATAATGATAAACCTCCTCATCAATTGCTGAGCCATTTTCCTCGAATCCAAGAGTGAAATGCTCTCAACGTCCCTGTCGCAGCCAACTTTCATGTGAAAATTATCGGAGCCATCATATTCGAACATAAACGTGTAGTTCTCCAACAGATCTGTCGGGTCATCCTCGTTCAAGAATATTCCCAAACTTAGCGCCTTCAAATATTTCAACTTTATCGACTGGAAAACACCTTTCTCGAGCCAATTCAGCAGCAAATCTGCCTCATTGGACTTTCCCCGCACCAAAGTCTTTATCTTGATCGAGTTACTCTGCGACGCGCCCTGTTTCCTGTAGTTCTTCTCGACCTTCTCCGGCACAAATCGCTGATCTACAAAGTTCTCATCGGGAAACAAGCCTCTCAGGAAAGCCAGGCACCCAAAGGACATCGTCAACATCGTTTGAATCAATTTCTGTGACTGTTCCGTGCTCAAACTCGTCTTCGTCTTGGCAGCCGTATCGGCTGTCTTGGTAGCAAGCATCTGGTGAGTAGACATCCTCAAAACTGGATTATTTGCCTTCTCTTGCCGCTTATAACTGATAAACAACAAACTAAAATTTAGCCGCCGACCTCGCAACCTTATATACTCCAGGCCTTTCGTGCGACGTGATATCTTTAACAAAGGGGTCTCCAGATTTTAGCCTTCGTGCAATATGTTCAGCCACGCCGGGGTATACGACTACTATCAGTAGGTATTCGATAAGGAAGGCAGCCAAACTGGTGGATATAAAGGCCTGGATGGGCTTTTAGAGTGGGAATTGGGATTGGACTGCAGGATATCTGGTGTATATCTGTTAATTGTGTTTTGGTTTGGAGGCATAAGCTGTACGCTATACAATAGCAGCGAAAAACGTCATATTGATCATGGCCGAATCCACTACTTCACTTAGTTCGAAGGATATTTCTTCTACGGTGTCGCTTTATGAGCCCTCTTCGACTACAGATCTGGTGGATAATCTGTCTACTAGGGCTGTGTATGAGTTGGATCCCGAGGAGAGCATCTCGAGACCACTGTCTCGAGGCTCAGTTGCATCTGGAGTGTCTATGATGGCCACTAAGGACGGGGTAGAGGGAGAAAAAGTGAAAAGATTGGGCATTCCGCAGTATTCGTTGAATATTTTGAATTCTATGGCTCACAATCAGTATAAGAAGCTACATCATCCGTCACACTCGCACGTGTCGTTGACGAAACCGTATTTGAATGGTGCCACGGAGGCGTCGTCGATCAGCGGTAAGCTGGGATCGTATCCCGATTCGCCCAACGCGCCACCTATGACGCTACGAGAGAAGATGCGGCTGCTGAACCATGATAGAAACCTTTCTCCGTCGTCGAACAATAATTCTACGGACCAATTGGATGCGGGCTCGTCGAATGCGAATAGTTCTACTGGGCGTAATCATGGCCTTTATCCGAACGACGGCGATTCGAATATGCTTGGCGTTCCCGGTCGCTGCGGTAGTGATATTGAGAGCAATGTCAGCACTGTGGGCGACGACGCATCGTTCTCTCAGAACATCAGAAATCTATCGCCTCCTGTGAGCGTAACCGATCTCAGTGGAGAAAAAGTATAGGAGCGTGATGAGTTGTAGTCAATGGACTCTGGTAGTCAGTGATGGTCAGTCGGAATTATAGGAGGATGTGGAATTCCGTCATGTTTACATAGGTGTTAATAGGCAAAATAATATGCAGTTCAAGCATTCAAGAACTTTCAAACTATCATCTCACTGAAGAAGCATATTGGATCGCTAACGCTTTACTTGTAGCCTGTCTGGTGGTGTCGTAGTATAGTTTTTTCAAAGCGAGTTAAGTTAACTTTACTTCCCTTTGAACCAAGACTAACCTTATTCATAATTAATCAAGGCGTCTTTGTTGGGGCAAGAATGCTGAGAACCACCAAGACTTGTGGGAGATTGGGACTAGTGAGCTCCTCTGTAAAACGGGGAGCCGTAGCAAGCTTAGCTGCCAAAAGATTCATAAGCGAGAAGCCGACGGAGACTTTTACGAAACTATCTGATGAGAACGATCCTCAAAGAAATGCATTCTTCAGGTATTCATGGGGATCATGGTTGAAAAATGACAAGCTCGAAAAGGAGAGGAGAACAACCAGTTTTTCGATTGAAGGTTTGACTGATGTGTTGAACGATCTGTATATTCAATCGAGGGAATTGGCGAAAACTGAGAAAGAAGGTCAGATAAAACCTCCTAGCTACAATGCTAATTTGACTGTTTCCTTGCCTCATAACAGCACTACGAAGAATGTAGGGACCATCAACCCGAATGACAAAGTTAGAATTACAAGTATGGCTAGCATCCATGAGGGTAAGCACCACAGGATCTACAAGGTCGAGACTAACCTTGGTAAGGCATTTGTGCTCAGAATTCCATACGCGTTGGACAACGAGAATGCCATTGCTTTTAGGCTTAAAAGCGAAGTCGCAACTCTCGACTTTGCTGACCTGAAATTAGGAATTAAAGTACCAAAAGTGTTTTGTTACGGTGTCAATGCCTTAAATCCTGTTCGTCAGCCTTTTGTTCTGCAGGAGTACATTGATGGCGAACTCTTAATGAGAGACTGGAACCCACTAGCTGAAAACTCTGAAGATGACAAACCAGATCCTGCTCTTAAAGATGTTATCGAGAAAATCGCAGACTTTCAAAAAAAACTGCTATCCATAGAATTCAACGAGTTCGGCTCTCTCTATTTTGCCAAGGATTATGCTGAGTCTGAGCAGCCAGCTTATGAGGGGGAAACTAATCCTGATCTGCAGAACAGGTGGAGAATTGGTCCTACGACAGAGCGCTGTTTTTGGAGACACAAGTCTGCTCTGAAGTTCAGTGAACAGCGCAAGTTTCTTGGACCGTGGCCTATAAGTAGCCCGATGGACATTATTAAGGACACTGGTCTAATCGAAGCTGAGAATGCCAAAGCAAGGCTAGCTTTGAAGCAAGCCCAGGCTTCTTCTGAGGCCGTAGATGAGGAAACACTTAAGGAGCAAGTTGATACCTTCACCAACTTGTCCAAAGTAGGGCCTCATCTATTCAATAGCCAACTCAAAGCTATTCCAAACCTTGGCGACCTTCTGAAACCTAGATTGCATCACCCAGACCTGGACCCTTTGAATGTTATCATACCCACTGGTAAGGAGAAAACGCCCTATCTTTTGGATTTCGAAGGCTCCTCTATCAAGCCCTTCATCATCCAAAGCGCCCCCCAATTTGTCGCCTATGATGGCTTGAAGGTTTACAACTTGAAGGAAGACGTTCCAGATTACGACAAGTTATCCGAGGCGGAAAAGGCACAATACGACTTTATGTTCAAAAGGACCCGCAATCAGTATCTGTGGGAGGCCACGTTGAACCACGGCGTACCTAAACTAATTTCTGCCGTTGCGCCGCCTGTGAAGTTGCTCAGAAGCCCATATATCGCCGCAGTTGAGAGAAAAGCTGATGAAGAATATTTGCTGATCGACGAAGCGCTGATTCAGCTGCAAGAAGTATGGGAAGTACTTGCCAAAAACGGTCTTGTTATTAGTGGCAAATACCCCATTCACTTCACAAAGGAGCAAATTGAAAAGCACGCTAAGCAGCTAACCGCATTTCATGAGAAGCTCGTGGCCACTCCTTTCGCGGCTACGCGCGGTTGGATCCCACAGGATATGTTTGACAACCTGGTGAAAGCCGGGATCTTAGTCAAAGATGAAAACGGAGATCACTACGTCAAACAGCAAACTGCCTAAATACCTAAATAGTTATTTATCGCCGGAGAGCGATCTTCAAGCGACCGTTCTCTTTGTTTTGGCTACAACAGACACTTTAGGCGGCAAGCTTAGGAGGTCTTGTACGGAGAAAGCAAGATCATCAACAAAACAATAAACATTGAACCTTGACAAGAAAAGGACTGAATGGAAGAGATTAACCCGACCTTGGGGGCCACAATCACAGAGTTTTACGGTATTTAAGATCTGAAATACTCTTTGCGCTAGATACCACTTTACAGCATGGACAAGCCCTAACTTTACGTGACTTCCTATTAAACAGAGGCTGCCGATTGGGTATCGGAAAGACTATCACATCCAGAGATATGGGACGCTGGCAATGATGGTAAAGAGATTGAAAACAGGATAAAAACTCTGTTGCCAACGGCTGAGAAATATGATCAGTCGCTTCGAACCAACAAGTTGGCTGCGGATGATGAAATCTGGGAGAAGCTGGAGTACGCTGCTGCAACCCTGTGGAATTGCACCGCTATTGCTATTAAGACAGAGAAGGATTGCGAGAAAGGAAGAATTTTGTGTTATTCTAGACTTTTTGCAACTATCCTTCTTTCAATCAGCGAACTCTTTTCCCCTTCTAAGGATAAGAAGCTTAGAATATTCAAATGCTACCTCATTATTTTCAAACTCACGATTGATCAGGATTTGGGCCAATTAACCAAAAAGGTACAAGATATATTGGACCGATCGCTAAGGACTCTGGAATCCTTGGAAAATTCATTTGAGGGCGCTGAGATTGATACCTTTCAGAAATTGAAACAGGAATTGTTATTGCTCAATTTTCAGTCCTCGGTGAAGGCTGGAGACCTAGAAACAGCAAGAATCTATAGCTCTAAAGCTGATGTTGCTGGTAACGTTGACTTACTGGATGCAGGTACGCTAGTTGGACTTTGTCGCATCATGTACAATGCTGCCATAGACTTGAGCAGCTCGCAAGATGCAAAGCCGATACAAAATGCTATCTCCCTTTTAAGAGATGTTCAAACTTATCTGGAACTTCCAGTTGCCGACATCGGATTTAATCCGGAATATGATAATATCAAGTATTTGTCGCTTCTGCTTCTCACGAACTGCTTAATAGAAAGCGATACAGCTTCCTGGGATGTATCTGAGTGCCAGAATTATATCAAGCTATTGCAACGCACGTATCCCAAGAAAGCTGAACCGTTTATTTTGGCTATCAAGCTTGCTAAAAAGAACGAAAAATCTGATGACGACGGCGCTATCGCTGAAATAATCATGAATATGGTTATGTCTGTTGATGTCATTACCGCCTTTGAGGCCGTAATCAGCGCTATCAGCGATTTTGCCACCATCGATACGAAGAAAGCTATCAAGTGTCTGGATTGCATCTTTTTGAATAAATTGAACCCCAAGGAACATCAATGGTGGCTTGATAGAACCATGGTGACAAGGGTTTTTATCACTACACAAGCAAAAACTATGACTGAGTGCGAAAAATTAGATAGCTTAGACGATTTTTGTGGTTTAGTAGAAAGAGGAATCTTAGGAAGGCCCTCAAAACACGCGCTTTCTAGTATTATCACCTTATTATGGAACTCAGGAAAAATACAGGAGAAAGGCGATAATTTCCGCCATAGTATTCATTACTATAAGCTGGCTTTGAGTAATGGGCTCAACGAAAAATATGAAGATAAAGCCAAAATTCAGAGGGCACTGCAGAATGCATATATCAAAATTGATGAGTTCCGCGAAGCAGAGGATATCCATCTGGAGATGGATGCACGAGATAGAGAATCACCTTTGAGCCAGTTGTTGATGTTGAAAATTCATCTTAATTCTCGAGACGAAGCAAAAGCATCGCAATGTCTCGAGAAGATCAAGAATTCTGAGGACGAAAAGGCCGTAGACGTATTCGTTCTGGCAGCTGCCGACTGTAAGAAATGTCCCGATCTAGCGATACAAGCGATGTTTATGTTATTTGAAATGCTTGAAGACTCGCGGATGACGGAGAAAAGATACTGTGATGTCTCTTTCCCGGCCGCATGTCTTTTGAGATACACGGTGCAAATGATCGTAAAGATGGTGGAAGAAGATAGCGCGCAAGAGGTACTAAGAAAGTGTCTTGACACTTTGAGTACACTGCTTGAGAATGGTGTGTCCCTGTTCGAAAAATTCAACCTTCTAACAAGAATTGAGAGGAAAATGAAAAAAGCAGTATCGAATGTCGAAGTAATATCATTTGATGACATTGAATGGTTTGCTTCTGCTTCATACAATATAGCTCTTCGATGTAGAGAGAGACATGACGAGCACCACCCGGAATTTGCCGCTTATTCTGTTCGATACATTCAGATGATACCAACAGAAAAGCTAGATTGCACAAAACTGGTGCACTACCTTTATTGGAGATACCACGCTTCATTGTTGTGTATCGACTCCGAAAGTAAGGCTCTCCCGCCTGAAGATGACGTCGAGCTACTTCGATTGCAAAAGAATTGCACATGTCTAATCGATGATATCATGGAGAAACTAAATGATGATAGGTTATCAAAAGCGTGTACGTCAGATCAAATCGCCCAAATAAACGAGTGCTTGGTGGATGCTTTGGTATTATCTTTTGACATAGCTCTTATTGCGCGAGACCTGTCAAGAATAAGAGATATTCTCAAGAAAACTATTACGCTTTCAAGCGGTCAGGTCGACGAATTGTTGTTTGAGAGCGCGGCTTCCTGTATCAATTTACCAGCTGAAATTTTAACTGAGATTCTTCGCACAATTATCAACAGAAACATCGCTAACGCAGCTACTAGCAATCACTCGATCTGTTCATGGCTAGCAAACCTGTTGGACACTTGCTCGGATACAAAGGGAAACTCTGATAAGGATCTCGCAGATCGTTTCCTGTCAAGACTCAAGACAACCATTGAACCGACTTGCCCCAAGCTGCCTGCATATAAGCAAGAGCTTGAGACGGTCGCTACTCTAAATTGGAACCATGGTGTAAGATGCATTATTAACGGGGACAAACGCGCAGGAGCAAGCTGGTGCACCAATTCCATCGCATTCGCCAGCTTTACTAATCAGGCGCTAGAAAAGAATCTCAAGACCATGTGGATAGCCCTGTCTTCGTCAGCCAACATTGAAAATACGGAACCTGAGACCAGCAAGAAATCACGATACTGAAATTCTTACCAGAGATCAATGCTTGAAACTGACAAGAGTCATCACAGTTCGCTTTACCCCAAAGCTCGTTCCGGCTCGGTGTCTAGCAGCCAAGCCTGCTACTGGATACGGGCAAGGCAGCCGCAAGAGATGCAGCCTACAATTGCGTCAATTCCCGCATTGTCGTTCAATCAGTCATCGAAGGTAGCGGTACCTTCGCGCTGCCTCTCTTTGTCGTATGTGAAGACTGTTCCGCCTCGCTAACAGAGTGCCACATTTTTCTGGGTTAATTGTCTTCGACTAATATCAGGCATTATTTCAATTATTTTTTCAGACTGAGTCAACTGGAAAAACGACAGCAGCGAGCTATATAACGAAATCACTTTTGCAATTATCAAAGGAAAATGAGCTTTTAGAGGAATTCACTGGATTGATAAAGTCGTTTGAAAGCCCGCCAGATAAGTTTGAAATCATGTCAGGCATGGATATCAACAACTTGAAGAACACCTTTCAAAATGCTATGAATTTGTCAGGTTCGCCAGGAGCTGTGTCAACCTCTCCAACGCAGTCTTTTATGGATACCCTTCCCCGCCGTATGAGTGCTTCCAAGCATGCTAAGGTGCTTAAGCCATTTTCTACTGGGGATATGAAAATTTTGCTGCTTGAGAATGTCAACCAGACGGCTGTCTCGATCTTCAAGGAACAAGGCTACCAAGTTGAGTTTTACAAATCTTCGCTACCTGAAGAAGAATTGATCAAGAAAATTGAGGATGTTCACGCAATCGGTATTAGATCAAAGACTAGATTAACGGCCAATGTGTTGAAACACGCTAAGAATTTGGTTGTGATTGGTTGTTTCTGTATTGGTACCAACCAAGTTGATCTTGATTATGCTACCAACCATGGTATTGCTGTGTTTAACTCTCCTTTCTCGAACTCGAGGTCTGTTGCTGAGTTGGTCATCGCTGAAATTATCAGTTTGGCCAGACAATTGGGTGACAGATCAATTGAGTTGCACACGGGCACATGGAACAAGGTTTCTCACAAGTGCTGGGAAGTGAGAGGCAAGACTTTGGGTATCATTGGTTATGGTCACATCGGTTCTCAGTTGTCGGTCCTTGCCGAGGCGATGGGTCTGCACGTTCTTTACTACGACGTGGTGACTATTATGGCGTTGGGTACTGCCAAGCAGGTGCCAACCTTGGATGAGTTGCTAAAGAAATCCGATTTCGTTACCTGCCATGTTCCAGCTACCCCTGAAACCAAGAACATGCTCTCAGCTCCTCAGTTCGCAGCCATGAAGGATGGTGCGTACGTCATCAACGCTTCCAGAGGTACTGTCATTGACATTCCTGCTTTGGTACAGGCATGCAAGGCCAACAAGATTGCGGGCGCAGCCTTGGACGTTTTCCCACACGAACCAGGTAAGAACGGTGCTGGCGCTTTCAACGATGACCTGAACAGCTGGACTTCCGAGCTTGTCTCTCTACCAAACATCATTCTTACCCCACACATTGGTGGTTCCACTGAAGAAGCCCAGAGCGCAATCGGTATCGAAGTCTCCACCGCGTTGACCAAGTACATCAACGAGGGTAACTCTGTTGGCTCTGTTAACTTCCCAGAAGTTTCTTTGCGGTCGCTGGATTACGACCAGGAAAACACTGTCCGTGTTCTATATATCCACCACAACGTCCCAGGTGTGTTGAAAACAGTCAACAACATTTTGTCCAACCACAACATCGAAAAGCAGTTTTCCGACTCGAATGGTGACATTGCGTACCTAATGGCCGACATCTCCAACGTCAACCAAAGCGATATCAAGGACATTTACACTGAGCTGAACCAAACCGACTCCAAGATCTCCATCAGATTGCTTTACTAAGATCTGAGGGTACGCAAATACCTTCTCAAGACAAATCTGAACACATAGAAGCTTTATAAAGGATTAAGCCATCTCCTGGAGCCTGCATGAGCCAGTATTCTATCCATCTTCAAGTACTAGTTGACCGTATTATATAGAAGACACTATAAGTGATCCGGGTAACAAGCTTATTTAAAGATCGCTAAGCACGAACTCGATTATAGGTGGTCGGTGGCAAATATACTAATGGGCGGTAGTATATAATGGTTAAGAGTAGGATCGATCAGGTATACCAGAGATCCCAATCGACCAGGCTATTGAGTTTGGGCCACGATAGGCTAGTGGAAGCGTAACTATCGGTTGTAGATAGTAACCGGTTTTGTTGTTTTATCGAATTGGCAATGTCTCTGACTTCAGCGGAACCCCTGTTGGCGCTGTTGAAAGAACAGGATGATTCTGTTAAAAGTTATGCATTGAAATCGATCAATGATGTGGTTGATGTGTTGTGGTCTGAGATTTCGAATGGAATTGCTGAAATTGAGGCGTTGTACGATGATGGAGCGTTTCCCGATAGACAAATGGCAGCACTGATCGCGTCGAAGGTGTACTATAACCTGGGAGAGTACGAAACCGCAGTAAGATTTGCGTTAGCTGCAGGCGATTGCTTTGATATCGACGAGAAATCTCAATATGTGGAAACAATAGTGTCTCAAAGTATTGAAATGTACATCAGGAAATCCAAACAGCGTTATGAAAACCCGGATGTTGAAGTCGAGGGAGATGAGAAGTTGAAGGCTGTTTTTGAAAGAATGATATCGAAGTGTGTGAGGGCTGGTGAATTTAAGCTGGCATTGGGAATTGCGCTGGAAGCTTTCAGACAAGATGTGGTTGAAGAGATTTTGCAGTCGAGGTTAGAGAAGGACTCTGAAGCGAATGCTCTGAAGTTGATCAATTACGTCTTGACTGTAACCACGACCATCATTGGCAGTAGTGAGTTTAAGACAAGCTTACTGAAGGCATTATTCGATGTTGTGACTGGCATGAAGTGCCCCGATTACTTTACTGTTTCAAAAATTGTGGTAAATTTGAATGATGCGTCATTGGCTGTTAGGCTATTCGAGAACTTGAACCATCATGAAGACATTCAAGTGTCTTACCAAATTGCATTTGACCTTGTATCTTCAGGCTCCCAGGAATTGCTAGATTCACTATCGAGCGAATTGGCGGCAAAAAATTACGACTCAAGATTACTAGACATATTGTCTGGCCTACCGACATGCGACTACTATAATACGTTTCTGTTAAAAAATAAAAACATTGATATTGGATTATTAAACAAGTGCAAATCCTCCCTAGACGGGAAATTCTCATTATTTCATACTGCGGTGAGTGTGACTAATGGGTTCATGCATGCTGGTACGACCGATAATACATTTATAAGGACGAATTTAACCTGGTTAGGCAAAGCTCAAAACTGGGCTAAATTTACAGCGACTGCATCATTAGGTGTCATCCATAGAGGTAACCTTTCGGATGGAAAGAAAATAATGGCGCCCTATTTACCCGGGAGCCGGTCTACTTCTCGTTATATCAAGGGTGGCTCATTATATGCCCTGGGGTTGATTTATGCAGGATTTGGGAGAGACATCATCGACTATTTGAAGTCAAATATTGTTGAAAACAGTTCGGCCACCGGCGATGAAGACATTGATGTGTTGCTGCATGGCGCTTCTTTAGGTATCGGTCTTGCTGCAATGGGTTCAGCAAGTATGGACGTGTACGAGTCGCTGAAGGAGGTGTTGTATAATGATTCTGCGGTTTCAGGTGAAGCTGCTGCGATGGGTATGGGGTTAACAATGTTAGGAACTGGTAACGAATCCGCCGTCCATGATATGTTAACGTATGCACAAGAGACCCAGCATGGTAATATTACCCGTGGTCTGGCGGTCGGTTTGTCCTTGATCAGCTATGGTCGTCAAGAAAAGGCTGACAGTTTAATTTCAAGCATGCTGGGTAGTGAAGAGGCGCTGCTGCGTTATGGTGGAGCTTTTACTATTGCCTTAGCTTATGCAGGTACTGGAGACAATAAGGCTGTTAAGAAGCTGCTTCACATTGCTGTGTCCGATTCTAATGATGATGTTAGAAGAGCCGCTGTCATCGCATTAGGTTTCGTCCTAATCCGCGACTACACAACTGTTCCTCGTATCGTTGAGCTACTGGCGAAATCACACAACGCACATGTCAGATGTGGTACGGCATTTGCTCTTGGTGTCGCATGTGCTGGTAGGGTACTGCCATCCGCCATTGAAGTCCTGGAACCTTTGACGAAGGACCCTGTCGATTTTGTTCGTCAAGCTGCCATGATTGCTCTATCCATGATCCTAATACAACAAACTGATAAACTAAACTCAAAGGTAGCCGAGATTAATCAGAATTTTTTGAGCGTTGTAACAAACAAGCACCAAGAAGGGCTGGCAAAGTTTGGAGCTTGTGTGGCTCAAGGTATCATGAATGCTGGTGGACGAAACGTGACAATCCATCTAGAGAACACGGAAATGGGAACTTTGGACACGAAATCCATCGTAGGATTGGCTATGTTCTCACAATTCTGGTACTGGTTCCCGCTTGCACACTTCTTATCTCTCTCTTTTACTCCAACTACAGTAATTGGGGTCCGTGGATCAGATTTGACTATTCCTAAATTTGAGCTTAATTGCCACGCTAAGCAAGACATTTTCGGCTATCCAAAGATGTATGAGGAGGCAGCAGACAAGGAAGTTGAGAAGGTTGCCACAGCGGTTTTATCCACCACAGCTAGGGCCAAAGCAAGAGCGAAGAAATCTAAGAAGGAAAAGGATCAAAGTGAGGAGGATAAATCATCGAGAGATAAGGAAGAGGATAAGCAAGAGCCTGCGGAAGAAAGGGATACTAAAGACAAGGAGGAAGAACCTAATAAAGTTAAATACTCGTCTAAGCCTTACAAAGTCGAGAATATGTCCCGTATACTGCCCCAGCAAGCCAGGTACATCTCCTTCAACAAGGATGATCGTTTCATCCCTATTCGTAAGTTTAAAGGAGTGAACGACATCATGATTGTGACTGATAAAAATCCAAACGAGCCTGTAGAGCTGATTGAAACCGTGAGGCAGAATAAAGATATCAACGCACCTCTGCCTACTCCATTCAAAGTCGAGGACGACTTGAACTATCCAAACGTATAGGCAAATGATTAATATCATATAGTATTATACAATGCAACATCTAAAAATGAATAACGAAAAGCGTACTTGAACACTGCAGGCTCGATATCATGAGAATCTTCCAAGTGCTTCGTCTACCAAGTCTTTATGGTCTTCGGCAATCAAGCCCTGCTTAACTTGGTGCTTTCTTTGACGGGCATTCTTCTCCTTTTCCATCTGCCTCTGAACTCTTACTTTCCTTTCATCAATAACATTACGAGTCTTCTTACGCAGAAATGAGCGCAATCCTGAGTTTTTACCCTTTACATCGGGCCTAACCTGCGGAATATCTTTGTTAAGTTTTGCCTTGTCCAGGTTTTCGTTACTCATCTCTGCTAGGTCCTTCGCAGTCAGTCTTCGGCTGGAAGCGTTCTTCTCGATAGTGCCTATAACATTTGGATCCAGAGTTATACTATCTGCCGGTAATTTATTCAACAGAGTTCTTACTTCTTGCTCTTGCCTCTGCTTCTTCGTCTCGAAAGGATTTATTTCAAGGGCATCATAGTTGGCTTCACCAGCACCTGGTATAAGGAGATTTGTCACACCGTCATTGTGGCCCGTTCCCAGAAGATCTTCGAAAGGCACGAACTGCATATTGTTTACCTTATTGCCTGGCACCAGGTGGGACATGTAGGGGGTATTTCTATGATTCTGTCCCATGGATCCAAAGCATGGTTTATTCTCTGCTCCGGCCTTCAAAGCGTTCTTCCACAACTGTAAATGAGGACCGCGGGAGATTGCAACAAGACCTGTATCTGATATACAGACATTCGAAGCTGGCGTTGGAAAGTTATCGATTGAATGCAGCTCTTTGAAATTCCTTATGTCCCAGATCTTGACCGATTGATCTGCGCCTGCTGTTACCATGTTATATCCGGCTCTATCGATCGCAATGCTGGTAATCGGACCTCTCGCTGACAGTAATTTAACTAATGGCTGAGGCATCGACGGCGACCAAAGTGTCACTGTACCATTACTGTGGCCTAGGTGCATGATAGCGTTCCATGGATTCTGAGTCATTGCCGTTGTGGGACCCAGTTTAGTCCGAAGTTCTGCCACCAGTTGTCCCGTTGACACGTCCTGATATTTGAGCCAACCAGTTTCTCCCGCCGTGGCGAGCAAATAATGATACGGTAAAAACTGCAGATGCCTGGCTTCTATGTGCTGCTTTAGACGATGCAATTCCACACCTTCGTGATCATAGATAAAGGTGTATTTCTTTTGAGCTACAGCAAAGAACTGCTCATTCTGCAGGTACGTAGCCGCATGACAAGTCTCATTCACATTGAGTTCTGCCCGCAGAGCACCTTTCCGCCAATCCATTGATGCAATATGGCCCTTGCGGCCAGCGATCAGTAAACTTGTACCATTTCTCGAGTAATTGATGTAATATGGCCCAAATTCTTTCAAAGAAAGATTCAGTGCCTTATTTGCAGTACTAACATCCACACTTTCCTTGATTTCGTCTTGCTTAACCTTAAAAGTCTTTTCCATCTCATCTTCAGCTTCCAGATAACCGGCCGATTCCGGCAACAGGTACTCAGTGGCCGCCGCAGATGAAACTGCTTCATTATACTGATCATCTATCCTCTTCATGCCAGCTCTCAGTTTCTTATCTCTGATCTTTCTGCGCGACTTGTTAACGCCAGCCCTGGGAGCCCTTTCAAAGGCCTCCTGGTGCTCTCTCCTTTTGCCAGTCGGTTTCCCCATATCGTAGCTCAAATACTAACCAGTTTGAGGGGCTAAATCAAGCTATTAGGTCTACTTTTCAAGCTTTGTACTGATCTTTCACTATAACTTTCATGCGATGAGCTAAAATTTTTCAGCTCAGGCCTTATAGTAACAACGATGAAAACTCACACAGCTGGAATATAGCATTGGAGCATCCAATGCCTGCTATCTTGACCTGCCGGGGTAGATCTGATCGGCCTCCATGAGATTTCCTTGTCAAAGTGCGCTTTGACCGGGTCTTCCGGGCTCAGCAGCTAAGAGATCTTGGCAGGAGAGGTATCCAGAATATGCTGCCACTGTCGTCCAATCGCTTGGAGGGCCTGTCGCAAGTATAAGCTGCATTAGCTCCACATATGGGCGTTGAATAGCACATTTTGGAGCCGAATAGCACATTTTTGGCAAATTTCAATGCTCACCAATTGGACGTCAATCAGCGACCACACAAACTGTTGAAGTCGGCTGTGCCCATATTGCATTTCCAGGAGCGATTCCAGTGTTCAAAAGCTCTTACCAGTGCGTCAGCAGCTTCGTTAAGACTCGACTTCTGAACCAGTGCTGAACGATATTCTTAAAGTATCTTGCTAAGTAGATCGAAACGGCGTAGTATCTCAAAGCTAGCGTATCTCTTGGTCTTAGGAACTGGTCATACCAGGTTTGCCATGGGTAAGCGATTTTTTCACTTCTTGACTAGTCTTGACTAGTTAACCAAGAGCCAACTTGAGAATGTGCTCCGTTTGCGAGGGTTTAGAGATCCAATGTTTGCTAGAAATGGATTCCAAGTGGCTTCCAGGAGATTCCTCTTTGGTAGCAGCTCCGGTCATCCAACTTTGAAGTCTAATGCAGGACCAAAGTCTTTGCTGTATGCGGCAGGTCTACTAGGTGCTAGTGCAGCTTATTTGTACGCCTCAGACGCTAGATCTGCGGTTCACCAGTACGTGTTCTGCCCATTAATCAGGCTAATAACTCCAGATGCTGAGCAAGGCCATAGACTTGGTATTTGGCTATTGAAATGGGGACTCGCTCCAAAATTACTGTTCGACAAGGATCCTGAATCTCTACATGTTGAAGTGTTTGGCAAGACTCTCACTAACCCAATTGGATGTGCCGCAGGCCTGGACAAGGATGCGGAGGCTGTTGACGGTATTTTCGCTACAGGATTTGGTTATATGGAAGTTGGTAGTGTTACACCAATAGCTCAGCCTGGGAATCCCAAACCAAGGTTCTTCAGACTACCTCAGGATGGTGCCGTGATCAACAGGTACGGATTCAATTCTGCAGGGCATGAGGAAGTGCAAGGGAATCTTGCTGCCCGTGTGTCTCGATTTCTAGAGTCGTATTTCTCAGATAAGCAAGCCATTGAGAATCTGTCCCTGTACCGGGACAAATTGCTGGCTGTCAACTTGGGCAAGAACAAGCATGGTGATACTGTCAATGATTATTTGAAAGGTGTTGAAAAATTTCAATCTTTGGCTGATGTTCTAGTCATCAATGTCTCGTCGCCCAACACTCCAGGTTTGAGAAGTCTGCAAGACTCGAGCAAGCTGACCAACCTTCTTAGTCAAGTGGTTGCCAAGAGAGACTCGCTAATTGGTGAAGGTGACGCATTGGGTCATTCTTCTCACAAGCCACCGATTTTAGTCAAAGTTGCGCCTGATCTGTCAGAAGATGAACTGCAATCGATTGTTGAGTCCGCCAAGAAGTCCAAGATAGATGGTATTATAGTCTCCAATACCACCGTTCAGAGACCAACCGATCTAATTACACCGGAAGAACATCTGAGAATTCAAGCCGGCGGTCTTTCCGGAAAACCGTTGAAACCTATCGCCCTCAGCGCATTGAAGAGCGTCGCTAAATACGCCAAGGATTCAGATCTAGTGCTCGTCGGCTGCGGTGGTATCTCTAACGGTAAAGACGCGATTGAGTTTGCTAAAGCCGGTGCCACTTTTGTTCAACTTTACACCGCTTTTGCCTATGCAGGCCCAGGCCTGGTTGCTAAGATCAAGGACGAAGTGGCTGAAGAGCTCAAGAAGGAGGGCAAGACCTGGACCGAGATCATAGGTCAAGATAACAAATAACTGCAAATACAGAAATCCGATGAAATTATTTATTCTTATTCTTAAGTAGGTCTACTATAGATAACTACAAACGCCCATGGCGATCAAAACGAAGCAAATATCAGTTATTAACATTGACAGCACATCCCAGTATTGAAGTGCCATGAGGATTTTGCCTTTCAGATTCGCAATTGGAAGTCCCTGCGCAGGTAGCAGCGATACCAGCTTGGCGATTTTACTGCTGTTTTGCAAAGTGTCGACTTTGTTACTCTTCTCGATAGACTGTAGCCTTTGATAGTAAATGGAAGTGGCAACGATCTCGAAACCAATGAAGACGGAGAAGAAGTTGGAAGGCTCGATTAGCCACTGGGGCAGCGAAAGAGTATGCGAAACAGATTCCTTTGTAATCAGATAAACGTATAGTAAAAGAACCAGCCATCTCAAAAGAATAGACCACGCCTTGAGACGGTTGACCAAAAAATTGTGGTAATCCAACATCTTTTGATCGACCGGTTCAGTCTCAAAAGGCACCGGAGTCTCGCCATCCCCGCCCATTGACTGAAAAATCGACATCAAATCTGGCGTAGATTCGTCCGACTGTTGCGACCCCATCAGCCGTTTGAACAGATCCAACTGCGAATCCGTGGCTTGCACTGATTTCGCCTCATCCTCCTGTACAGATTTCGTTCCCTGGCTCCTGGGAGGCATTCTAGAGGATGGAGGTTTCGATACGCTTGCAATCAACTCATCCATTTCCAATGTGCTGGCCTTATTGCCCTCTACACGCCCTGAAGAAACCGGAGTTTCTGCCTTTTCGCCTGGAGATGGCGAGTCCAACGGGGAAGTCGTATCCAACTGACTATCGGGCACCTGTCCAGTAATTATATTAAGCCTGGAAGTACCACCACCATTACTGAATTTTTTCTGCCTTCTTTCCCTCAACAACCTACGTTTCTCAGCATCACTCAACTCGCTCATTGCCACTACGTCTAGCTGCCACTTAGCACCACAATACCCACCAGAAGAGCCTACTGAACAGTCTTTTAACTGCTTCTTTAGGTGCTTCTTAGTGTCTCTTATAAGGCCTTGATTTACATACTATAGATATATCACATGACCATATACTACTATAAGCACCACTACTATGAGCTGTATTTGGCCACCAGCTCATCGAACTTGGCCTCTATGTCGCTGTGCGACTTGCTGAATGCGTGGTCTGGTGCCAGCTGTGCCAGTTCTTTTCTGAGTTCGTCAGCGTCGCCGTTGTTGAGAGCGATCGACAAAGAGATCTTGCTGGCGAGGAAGTGCGGTCTGTAGAGCTTGGCGACTTCCTTCTGTTCCATGTAGTGCTCGGACTCTAGTAGATCAACCACAGCACTGGCTTCTGGCAGATTTCCTTGTTGCAGGTGCGAGTTGAGTAGCGCGAGCTGGGTCTTCCAGCTCGGAACACTCTGGGACAGCTCTTCGAAATAGTAGAAATTGGATCTGGTGGTCTCCTGGTTGGATGCGTACTTGATGTACGACTCTGCGAGGTTCACGATCAGTTCGTCTTCGCTCGACAGGAGCTCCTCGTTGGCACTTGCATAGTTCCCCAGCATCGTGGACGCTGTCGAGGAACGTCCCATGAGAAGAGCTACCTGCACCGCAAGCAGCAGCAGCTCGGGGGTTCCCACGGGCTCGTCATTGTCGATCCCCGCAACACAGGTCTGCAGACTCTCTTCAAAATTGCCCAGTACAGATTCTGCCAGGGCCAGTAGGAACAGTTCAAATGGCGAACCGTTGTCTTTCGAGACAACTTGCTTCAATTGGGCGATATCCTTCGAATGTAAAAACTCGTAATAGCTGTTGAAAGCCTTGTCCAGCTTACCAGAACCCTCCGGCTCCAACCTTCCCAATGCCAAACCTGCACTATGCTTGTAGAACGTCAACGTGTCATCACTGACCTTATTGAGCTTGGCGATCTCCTGCAGAGTCTGCTGATAGTCCCCGGTGTAGTAGGATTGCTTGATGGTGAAGTAATTCATCCTGGAAGTGGCCCTGTGGTGTCCTGCTTGTGCTTTGTAGTAGCAAGAGCTATAAGGTCGGGGCTTCTTATACCGTGCGAAGCTCTTGTACAGGGCACTGTAAGGAAGGTAGACTAAGTGCTTTGGCTGCTGTTATACTGAGTGATTCTGGCTGACAAGAGCAACGATTATGGGTGAGGATTCAGGTTCGACAGAGAAGGCTGATTTGCTCAGCAAACCGTGGTTCCAGGATGCGTACAAGTCTGCCCTTGACTTTTACAAGAAGGATGAGCAATTGGATGCTAGGGATAGGTTAGAGCTCTCGAAGGCTTACCAGTCGATCGCCAGAGCGCAGTTCTTGGGTGGATGGCTCGGTTTCTCGTGTGTGTTCCTACCACCGTTCGCATACCGGTACTACAAGACTAATGCGGTGAGAGGTGTACGTGTACCCAGGAACTTCATGCTGGGGTTGCTGGCGATGTTCGTCACCACGCGGTGGGCCGGCAAGTACATGTACTCGCGGAAGCTGGCTGGTTTGGATCCCGATGGGAGCCTGGCCAGCAGAAGCAGCTACGAGGAGCACGACGAAGGAGCAATTCAAGGGTCCAAGACCAGTCTGGAGAGACGGTATGAGATGATGAAACTGCTTGATGGCGGGTTTCCTGCCAAATGGGCTGCTTACTTTTATATGACTTACCAAAACCCCGGTAGAAGGCTCCCCAACCCTGAGGTGAAGTTGGAGCAACTCAAGAGCGGCGCCAGCGGGCGGCCTAGTTCTTTTATGAACCAGAGAGATCCTTTGCAGCTGTACTCGGGCCCAGCGTTCGATAAAAAGGACACCTGGCCTGGGTCCAATGGAACCTCTAATAGTGAAGACGCAGCTTCAGAGTCGCCTTCCAATTCTTGGGACACTATTCGTCAATCGAGAAACGCTCCCGGATCGTCGTGGGATAGAGTACGGCAGCACAATGGCTCGAAGCCAGACAGTCTACGCTCCACGCCGGAAGATCGAGACGAGAAAGAGGACATCTTATCTCTCGACCACCCTACTCAGTCTGAGTTCGATGCTCTCCTTGAGAGGGAGCGGAAGGGAGAAGATGATGAGCTTTGAGCTAAGGCGCTCGAGCTTTAATCCACATTGATGACTTTATATTCTAAAATTATGGCCGTTAACGCATACGTAGAATTTATATGACTCTAGAGAAATACATATCTTTTGCTTGGGAATCAGGATAAGACGTTATCGCTTCTCTTCTCATCTGCCAACCTCTTCAATTGTTCTATAACGGTATCGACGTTTACGGTAGCGTTCTTACCCTGTTGCTCCATGATATCTCTGTTTCTGATGTTTACCGAGTTTTCGTTCATTTCTTGTTCACCAACAATGAAAATGAAGTTATATCTCAACAATTGACCACTTCTGACTTTCTTTTGTAAAGTGTTACCAGATAAATCAACGTCAGCATAGAAGCCAGCGTTATGTAGTTTATCGCGAACCTGTTGAGCGTACTCCTGATATTTCACACCGACTGGCACGACCAAAACTTGACGTGGAGACAACCAGAATGGCCACTTACCAGCATAATGTTCAGTCAAAATAGCAGTCATTCTCTCGACAGAACCAAGGATAGCACGATGAATCATAACTGGTCTCTCGTAGGTTTCGTTGTTCGACTCATCATCCTTGTTGTCCTTGGCTTTGTATTCCAGCTCAAATCTGTTTGGCAATTGGAAATCCAGTTGAATGGTGGCACACTGATGCCATCTTCTCAAAGCGTCAGAAATCATAATATCAATCTTTGGACCGTAGAAAGCACCGTCACCAGGATTCAATTCCCAGTTACCTCCCCATTTCCTTAAAGCAGATTCCAATTTAGACTCGGCTTTGTTCCAGGTTTCAATTTCTCCGACATAGTTCTCAGGTCTGGTGGACAATTCCATCTTGAACTCGAAGCCAAAGACACCGTAGATATATTTCAAGAAGTCGAAAATTCTCTCAAATTCATCCTCAATTTGATCCGTGGTACAGAAGATGTGAGCGTCATCCTGTTGGAACCTTCTAACACGAGTCAAGCCCGAGAGAGCACCTGAGAATTCATTTCTGTGAATAACACCAAAATCAGCAACTCTCCATGGCAATTCTCTGTACGAACGTTCTCTAGCTTTGAACAACAAACAGTGACCTGGACAGTTCATGGGCTTTAGTCCATATGTTTCCTTTTCGATGTCGATGGTAAACATGTTTTCTTTGTAGTTACCCCAGTGACCGGACGTTTCCCACAACTTAGAATTGTACATGTTTGGTGTAATAACTTCTTCGTAACCTCTCTTGTGGTATTCCGTCTTCAGCAAGTCAATCAACTTGTTGTAAATTCTGGCACCGTGTGGGAGCCAGATACACGAACCTGGAGACAACTCATGGAACAAGAATAGCTCCTGCTCCCTACCAATCTTTCTGTGATCCCTCATGGAGGCTTCTGCCAAGAATTTCATGTGAGCGTCCATTAACTTTTTGTCTGGGAAAGCAATACCGTAGACTCTCTGCAGAGAGTCGTTGTTGGCATCACCTAGGAAATAACATGAAGAATTCTTGAGCAACTTGAAAGCCTTGATACGTCCAGTGTTTGGAATATGAGGACCAATACAAAGATCGATCAAGGTACCGCAACGGTAAACAGTGGTAGAACCACCATCTGGAACTTTCGTATTGACCAAGTAGGTCTTATACTTGGAGTAGTGGAACATCTTGAGCAGATCCTCCTTGGACATGACCAGTCTTTCGAATTTTTGTTTCTGCTTGATGACGTCCTTGGCAACGCCTTCCAAATTTGGGAAATCGCTTTGCGAGACTGTTCTCTCCTCACCTTCGACCGGTTTCAAGCTGTCTCTAATAGCAAATTCATAGAAGAAACCATCATCCGTTGGAGGACCCAAACATATATGAGCTCCCAGATTACACTCACAAGCTTCACCCAAAACGTGAGCAGAAGAATGCCAGAAAACCTTCTTACCCTCTTCCGAGTCAAAATCCAGCAATTGCAGACGGATCTCCTGGCCCTCTTCGCCCTCAAAAGGTCTATCCAAGTCCCACAGTTGATTGTCAACTTTCGCAATACAAAGCTTATCCGGCAGAGACTTGGCAATCCCCCTGGCAATATCCATTGGAGTAGTCTCCCAAGCGGTAGCCTCCTTAATCGACCCATCCTTCAGCACAATCTTCAACGGAACACGAGGCATAGACGCAACTTTCTCATTATACTGTTTCTGCAACTTTTCAAAAAGCTTAATCCTTTCATCCACAAACTCCGGCAATGGATCCAAATACAACGACTGTTGCTTAGATTTCTTGTTCGGCTTGGCAACTTTGTGATCCGCTTTCTTGTCGTCCAAAGACAAGTTGTTAACCTCCTGAGCAGCTTCCTTCGCACTCATCGCTTAAACCTCACTCGCACACACTCAATGAACCATCAAACAGCCCAAAAGACGCCTCTAACTGGTCATAAAGACCCATTAAAACCCATTTTAATAGCTGGTTAACTGGTAAAATTTTTCAGATTTGGTGAATCTTAGAGTCACTTCGTACCAAACGACAACGTCTCACTATAGTGACAAATAGTAAGCTCATCGCGAAGATTTAGGCTAGTTTAAGCTGCTAGGAGGGCATTAGTAGAGCTTTCTAGCGTGTCTTTGGGCTCTAGAGCACTGGGAATTGCGTGTAGGATTGTCTGCCTGTGTCTTTAGCTTCTGTTACCTTCAAGCGAGTGTTGCTTAGCGACATATTGATTGAAAAATTGCAGAGAAGAGCAGTATAGGAAGTGGGAATAGTGGGTCCAGGGCTCGAGTTGTTGTGGTTATGTCGTCTTTGCTTTCGGAAGTGGAGAGTATGGACACGTTGCCGTTTGCTAAGAGCTCTACGCCGTCTGTGGAAGCTTCGCTGGAACCGAAGCTGCCGGCACCGTCTATTGAACAAGTTGATACGAATCCAGAGGGACTGAGGGCACTTCGAGGACAAGGAAGGTATTTTGGGATTGCTGGGGATGAAGATGGGGCCAAGGAGGCTGAACCGAAATGTAATAATTGCTCTCAGAGAGGACATTTTAAGAGAGACTGCCCGCATGTGATATGTACGTACTGTGGATCTATGGACGATCACTATTCGCAGCACTGTTCTAAGGCGATTAAGTGTTCGAATTGTAACGAGGGAGGGCACTATCGGTCTCAATGCCCGCAGAAATGGAAAAGAGTGTTTTGCACGTTATGCAATAGTAAGAAACACTCTCGGGACAGGTGTCCAAGCATTTGGAGGGTGTATCTGCTGAAAGATGACGCTAAGAGCAAAGCACTGCCGATGCATAGACTGTACTGTTACAACTGTGGACGGAAGGGACATTTTGGGGACGACTGTGGCGAGCGAAGGTCATCAAGAGTGCCTAACGAAGACGGCAGCGCATTCTCTGGCGACAACCTTTCTGGAGAGTTGAAAAGAGAGTATTTTAAGAATGTAGCGAAGCAAAGAAGGGAAGAGTATTCTGCCGCGAGGTATGATGACTTTGACTACGACGCCTACGAGCTTGATGATGCCTTCTACGATGAGCCTCGTTCTTCGCAAAACAGTAAGTCTAAGAAACGTAAGCAGTCCAATTTCCATCCTCCACCGTATAAGAAGAAGGAAAAAATCGTCCAGCCCGTACAGCGAGGAGGTACGCTCCCTGCAGCACCGGGTAGAAGTGGTTCACTGGATTTCCCACGCTCACCCAAAAATTCTGATCGGTTTACCCAAAATATGATGAATTCTAGATATGGAAAGCCTTCATCAAATCGGCCGGTGAACCGAGGAGACTACAAGAACTACAATTCATATAAACCGTTCAGGAGCGGTACTCTGAGAAGATAGCGCAGATGCTGTAGGCGAAACTGGAAGCAGAGCTACCGGGTTACACAAGACCCGATGTTCGATCGCTGCATGCGGATCGATCACACGCGGTCAACGCGCACTCAAGCGACAGTCTGACAGGGTCCAGCGCATGAAGACTGCCACCGGCAATATCTCTGCACTGTTTTCCAGCGATACCGGCACGCTTAGTACCGGTGCCGCAGGTCTTTGCGAAATAACGACTTCTTCAAGAATGTCAACAAGATCCCAACGAGATCCCGGAGAATGAGTTCAAGAGATGGCAGGCATGCAGCAAGCGATAGCTCGAGGCGATTGCAGTTGATAGCGTAAAGATCATTTTATACATGTAGTGCGGCGTTAGCATTCCTTGCAAAGGGCTTAGATGAACCGTAGTATTTGAATCTCAACAGGTGCAGTACATCTCTATAGAGGTGTCAAACGCTTAATCTAAACTGCCACTGTCTCGCTAATGTGCTGCTGTACCGTATCGGATATCATTCTCTATATCATAGCTTTCTTTGTGCCTCCGGTAGCTGTGATGCTACGAGCAGGACTTTGTTCATCGGACTTCCTGTTGAATCTGCTGCTGACGCTACTGGGGTTTCTGCCTGGAATGGTCCACGCTTTCTATTATATTGCTATCACAAGTCCACTAAGAAGAGATACAGAGTATGCCTATTTCTATCAGCAGGGATGGATTGATCATGAGAGACAGACTCCCCGGGGAAACGGGCCTCGTCAGGAGCCTGTTGCTAGCGGAAGCCAGGCAGAACAAACTCCACTGTTACAAGGCGCTCCAGTCACTCACGTTCCTCATACTGGAGGCAAGATGGAGCCCTCCGCTCCACCGCCATATGCTGAATTACCTTGAGATCTCTGACACTGTGGTGTCAGTTGCTTGAATATGATATACTTCATGCCTACTTATTGTACTCGTTTTTACAGTTGACTGCTAAATTCTATTATACCCTTTGTATTACAGTTCTGTAGACAACAAGTCGCTTGTTTCTACCCTTCAGATCTTACTCCCATTTGGTTCGCTTGGTAATGTTTGGACCACTCAGATCAAAGGAGCGTTTCTTGCATCCCCTCGAGGGCTCATAACTCACAAGACAAATTCGATCTACAAATTTGTCTTTCCGCTTCAGTTTGAGTGAATCTCGAAGAATTATCTCACCAATTATGGATCCTGGGACAAATGTGCCCTCAAGGGCAAGGATCTGTCCAGGTATGCAAGTCACTAGCAAATTATAGGCTATCTCAAAACCGTTGCCCTTCTTGTCTAGTTCGTTGACGATCAGCACAGCGTCGCTGATCAGGCCAATGTTAAATGGTGCCACTTTGACGGCCTGACCGGTAATTTGGTCAGGCATGTTGGACTCAGATAATTGGTGCCGGTTTACTAAAAGTACCCCATTTGTATCTAGCGCCATGCAGAGTGATTCCGTAAGCATGAACAGTTTCTTTAGACAGGTGAAAGTACTCAGCACCCTCTGTAAAAGAGCTTCCTCAGCTCTCAGTGAAGACTGACCGCCATATCTCATGCAATATTGAAGGAAATCGACCCTCTTGACCGCCAAATCTAGCTGTCTAGGCCGAAATACAGTTAATGTCGAATATCTGTCAATGCACACTATGTCCATATCTTTGTAACTATCGGTAAGAAAAGACGTTCTGGTTTCTCCATCTTCATCTTCCCTATCTTGATGTCCATCACCATTTGATTTTGTATTTGATCGTATCACTTGAAAATCCGCCATAAAAGTGTTTCTTCCAAGATCACGTACGAACGAGCCCAGCTCCCAATCCATGGCATGCGGAAGGTCAACAGGCGATCGCAGAACATTCCTATCGAAGCCGTGTCTTGTCAGTCGTCTAGGCGCACCGCTTCCTGATGTTTCAGCACTATCTCTAAGACCAAAATCGTTGTCATAGTGGTTTGATCCATGGCGGAAAAGCTTATAGATATCATCTTTCACATGCGCTTGCTTTTGTATCCAAACCGTTATGGTCCGCTGAATCGATATGCCATCATACCTTGCAAGGTCCTCCCAAAAAATAGTTGCAAGATTGCTGAGATCATGAATAGGGTCTTCTAGAATCCAGTTTACTAAGGAGTCGTACCCATTCTCCTGCGCAACGATATTCCATGATTTGATCTCCTCAGGTTTAGTCTCTTGGATAATTTTCTTTTTTGTAACGAATGCAATAAAGAAGTCGACATAAGCCATAGGAAGCATTATCTTTCTGATCATTAACGCAGAACGAGGTGATGCCGTGAAAAAGCTAAAACGATCCAAGGGATTGATGCGGAATGTTGTCACACCTTGGTCCAGCTCAACGAAGATTGAAGGCTTGAATATAAGAGCGTCTTTGTAACAATGGCCAAAGAGGAATATGGCAGGCGAAACCCTCATGTGGTTGGGCTCCATGGGAAGCAGATAGTAGCATATATGCTTCAATCTTGATCTACCAGTGTATTTCATATTCAGATAAAACGTAGCTTCTTCCAAAGAACGTGAATCCCTCCCGCCTGAGAGATCCGGATATGTTGAGCCAGAGTAAAATAAATCAGCGGGCTGAGATATAACAAACGAGTTTTCCGCTTGAATATAATCGTGAGGTAGGTTCAACACATATACATAGATTTTTCCCGAACACAAACAACAGTACAGCAAGCCCTCTTTGTACTGAAGCCCTGCTACCATCGAATCGCATCTCAAGTCCACATTATCCTCTGGAGAACATCTTAAGACGAAAGAGGGGTGCAAAGAAACGCCTTGTTGAGACTTGAATTGGAAATCTTGTATTATTTCGATGAAACCACTAGATTTGGCCAAAACCATATAGTCTGACGAATCCACTAACCCATCATTAGTACAACTCGGAACTACAGCTCTATTCCTGGGCTTCAAATAGCAGAATGCTTGCACATTTATGTCAATGTCCGCCTTATTATGTTCCTTCAAATGTGATATGACAGACAAGCCTCCGTCGGCGTACTGGACCAGCCGGTAGCCTGATGGCTTCCCCTTCGCGTTGCAGGGAGTGGAGACAGCTAAGGTGATTGTTCCAGCCATCACTTTCACTCGTCTTAGCCTTATTGGTAGTACTGTTTGAACCTAATTGAACAAGCTTGTTTAGTGCGCCGCGCAAGACTGTAATGTGACCTAGCTTAAAGAGCCACGATACATATCGTAGATCTTGTCAAAGCACTCCCAAGGACCAGTTCTCCGCCGCTATCTGTTTGTCCAGTCGAATACTCTAACATCTTTCAATAACAGCCTCTCTAGCTCTGCTGGTGCGGTGGGCAAACTGGCATCGGTCATAAAGGATTTGTGGAAGTAAATCAGCATGCTCAGCGTAGCTCGTTCTTGCATACGCCAACTCCCTGCTCCTCTTCTATCGAGTCAGGCGACGAAGGAGGAGTGCTCTTGGCGGTGGAACTGTATACTCATGAGCACAAGTCTCTACTTCTGCTGGAGGTTCCCATATGCCGATGGCTAGTGAAGACTGTACAGAGACCTTTGATCCTTCCACAGTCGTGCTTTCCCCGGTGGCTGTCGTTGTTAGTAGTGGTTGTGTTGGTGATTATTGATAGAGGACCGAGAACACACCTAATTGCTAGCCGGTTGTCTTAGTGCAATCTCTGAGATATCCAGTCTGTGGTAGTGGCTTCTAGGTTTTCAATTTGGGTTCTGAAAGCTCAACTGCTGTCTCTGGAGACCTCGGCGGCTAATTTCGGTACTATGATACTCAGAAGATTTGCCGTCAGTTGACTCGAAGATCATCAATATGTTGCTTGCTCTTCAATCTCTAAGCAATGAGGCCAACATGTTCACTGGGTACTCGGCAGACTGCTATTTGACCTATAACATGGGTGTCATAACAGTTATAAAGGTATAAATGCTGATCAATAAACGAGATTCAGCTCTGCGTTGACCATCATGTATCATATGGACTGTCAAGGATGGGATGACCTATTGTAAGTGCCAACCGTCAAGAATCTGAGTTAGAATCCGCATTTATCAGCCTATGGTTGGAAAGGAGAAATGACGCAAGGCTTTAGCCAAGATGAGAACCGCCATCCAGTTTGACGAACAGCATTTCGAGTAATACGTGCTAGCTATTCGCCCAGTTTATCGCATTTTTGACTGAGCGACCATTAAGTGCATTGAAGTTATGTACTCAAGGAAGCAAACCTACTGTTGAAACCATGAGGCGTTCCTGGAACTGGAGTTGTCGAGTGAAGAGGTATTCCAGTCTGGGAATGCAGGTTTGGAACGAATCTGAAGTGCTAGTGGACCGCAAATCGAAATTTCAGGCCAGAAGCTGTGCCATAAAGAATCAAGCTGATATTCCGAGCCTGCTGCAGGTCCTATTGCAGGATAAGCGGATTGCAAGAGCTAGCCATCCGCACATGTACGCCTGGAGGACCGGTGAAGTAAAATCGCGACCGGCGAAAGACATCAAAGGTTCCAAGACGGGCAAGAGGGCTGGAGTAGTAGAACTTTCTAACGTTCAACAGGGTTCATCGGATGGTGGTGAGTCTGGAGCTGGTCAAAGACTTCTCACGCTGCTAGAGCAGGCGAATGTCGTAAATGTACTTGTTGTGGTTACTAGATGGTATGGTGGGACTCCATTAGGATCAGCAAGATTTCGACATATATCGTCGACAGCAGTTGAGAGCCTGAAAAGAGGCGGATTCCTGCCCTGAAGCATTCTATCAAGTGCAGTAATTGGAATGCTGCTTGCAGCGTCTTTTGATTTGCATGCCAAGGCCGGTCCAAGACAGAAGGACGTTTTATTTTGATGAATATATGTTTAACTTATAGATTTAATACAGGCGAAGACCCGGTTCATATGTATTTGTAGGGGTTCAAAATTCCATTAGGATCATAATGTTGCTTCAAATCCTTCATTAATTTGATTTCTTCCTGGTTCTTGGAGTAGCCGACATAGTTCTTCTTCTGGAAGCCAAGACCGTGTTCAGCACTGATCGAACCATGTTTCGAAGATACAAATTCGTAAACGAATGGTTCTAGCGCCTTTTCCACCTCCTTGCTATATTCACGTACAGCGACGTTGAGATGTAAATTACCGTCACCAACATGTCCGTAACCGACCGCTTTGATGACAGGCTTTGGTGCATCTCCAACGAGACCGGCCTCTTCCAACTTCACATTGGCCGCTTCCACCAAAGAGTACAAATCTTTCAAAGGCAAAGAAACATCGTACTTGTACACACCACCTTCCGCTTGAGAAGACTCTGGGATCATTTCTCTCCATTGCCACAAGTTCTTCAATTCCGTTTCATCCTGCGCAACAACACCGTCGACGACTAGCTCTTCCTCCATCGCACTCTCCAAGAAGGACTCGAGCTTAGCGTCGTCGTGCTCTTTATTAGCACCAGAGGTCTCAATCAAAACATAAAATGGATAGTCGTCGTCGAATGGGTATGGTGCATCTGGCAAATGCTTCTTGGTCAATGCCTGGGAATAACAGTCCATGAATTCGAAAGCCGACAAGATTTCAGACAGGTCTTTCTTAGCCTTGACAAATACTTTTTGGACCGATTCGTAGCTGTCCACAGCGAGAAAGCTGACATTGAAAGCCTTTGGTCTTGTTGGCGTCATGATAGAGACCCCGGTTATAATACCAATTGTGCCCTCAGATCCGATAAACAGCTGCTTCAAGTCATAACCAGTATTATCCTTCCTCAAAGCATCCATGCTATTGAGAATTTCACCATTTGGCAAGACCACTTCGAGTCCCAGAACACTACCATGAAGAGAGCCATAACGAAGCAACCTCAACCCGCCAGCATTGGTAGCCACGACACCTCCAACGTGACAGGAACCTTTGGCACCCAGATCAAGCGGGAAGATATAACCGTGTTCGGCCAAGAAATTGTCAGCGTTCTCCAAGATCAGACCAGCGTCACATTTCAAGATACCGCTCACTGGATCGAAACTTCTGACTTGGTTCAAATTAGAGACAGACAATATGATCTCGTCAAACACTGGCACAGAACCGCCAACAAGACCAGTGTTACCGCCTTGTGGAACCAAAGCAAGTTTCTGCTCGTTACAATACTTGACAATCTTTGAAATTTTCTCCACGGATTTGGGCTTCAACACAATCCTAGATTGTCCCGTATACTTTCTCATCCAATCCTCATTGTAAAAGGCTAGATCTTCAGTCTCTGATGCCTCTAGCACTTCACTCTCAGAGAGCACAGACCTGAAAAAAGATACATCATCCTTTGTAAGCTTCTTAAACCTCGTATCCCTCTTCACATACGGATAAGCTTCACTAGTCAGTCTTGGCTGAATCTTGCTAGAGTAGAAACGTCCATCGGGTATAATACGACCAGTCAGAGCTGTTCTAGCGATCAAGTTCCCGCAACGGGAGCCTCTCAAAGCTGCTACCCTCGCCAATTGCTTTGCAAACCGTGATCCAATCATTTCCAAGGCTTCAAACCCCTCTAGAACCGCACCAGAGCACTCAATGCGTTACTTTCTCAAGCATCAACCATGGTTGTCAATAAAAGTGAAAAATTTGAGAGCTCTTACCAGACAAGAGACAAGATAAAGATTCCTCCAGGCGTCCATCTGGATCTAATTCCAGAGCCTAGCTAGCCAGCACTACGCAGCAAGTCAGTCCTAGAGCTTTCCGTCTAGTCTATGCAGTAGAGACCGCAAAATCCCGGCAGGACCCTGGCAGGATCCCGACAAAAGGGTTTCTGGCAACGACACCAATGTGCCAGACCAATTGATCTTCTTGAAGCCCCCAGACGGCTGCTAGCAGTGCTACCGTCCACTTCAGCAGTGTCGTCCTGAATGACGGTGCTCGTAGCTAAACCCTGGAAGGTACTAAACGTATTGCCTTACAGGTTACTGCATTCTTACGCTGTTAGAGCTGTATCACCGCTGAGATGTCCGCTGCTGCTCACGACGCTGCCTGTATCTTTTGCAAGATCATCAAGGGAGAGATCCCTTCTTTCAAGCTCATTGAGACCAAACATGCGTACTCCTTCCTAGACATCCAGCCGATCGCTACTGGCCATGCGTTGATCATCCCCAAGTACCACGGCGGGAAACTGCACAGCGTTCCCGACGAGTTTCTCGCCGATGTGCTGCCCATTGCCAAGAAACTTGCCCGCGCCCTGGGAGTCGACAAGGACGGTCTTGACAACCCAATCGGCTACAATTTGCTACAGAACAACGGCAAGATCGCACACCAGGTGGTCGACCACGTTCATTTCCATTTCATCCCCAAGACGGACGCCAAGACCGGGCTGATCGTCGGATGGCCCGCTCAGGAAACGGATTTCGAGCAACTGGGCGAGCTGCACAAGAAGGTGCTCGCCAAGCTGGAACAGTAGTTGCAAGCGGCCATCCGGGCAGCCACCCAGACAGAATTGCAGCCTCTAAGCACATCTATAGTTCTTATAGCTTAAATATCGATTTAGTCACGTGGTTTCAAACTCGGGCTGTTACCCGGTTAACAGAAATATCAATCACGTGGTACGAAATCGCCGATGTTACCCGGCAACTTTTGAAGTAGTCACGTGCTCGGAAATTGCAGATGTTACCCGGTCTAGGCAATGTATTCACGTGCAAGAAATTTTTAGGTGTTACCCGGCCGAGGTGATTCAAGCGTTGGGTGGCGTAAATAGGATGGGCAAACTCATAAGAGCATAAGTATATAAGAAGTAGTCGACCGAGAGAGTTGTTTGCCGATCTAGCTGTCACTGTTGGGTGCTGGTAGAGTGGTTTGAACGTATAGTGCAAGGATTGAAAAATGGGAGAGGATCATAAGCCGCTTTTGGATGCCTCTGGGGCAGAACCTTTAAAGGAGGATGCTACCGCTACTGCGATCTTGAGAAGGAAGAAGAAGGACAATATGCTTCTAGTGGATGATGCTATTAACGATGATAACTCTGTGATTGCGATCAATTCAAACACGATGGATAAGTTGGAGCTGTTCCGCGGAGATACGGTGATGGTTAAGGGTAAGAAGAGAAGGGACACGGTATTGATTGTGTTGATTGACGATGAGTTGGATGACGGAGCTTGTAGAGTGAATCGTGTGGTTCGTAATAATTTGAGGATTAGATTGGGTGATTTGGTCACGATTCACCCTTGTCCGGACATCAAATACGCATCGCGGATTTCGGTGTTGCCGATTGCAGACACGATTGAGGGTCTAACAGGTAATCTGTTTGATGTGTTTTTGAAGCCATACTTTGTGGAAGCCTACAGACCGGTGAGGAAGGGGGATCACTTTGTTGTGAGAGGCGGTATGAGACAGGTGGAGTTTAAAGTGATCGATGTGGAGCCTGATGAGTTTGCCGTGGTGGCCCAGGATACGATTATTCATTGGGAAGGTGAACCAATCAACAGGGAGGATGAGGAAAACAACATGAATGACGTTGGTTACGATGATATTGGTGGCTGTCGTAAACAGATGGCTCAAATTAGAGAATTGGTTGAGTTGCCACTAAGACATCCACAGCTTTTCAAAGCGATCGGTATCAAGCCGCCCAAGGGTGTGCTGATGTACGGTCCTCCTGGTACCGGTAAGACCCTAATGGCCAGAGCCGTGGCTAACGAAACCGGTGCTTTCTTCTTCTTGATCAATGGTCCAGAAGTTATGTCCAAGATGGCCGGTGAATCTGAATCGAATTTGAGAAAAGCGTTTGAAGAAGCTGAAAAGAACGCCCCAGCTATCATTTTCATCGATGAAATTGATTCGATTGCTCCAAAGAGAGATAAGACTAATGGTGAAGTCGAGAGAAGGGTCGTGTCTCAGCTGTTGACTTTGATGGATGGTATGAAGGCAAGATCTAACGTGGTGGTCATTGCTGCAACCAACAGGCCAAATTCTATCGACCCTGCTTTGAGGAGATTTGGTAGATTCGATCGTGAAGTGGACATCGGTATCCCAGACGCGACCGGTAGATTGGAAGTCTTACGCATCCACACTAAAAATATGAAATTGGCGGACGACGTCGATTTGGAAGCGCTCGCATCGGAGACTCATGGTTACGTGGGTGCTGATATTGCCTCATTATGTTCAGAAGCTGCTATGCAACAGATTCGTGAAAAGATGGATTTGATCGACTTGGAAGAAGAAGAAATCGATGCGGAAGTTCTTGATTCTCTGGGTGTCACTATGGATAACTTCAGATTTGCTCTTGGTAACTCTAATCCATCAGCATTGCGTGAGACTGTCGTCGAGAGCGTTAACGTCACTTGGGATGACATTGGTGGTTTGGATGAAATTAAGGAAGAGTTGAAGGAAACAGTTGAATACCCAGTTCTGCATCCAGATCAATATACCAAATTTGGCTTGGCCCCATCCAAGGGTGTTTTGTTCTACGGTCCACCAGGTACTGGTAAAACATTATTGGCCAAGGCTGTGGCCACAGAGGTCTCCGCTAACTTTATCTCTGTTAAAGGTCCTGAACTACTAAGTATGTGGTACGGTGAATCTGAATCTAACATTCGTGACATTTTCGACAAAGCTAGAGCTGCTGCTCCAACAGTCGTCTTCTT
>CAKNUP010000021.1:0-111601 GCA_931305995.1 Torulaspora indica | reverse complement strand
TTGCCCAACATTTGATGTCCAGAAGGCTTTATTGTGTTCAAGTAGTCATAGACAAGACTCTTGTGAAAAGACTCATTATTTTTAGCGTTGTCCATGGTTATTCCAAGCTTGTCAACAAGGTTATGTCTACGTAAAATCTCCTTGAAAACCTTGTATATGTTCGAACCAGTGAGTCGCTTATGTCCCAGGCTAACGAACTCTAGTAGATGACAGTTGCGGGATTCTCCTCGGTTGTTAAGTAGAATTTTTGCATCTTTAGCCAGTTCCAGTCATTCCATATTGAGGATATTCGGAGCAAAAGAAACCATTACCGCGAGGATGAAATATTGCTAGGAGAAGTCCATATATCCAACTGGTGGTGTCTTTTAAGTTGTAATACAGCGCCTGGTACCTTTTAAAATGGATGAAGGCAGTGCCTTCGGTTTATCATCCCCAACTTAGAAGCCTTAAAAGTTGAAGGGTAAAAAGCCTCCGATATCAAAAGTAGTGTTTCTAATCTCAGGGTTTTTCTGGCATTCCTGCACTAGAGAGTGGCACAGCCTGAGCGACTTCGATCTCCTGGGCCGCATATCCAAAGTTTGCTCTTTGCCTACTTTCATTTTCTTGCTCTTTGTAGCACTGCGATGAACAGCAGTAATATTTACTGCTGTTCTCCCTCTTTAAACGTCTTCGCACAGTAAATACATTTGTTCAAATTCAGGAGGGTAAAATGTATCTTCAGATGATCGCTCCACCCAACGTGAGGGCTTTTCTTCGGACTTTTCTTGACCTTCAACGTTGTAACGACCAAAGTTGTCAAGTTTTCTGATCTTGACGCGTTTTCGCCAAAATATACTTCACGCGTTGTTTAGGGTTTATGACCCTACGAGGTGCCTGAGACTCGGGATTGATCTGAAACTACTAGACAGTAGTTCTATAGATGGAATTACCTATCATCCTTTAATTACAGCGAGTATGAATTGATTGATGTTGTTGCAGCTTCTTGAAAAACGTATTGATTCAAACGGGTAGGCAATCAGGTATATATACTTCTTAAATGAGTACTCAAACAAAGATACGCCGACCTGGTCGGTCTCGAGTACTCAATGATGAAAATAAGGGAAATAGCAAGTAACTCCTTATTCGTATGTTATGATGCCCAGTGGACTGATTCGGAATCTGATCGTTCTTGACGAGATCTGGTAGAGTCTACTGGATTTTGTTCTCGATGAGTAAGACAGTGGCGTTGTACCCCGATGCGAATGTGACATCCGCTAGAAGCACGTAGTGTACGACAGCAATTCAACCATAATGCTCTAGCTCAAAGCATCTGGACACATAGACTATGAATTCAGAATGGCGTTGTGCTGTTACCCGGCCCGCCCCATCGTTCTGCACGGCGCGGTGACGGCGGCTGTATATAAGGAGGTGGATGTTGACAGAGGTAAGCGGTAGACGACGCAGAAGAGCGTTGGGAGTTGACGTTATGGAGGGCGATAAGCAGCTGGAGTACGCTAGGAACGCGGTTGAAAGGTACCGGGAGCGTGCGGCGTTGGAGGGTGCGGCGCAGGGGAACGCGTCGGGGAATAACAAGAGACATATTGTGAACGTGGACGATACGTCGAGGATTAACTACGAGATGATTAAAAATACGCCAGGGAACTTGCCGGCCGTGGCGGGAGCGGAGGAGGCTCAGGACGCGGAGATAAGCGCGCTCAAGACGAGAATGTACAAGGGACAACTGTACGGGATGAACGATGAGTATTTGGAGAGAGTGAGTGAACGGTGCGAAGAGTTGCTGCGCGCGGAGCGCGCAGTGGGGCACATAGAGGTGCCGCTCGAAGATCAGTACGTGTGGTTGCAACAGATTCAGGAGAAACTTGCCGCGGAGTACCGTAGGCTGGTCAACGAGGAGAAGAAATGGATTGTGCTCAAGGAACTGTTGCTCGACGCAAACACAGAACTCGATCTGTACAGCGCGCAGGATCCGACGATGAAAACGATCACGCTAGGGTCAGTGGCGATCCCAAGCAACTCAAACGCAAATGCGCTGATATTCAACCGCACCAAGAGACGCAAGATCAAGAACCGAGGCTATTGCGACGACATCTTGCCCATCCTGTAATGCCTAGCCGAGCCAGTTTGGAGGCGGCCGGGTAACGGCCGGGTAGATTCGCCTAGTTGAAAATTTTACTGTGCAAAAAGAGATTGGTACTTTGTGAGAGTCATCGATATCAGCTCACGGGGACCAGCAACGATGTCCAGCTTTCAATTAGAGATTCTTCAAAAGCTCAGCGATTTGGGCGAAATCAAGTCGACATTACAGACTTTCCCCAACGTCGATCCGCAGGATGTACTTTCTGCGTTAAATTCGTTGAAAGCACATGGCAAATTGAACTACACAAAGAATGATATCGTGTACCATGAATTGTCCGATGAGGGACAGGATATCCTGGCAAACGGTTCTCACGAGATGAAATTGTTGCAATTGATCAGCGAACTGGGTAAACTGCAGATTAAGGACGTGAATGCGAAACTGGGGGCCAACGGCAAAGTTGGTCAGGCCCGTGCTTTCAAGAATGGCTGGATCGTAAAGACTAAGAACAACGAATTAGAACTCAGCGATAAGACAAAGAATAATGTGCCAGAAGATGAAACCAAGATCTTGTTGGCTAAGATCGTTCAGAGAAATGATTCGTCGATCGACTCAAAAGTGCTGGCCGATTTGAAAAAGAGGAAACTGATCATCCCAAAGAAACAAACAGATTTTGTCGTCACCAAAGGCGAGGATTTCTCCGTAGAATTGACAAAGTTGGAGACAGATATCACTTGTGATATGGTGACCAGCGGCTCTTACAAGGACGTCAAATTTAAACCTTATAACTTTAATTCTCAGGGTTTGGACGTGCAATCCGGTGCGCTACATCCATTAAGTAAAGTGAGAGAAGAGTTCAGACAGATTTTCTTCTCTATGGGGTTTAGTGAGATGCCTTCGAACCAATACGTGGAAACCGCTTTCTGGAATTTCGACACCCTATACGTGCCACAACAGCATCCTGCTCGTGATATGCAGGATACTTTCTACATCAAAGACCCACTATCTTCAGATTTACCACAGGACAAGACCTATATGGACAACATCAAGGCCGTTCACGAGTGCGGGAAATTCGACTCCATCGGTTACCGTTACAACTGGAAGGAAAAGGAATGTCAAAAACTGGTTTTGAGAACCCACACAACATCCATTTCAGCAGCCATGCTACACCAACTGGCCAAGGATCCAAAACCCATAAGACTATTCTCCATCGACCGTGTCTTCCGTAACGAAGCTGTCGATGCCACCCATCTCGCCGAATTTCACCAAGTGGAAGGTGTCATGGGTGACTACAACATTACGCTTGGTTCGCTGATCAGTTTCATGGAAGAATTCTTCGCAAAGATGGGTGTCACTGGTCTGCGTTTCAAGCCAACCTATAACCCTTACACAGAACCATCGATGGAAATCTTCTCCTGGCATGAAGGTTTACAAAAATGGGTCGAGATCGGTAACTCCGGTATGTTCAGACCAGAAATGTTGGAATCCATGGGTCTGCCAAGAGGTCTAAAAGTCCTTGGTTGGGGTCTCTCGCTCGAGAGACCAACAATGATCAAATACAAAGTCCAAAACATCAGAGAACTACTGGGACACAAGGTCTCGTTGGATTTCATCGAGACCAATCCAGCCGCTAGACTGGATGAAGATCTGTACGAATAAAGAAACCTTGTGTATTAATTAAGATCCTAAACTAGGCAAACAAGAAATAGAATGATACAACTATGGTCTGCTTGTCCTCGATGAACCAGCACCGGAACGTTTATTTGCCTTGCGTTCACCTTGAATTTGATTCAACGTCAGAATCGCAACGCTAGATTGGCTCTTCAATAAATTGGGACCCTTGGCTTTCCTCCTTTTCGAGACTAATTCTGTGATCTGCCTCGACGGACAGTAAAACGGGTTGGACTTCCTCCTGGACAACACGGGCATACCGGATCCCGTCCTAGTAACTTTCCCATCGCCTGCTGAACATTGGGCCTTCTCACAACTACCCTCATGGCCCTTCTGCGGCTTATTCTCCTGGCATTGGTTCACATCGCAGTCGCAATCCGCTTTCGCAGGGTTCGAATCGACATTGCCAAACGCTGCAAGTCCAGGAGATCCAAATATCTCATTGATAATCCTCAGTCGCTCATCTTCACCCAAAACTTCACTCTCTGCACCCGCAGAACATCTGGCGAAGGTCTCGTTATCCCTGTCATCGGTAAAGAACACTACAGGATCGTCAATGCTATCTATAAAATCCATCAGATTTCAACCCAATCTACTTACTCAAATGCTTAAACTAATTATTATTCTCGATAAAAGTCAGCCTACTTAAAGGCGATAGGTTTCTTTAAGGAAGCTGTCACTTTAAGTTAACGCAGTACAACGCGTTCAGTCTATCTCTAAATAAGCTGTCAAAGAGTTGATGAATTAAAATGAGGCTCCCTATGGAAGCTTGATTTACCGTACAGCTACTTGAAGGAACTTGTCTTGCGCATAAACAATGCACCTCAACGAAGATCACTTTTCGTGAGGATTACCGTTGAAGCCCCATGGGATCGTCAGCGGGGGACCCTTTGCTGGCGATCCTGCGATCGTTCTTAGAGTTGTTCTTGCTGAGATCGGAGTTTCTCTTGAACAGTGCGAGTATGTGTTCTTTGTCTCTCTCGATTGACGTATACAGGTCCAGGTCACCGTATCTGCTGGTGGTCAAGCGGATAATGTCATTGTTGTTCTCCCCGCAGAGGATCTCCATGTGGTTCAGAAGATCACTGTAGGGCCCCAACCGGGGGTTGGAAATTGTGCCATTCATGATGTTGTAGCGCCTTTGTAGATGCCACAACTGTTTCTCCAGCTGAACAAATTGCCGGCCTCGATCGCTGTGTGCCTTACGATCGTCTGGCTGCAGTAGCTGCCCGTAGAGATCTTGGTACTCGTTTAGTCGCCTGTCAGAGCGAAGTTGCATTTCTAGACTTGAAGTCGGGTGTGGTCTATGAGTCGGTCCGAAGCTGGAGTCGCTAGTCTTCACTAGGGCCCTGGATCTGGGCGTTGCAGGGTTTGTGGAGTATTTCTTTGTAAAATGTGGGAGTGTAATTGCACTCATATCATCCAATGCGCTCTGAGAAGCAGGCCGATTAAGTTGCTTATATGGCTTTGCGCTACCGTGATCACTACTACCTTCAGAGTGACAGACTCCGGACCTTGTCGAAGCCTGCAAAGGATCAAAATTCCTACAAGAGCATTGTGGCTTCCTCCATTCATTACATGCGTCTCCTTCACAATCGCTGCCACTGAGCTCTGTGTCGCCGTGGTCGTTCGACACAGTGCAATCGCAGCTTGTTGAACTTGCATTACCAGAGATCGGGGGCATTTTATAATCTGCACCTGCTGGCGATGATATTGAAAAGATACCACGACTGTAATGAGACTTCGACGTCTTTACCTTAAAACCAAATTTACCATCCTTCGTCTTACTCTTGCATCTGCACTCTTTGGCTGTTGAATGACCACTGGAATCCTTGGATGGTTGGGCCAGTTGTGAAATATCTTGCTCCAACCTGCCGCCATTAATTGACAGACCACTCAATGACAACAACCTCGAATAAAATCCGTATAGGAAATTCAAGTTGGAGCAGGAAACATTGTATTCTTCAGCCAGTAATATCGGTTGATAGAGTAATATCTGAGCAGGATATTCGAACCGATGATAGAAGCAATATAGTTCGAATGGCAAAAACAGATATTCGGGGTACTCATTTGCTGTGGTACTTATAAGCTGATTCCGCTTTTTCTTACAATGGTCAATTATCTTAGTAAAATCTATCTCGACTTCGTCACTTTCGCCCTTTCTCTTCAAGAATTCTTCGACCTTGGAGTTGCATTGTGCCGAGCAGATTTCAAGCAGTTCATGAACTAATCCTCGGAAGATGATCTCAGTAGATTTATTCTCTAGCATCTTTTCATAGTCAAATTGCTCGTATATGATAGAAAGAATGTTCAGCGAGATTTTGGGAATGATAAGCTGCCATAACCTTAACGCCATCTGCTTCGTATCCTTGATTTGCTCAACTTTTATCCATTTTGTAGCTTCCAATTGATGCACCATTCGAGCAATACTCGAGTTATCTCCAAAATTCAACTCCTCTTGAACTTTCTCAATATTGCTATTGAATATCGAGTCCTCTGCGCTGGTTGCAGAATATGAATTGCCAAGGTATATCTCGCAGTTATCATCATTAACCAGAGCATAAGAGCCGAGAGATAATTGCCGACATTCAACATCGCAAGCCACCGACAAAATGCACCTACCCCGGCCGCCCATAGCCTTAATGGCTATCTTCTCCAGCTCGCAACCAAAATCAGCGCTTATAAGGACGGTAGTCCTCTCACCCACAAATTTGGAAAGCAATTTACAGTTCTCCTCTAGCTTCTCGATAGATATTGCAGAAATGAGCATGATATCAAGCGGGTACTTGCAAGCTCGATTTTCATCTAGCAGCTTCGGCGCCAGCTCTTTCGCATTCTTCGCGAATATATTCGGAGTGTAAAAGTTGGCACCCAGTTTAGATGACTTCCAAGCAACTAATCCATCACTCGACACATAGCTCGAAATTAAAATGATGAATGAGCTCCCAAGGCTTAGTCTCCAGCCTATAAGCTGAGCTGCAGGTGTCTCGCCAACTGTTAAAAAGTTAGTAAATAGAATGAATGGTCCAAAATTGACAAAAAAACATACCGATAAGGCAACGTAGCTGCTCGTTTCCCATAGAATTTTTGAGGGCCAAAAGGGTCCTCCTATTGTGCCAGATTATTCACTGACCATATATGAGATATGCTTGAACTTGATTTTATATCGAGGTTTTTCTTATTTACTGGCGCGCCCAGAAATCAAGCGAGACACAAAAAAACTTGGAACAGTAAGCAATAAACTCATTCAAAAATCAGTCTACACGGATCTCTATTTCTTGGTGATGGACATGGCCGACAATGCGAATGGGACGCCATTGTAATACCAACTTAAGCCCTTGTTGCGTTCTTTGGCGTAAGTTTCCAGAATCGAAAAACATTCTTGCAGCGGTACTCCGTCTCGCAAACCATCTTCGATCGCCTTCCAAATCTTCTTCCTGCGATTAACTTGCCGGGAGAAATTCTTGTCATTATTTCGCCACGATGATCCAAGGATTTGTTCCAATTGCCGTATCGACGTTTTCCTCTTCGCAACTAGCTCAATGTTTGACGCATTGTTTAAGATGCCCTGCTGCCGCGTGAAGCTCAGGATATCTGTTACGGGCCACTCAGACGGGACCTTAGTATATTCGTCCCACAATTGCGCGATGGTCGCTGGTGATTTCAGTAGGATTACCCCAAAATTGGGCAGCGTCGCACAGGGATCGTCTCTAAGTAAATTGGTCGGCGTAGAAGAAGCATCTGTTGTTGCACTAGATATAGGGACAGCCTTAGTATCAGCTTCTTGCGGCTTGTCTATATGACCTGAGATCAATGGCTGTAGCATATTATCGTAGTTCACCAAAGACAGCAAATCGCAGATTTCTCTCCCCAACGATATATGCTGCTCAGTGTTTCGATAAGGCATTGTCGAGCAAGTCGTCTGATCAACCTTGTTAATCAACAATTCCATCGCTCGCTTGCAAAGATCTATTTTAGAAGCCATTTCTTCTAGGTAATCATCTCTATTGTTTGTAAAATCCTCGTACTCCAATTGAAGGTCTTCCGTGACCTCTAGCGGAGCACCTTCATCCTCGCACTTTGCATGAAGAGTTGTATTCTTATCGGTCTCATCTGTTTCCTCAGAACCTTCCGCCTTCTGTTCATTTGCTTTAAAGGCGTATCTATCGTCGAAATCGAAGTACTCTACTTGAGGTCTGCTTTGAAAAGATGATGTATAATGAAAAGCCTCCTTATCTAGGTATTTTGCATCGTTTGATGGTGAATCGCTCTCGTAGAAGGATTTCCACAAATCATCATCAAAGTTAGAGACACCCGCCAACGATGTGGAATCCAATCCACTTGGGACATACCGAGGCGAATCATCGGATTCTACGTGCATCTTGTTATTCCCTGAACTTGTGGTCAACTTTTCAACTTCCTGAAGTTGATCGTAAAGACAACAACCTCCCCGGACTGGCTCTGTAAATGATCTTTGAGAAATGCGGAAATACAACTCGTTTTGAAAGCCCAAGTTGTTCGATGCTCAAGAAATCTATGGTGCTTATGGTGGTTTTATCGATTGCAGTTACTCCATGGCAACAGAGAGACCTTCGAAGAATAACAAGATCTCATGTGCAATTGCAACGCTGCAGTAATGTACAGTTAAAGTGTGGCAATAGTCCGAATAGATTTTGACAACATACGAGATGACTTAAATAAAGCGAAGACACGGAGAGTCAATGCCAAGACCATATGATAGCAATCTCACGTGATAACTTCAGAAATCCATTCTTTTCACTTGCCTATCTGAAGTCGCTGACTTTTAAACCGACTAAGTCTAATTGGTTCACCATTCTGATCGATCGGTTCGATTTGTTTACTTTCATCATCGTGATGCATTGTCACGCCATTCATTATATTGCTATTGGCGCTGATAACCTGGCGAAGGCGGCTGTACTCAATCGCGATAGACTCGTGCAGTCTCGCGGGCTCCAATGCAAGATCGTCGTCCGAATTCACTTCATTGTAGTTCTCAGGAAAATCGATCTCTTTGATTTCGTTTACCAATGGGCCTTCTTCATCAGTGGTCTGTTGATTGCGATCGAATTCTTGCATGGGATTAGCAATCTTGAAAGCTTCAATATCACTCTTCAATGTCTCCACTTGCTCATTGTAGTGCTTGAAATCATCAATTTTCTCTAATAAGGTTCCGGGATCTTCGTCGAGATCATCGTCATAAACCCCTAACGAGTATGCCTTCGCCATATCATCCAGGTTATCACCCAGGGCATTGTAATCAACTTTCGGTAAGTTTATAGTATTTGTCGTTTTATGACCTCCATTCAGAACTTCAGTTGGAAAGGTATCGGAGACGCTTTGAGATTTGGATTCAGAAAGATTTTCGTTAGAATCTGAAATGTCAGATAAGTCCTCTGACGAGTCTGAAAAATTGTAAGTCATCTCTTGGGATGCTCTTTTTGGTTTAGTCGATCTGTGCAAGGATCTCATAGTCTTAGTGAAAAGTGAGGCTTTATCTGTATGAGCCAGCAAATCATTAGATTTCTCCGACGTGCCGCGCGTGGCACAGTCATATTCAGTCACATCTGTAGAATGAATTTCAGCTGATTTATTGTCAATGTCCTTTTCAACTATCACATCTGCAGTGGCAAATGCATCGGTCTCTTTTTCGACTACCAGCTCCTGAATGGCTGATTGACTGACCTCTTCTCGATCTTTTGAATTTGTCGCTGCAAGCTCATCAGGATTATTCTCACTTATCAAATCAACCACAGCAGATTGATCAATATCTCGCTCTACAATCCTGCTACTGCCTGTCGGTACAGAAATGTCCACACTTTCGCTCACAATATCCTTTGAAGCCCGAGCACTTTTATCCAGAGACCTATTGGTTTGATGCTTTGGGATTGTATCAGATGACGATATTTTCGATTCTCTTTCACGTTCGCTATTTCGAGATTTTCTTTCTTGCTTGAATCTTGATACCTTTATCTTCTTGTCGTTTGAACTAGCTGCGCTGGAGTCCTTTTCGACGTTTTCTTTGACTGTCTCTGATTTGTATTTATCATGAATCTCATCGGGACCACGAGCACCTATCAACTGAGCAAACAGGTCACTGTCAAAGCCATTATCAGTGGATTCTTCGTCATTATCGTGTCCCAACTGTTGCATGAAACTATATGACAAGTTGTGTCTATTTCTCAGATTGTCTTCTTTCAGATTCTCCACCTCGTGAATATCCAACTTGGAAGCAAATCCAACGCTTTTTTTGGGTTTCTTCTTGCTCTCGGAACTACCCTTCAAAATCGATTTCATCGGCGCTTTAGGTTGTTCGACTATCTTTTGATCAAATTTCTTTTCCCGAAGCTTCCTTAGCTGATCCATGAAGGCATTGTGCGCTTGCATAGTAGGTGCAAACATATAGCGGTTCTCATCGTCATCGTCCTCCTCGGCACTCTCTTCGATTGAATCGGTTTCAATTTCATTTTCACCTTGAGTTTCACTTTCTTCTGTAAGATGTTCTACCAAATACTTATTATCGAATGATTCAAAATCGTATTGAACTTCAGAGGAATCGATCTCCTCTTCCAGTGCATCTTGCTCGTCCAACTGTCGTACCAGATCAGCGAAGGTGTACATATTTTCTGTAGCAATGGAACCATTAATCGGCTCTTTCAAGCTCTTTTCTGATTCCTCTTTCTCATGAGACTTCTTTTTGGCCAATTTGCCTTTGATGTTTCGCTCAAAATCGTTCATCCCAGTGGTCTCGTCGCTATCCTGAATCTGCTTTTCTTGATTTAAAGAGGCTGTGGCAGGTGTGACGCTGCTACTGATAACGTTTCCGTCTTCGTCCAATTCTTCTCTGATCTCCATGGCAGGGAATACTTCCTCGCGGTCGCCGCCTGCATCTTCAGAAGCTACGGGAGCCTGCTCGGACTGCATTAGCATTTCAAAACTCTGTATGGTCTTCTCACCATCTTTAATCTTACAGTCAAACTGCTCGATTGCCTGCTCGATGAGCTTGCGTTTTTCATCAACGTAAGCCAATAGCCCATCTTGAGATTTTTCCACGTAGTAGTCATAACCGACATTCACAAACATCCTCTCTGGCGAAATAATAACATCATCAAACATCTCCATCGTACCTTCCTCGGATGGATCCGCCTGATCATTGTCATATTGCAAAATTCGCTGTCTAATGTTAATATAACGATCGCGCTGTTGCTGCAGAAAGCTCTTCTTTTCCCGTAAGTTTTTGAGCGTCTGCTCCACAGACTTGGCCAAGGAATCCATCGCGTATCAACGCAATCACTTGGTGTTCATTCAGCTGGCAAGCCGTGCTAAAGATCATCAAGCGTACCCGCTAAGCTCTCATCTTAATCACTTGCTGCTAAAGAAGAAACACCCATACACATGCACGGAACAATAATCACGTGATGGGAATTCCCATCAGCTTTCGTCTTGCAACCAAAGTGCGGGCGATCTTCTATTCAGCTGCACCCACAATTCCACATAGCACGATATTCTACTGCAAATCCACAATTAGTTAGCGCGATATCTCTATACTACAAGGAGATCTATCGCTTTTCGAGGTCTTTTCTCCTTATATACCAGAGAATTAGCCGCCGAGACGACGCGGGAACCCCTAAAAAAGAAAACGAAATACCCGGCGAGGGTGCACGGGCGGAACCGGACAGCTGTCCGATTCAAAAATTTTTCCTCGTTCTTCCTCTACACTTCATTTCCTGCTTTTTGTCCGACCTAAGCGACAATACACAGCCAAGTACTAATAATAGAGGGGAGTGGCAAAAGACAGGTGTGGCAGTAAGAGGTGAAAATTTTAGACAAGTCTCTATCGCGCTCACTGGTGTCCAAGTATTAGGCGTCTACGTATCAATACTCGATATAGCAGCTGTGGTATTCACTCGCCTCACGATTTAAGCTACGACGTCGGTTTGTGTCTTTCGATTTGCCACCCATAGGAAAAAGTCGGTGGCGACTAAATTTTGCGCGCGGCGTGCACTGATTTTGTCCGATCGACGGGAAAAAAAGCGCCTGCTCATTCCGGACAACTTCAGGAGGGTAACCGCAGAGGCACGTGACACAATAGGATGCCAACACCAACGACTGCATCAGCGACAGCGGGATCTAGCACAAGTAATTCGCGTCATGTCAAGAGTCGAGCCGAGTCCCAGGATTCCCATGACGAGGGTGCGGGGCCTCCCGGCTCTGGGTCAGCTGAGAGCTCAAATTCTCGGTTCAGACATCGGAAGATCTCGGTAAGGCAGCGGTTGCGGATCCTGAAGCCCTGTGATCTGAAAAGCTTGGACCAGGAGGAGCTGCAACAGCGGGACGTTGTCGATATCGAAACCGGTGTGGAGAAAAACGAAGAAAAGGAAGTCCATTTGCATCGGATTTTACAGAAGGGCAGTAGCCATCTGAACAATCAGAGGAAGGACTACATTCCGACGCCTGATGCATCTTCTACTTGGAGCGAGTTTGATCATTTTTATCGTGGTCATTTCGCTGAACCGAATAGTTATATCAAGTTTTCAGCCACTGTAGAGGATTGTTGCGGCGCTCCATATTGCATGGATGAGGTTGACGAGGAGTTTTTAGATGAGCTGAAATCTCGACATGAAGGTGACGATAAGCTAACCGAAGATGAGTTCGAGGTAATGTGCTCGTCTTTTGACAGTGCGATTCACGCAAGGCAGCCCTTTCTTAGCACAGATCCTCAAAGCATACTTTCGTTTGATGAAATCAAGCCTACGCTACTGAAGTCCGACTACGGACACGTCCAATTGAAATCAAGTCTAGCCAATGAAATCGGACTGGAATCTGATCGGCAATTCGTAACGCAATTTGATTCACAGGCAAATCTAAATACTAGAGCATTGTCTGTGTTACTCGAAAAGTTCGGGCCGGATGTGTATGAGCATTGGAAGCGAAGAAAACTTGCAAGTCCCACGACGGAAATTTTCCCACAACTCAAGTTTGAGCGGCCCGATGAAAAGGATGATGTTGATCCCTATGTGTGCTTCCGGAGACGTGATGTTAGGCAAGCCAGGAAAACGAGGCGTGTTGATATTTTGAACAGTCAAAAGTTACGTCTTCTACACCAGGAATTGCAGCATGCCAAGAAGATGGCTTTGCTTGTAGCAAAGCGTGAGAAAATGTCAATGGACCTTCTTGAGAAGAGTTCAACAATCTTCGATCAAAGATCTGAGGTAAAAAAATTGAAGAGATCTTTGAATATTAGAGGTGAGGATGATGACTTGGTCAATCACAAGCGTAAGCGTCTGGATATTTTTGCTAATCATCGGAAATTACAGGAACAGGCCGCAGCAGAGGCAGCCGCAATGGCTACCACTTCTGATTCATCAGTCAGGAGAGGCTACAAGAATAAAATTAATAGGAAGGAAATCGAAAGCCTCACCAAATCTGGACAGAAACTTACCAAACAACAAATCCAGCAGCTACAGAATCAATCGGCTGCTGCTCTTGGGAATAACAAGCAAAGACAAGATGCGAAATTGGCGCAGGTTCAAGCAGAGCAACAACAGCAGTTACAGCAGCAGCAACAGAACGTCGCCTCACATGTTTACGTTAGATTGCCATCTTCGAAGGTTCCTGACCTTACATTGGAAGATGTCGATAACCTGCTTGCTAATAAAGAAAAGAATGCCAAGAAATTTGTCCATGACAGGATGGAGAAAAGGAAAATGGAGGATGGTGATGTTTTCTTCAATCTCACCGATGATCCATATAACCCTGTTTTCGATATTACTCTGCCCAAAGGTGTCTGCCCTTCTAATGCACCATTTTCCTCCATTGCATCTTCGAGATTTGAAGTAAGCAGGTCTTATTATTCCAAAGATCTCGCCGATTATTTGAAGGGCTCCACAAAAGAGGTGACGGCCTTCAGCAAAGATGGCGATAAATTGCCCCCGAATAATTTCAAAGTTAAGAAAGTCGAAGTTTATGATCCATTTCAAAACAACAATGAAATCCATTCGCGGGAATATCCAGTCAAATTCAGAAGGCGCGTTGGGCGCTGCGGTATCCAGTATATGGATCGCAAACCAAATAAGATACATCATAACATTGAGGTTGTCCTATCCGAATTCGTGGATTTCGATGCCATCGAGAAACATGAGATGGACGCTAATCAAACAATCAACGTTTATGACTCCAAATGGGACGAGCTTTCGAGGCTGTACTCTAAATGGAAGTATGATTCACCCAGAAACGAGTACGGTTTGAAGATCTCTGAAGAGCCATCGAGGTTGAACCGTATTTCCAACGATGCACAAGTAATAAGGTTCGGTACCATGTTAGGAAGTAAATCTTACGAGCAACTCCGCGAGGTGACCGTCAAATATCGCCAAGAGTATATCTCAAGAATGAAGCAACAGAAAATTAATAACCAGAAGCAATTGCAACTGCAGCAATTGCAAAGACAACAACAAGAACAAGAATTCCGCCAAGATGATCAAGCGTCTGTTGACGGACCTTCGATCGCTGACTCATCTCCTTCTATGGAGCCCATGGCCTCTACCGTTGAGATAAGCCGAAAAACGAAATAGAATTGCATTGATTCTTAGAATCATCAGGTCAAGATTCATCGGGGAAGCGAGTCAGAACTGTACAAAGCATCTATGTCGAGAATTTATGACGAGCTTTCACTCATCACTTTCAGCGCAAGCTGAAAGTTGTATTATTATCATCATTATTATCCAGTTTACGACGCCTGACGACCTTTCCCATCATTATATAGACAATTGCATAGGAATCTTGTTTTCGTACCTTTTACACATCATCGACTGGTTCAAGTTCTTACGAGGCGGAGCGCTGGTGAACAGCGATTACCGGGGTTCAAGAAATTGGCAGAAAGGTCCTCCAGCATTCAAATGATAAGAAGATAAGGGATTAGAGTTATGGACTGTTCGGTAATTAGCTGTAAGTGATACGATAGGACAGATATTTAAACTTGGTCAAAGTTCGTTTGAATGGGAATCCGGAAGCTTTTTACTGGACTATGCCGAAAAGGTGTTGCTTGTTTACCCACCAGGATGTATTTACGTCTTCCCTCAGGAATAGAGGCCAGTGAAAATGCTCACATCAAAGAATCAAGCATTGATGCAAATGAGGTCACTTTTCCCAACAGCCAGACTATCGCTAATCCAGATGGAGAACGGCGACTGCGAATTGTGTCTTTTATCGGCTTGCTACTTTCGCTACTCACAGTATTCGTTACCATGACTGATAACTTTAGTGGGGCAGACTCTCCTCAGTGCCGATCCATCTACATGTATCCTTCCTATGCCAGAATTGACGGCTTTGACTCGCGATTTACACCATTGGCTCAAAAGTATCACCTGTACCTTTACAGAGAGCAAGGGAAAGACAAGGTCCCGTTTCAAGATGGACATGTAAAGCTTGATGGCATTCCAGTTCTTTTCATTCCGGGCAATGCGGGAAGCTTCAAGCAAGTGAGATCGATTGCGGCAGCAAGCAGCAGTTTATTCTTTGACAATCCTCAAGAAATTGAAAATCTACATGTACAGAACTTGGATTTCTTTGCTGCTGATTTTAATGAGGATTTTACAGCATTTCATGGCAGAACAATGCTTGATCAGGCAGAATATCTTAATGATGCCATAAGATATATCCTTTTGCTTTATGCCAAAGCTGAGAATTATCCTTACCCCAAACCAACTTCGGTGATTGTGGTCGGCCATTCGATGGGAGGAATCGTGGCGCGGATTTTGCCAACACTTCAAAATCACGTCGCTGACTCGGTACGAACCATTTTGACACTCTCGTCACCTCATGCTGCGGCTCCTGTCACCTTTGATGGGGATATTCTCAAAATTTACGAGCGAACTGATAACTTTTGGCGGAAGCAGATGAGCGACAAGGGTTCTTTCTTGGCGCAAAATGTGTCTCTCATATCTATCACTGGAGGGATTTTAGATCTGATGTTGCCAGCAGATTATACTGCCGTTGAGGATATAATTCCGTTAGAGAATGGGTTTACAACCTACTCAACAGGAGTTCCAGGAGTTTGGACACCTGTCGATCACTTGGCAATTGTTTGGTGTGATCAACTTAGGACCAAGATTGCCAAGTCACTGCTCGAAATAGTGGACAATAGGGCTTCCGAAAAAGTACTTTCGCTGGCTGAGAGGATGTTAATTTTCAGAAGAACTTTCCTGAGCAAACTGGAGGGGGTCAATTCGCCATATCTAGTCACCGCTAATTTCGAGTCGTTTAAAGACTATCCTTCACAAACTTTTGAGGAAGCACATATTTTAAAGAATAGCCAGCAATTAATCATCAATTCAAAAAATGTCAGGTCCACGCCAAAGTATTCAAAGTTTCTGCTAGCCTCTGGTGAAGAGAATCTACGCTTTTCGTTTTTGACTTCATTATCCAATCCATCGGTACTCTTCTGTAAACAGGGCAATCCAAATTTGAAGTGTGTATCAGCAGCTCCCGATCTGGTCCAAGTCCCCGCTTCTTTTAAAGAATTGAAATATCCTGCGGAATCTTCTCTTGGTAATGAGATCGGTCCCTTTCAAATGTTGAGTATTGAGGCTAATATTCTTTCACAATATGATTCAGTTGTAGTTGAAACACCACTGGAAATGGCTGGTAAAGACGATTTCATTCTGGCAGCTCTACACACTACAGTCAACATCACCGTGAATGAGAACCCGCTGCAATTAGCTTTCTCCGCAAAGGAAATTCTTCTCGCTGAGGTTTCCCAATTTGTTGGACTGAGGTTCCCAAAGTTGTGGGATTCTTTACTGTCCTATCGTATTCACTGCTCAGCCTACTCAGAGAATGATGACTCTCCACTTTTTCAGCCTTTCATCAGACAATGGATCGAGGACCCGTTCGAGACAAAATGGCACATCAATGTTGCATCTTCAGAAGTTGATATTAACATGCATAATGTTGCCCCGTTCATACCGCTCGAGGAAAGCCATGATAAATCATTGAAGCTTGACATAGTCCTACCTCCGCGAGTAGGCCTAAAACTACGGATAAAAATAAACTGGAAGTTGACTTTAAAAATGCTTTTCATTAGGTACAGATTGGTTTTCGTATCTTTTCCATTTGCCATTGCTTGCTTCACGATGGTTCATCAATTCTCATGGTATCAAGAAACCGGCGAATTCATAAGTTTCAATTCTGCTTTGGCATTAATACTTGAAAAGTACGGTTTCCTAATGGCTATTATCCTAATCCTTTTATCTCCGTTCACAAACTACAGACCCATACAGAGACTCTTATTTATGCTAGATCCTGTTGGTTTAAACAGACCCTTTCAGCTTGAAAACCAGCATATGCATGCAAACTTCTACTATTTAGGCATAAGGAGTTGGTTTGTCTCAGGAATTGGACTTTTCTTCGGTTTAATGTCGGTGGCTATTTTGTATTTGGTTGCTCAGATATGCGATCTATTGCATAACCAAATCTCCAAGATAAAGGTAAAAAGCATTTCAGAAGTAAGCAGAGGGAGTAATTCCGAAGAGAAGTACAGGAGGCTACTAACTTGCCTATTGCTTATCGGCGCAGTGAACTTTTACATACCGTATCAGTTGGCCGCTGCGATCTGCGTGATTATCCAGGTTGGGAACTATATCAGAACGGCTCTAGTCTCCTCCCCACAGGCTTCAAAAGATGAAGAAAACCTGAAAAACTACAATTTCGCAATTCTTCTGCTGCTTATTTTTATGATTATAATTGATGTCCCCACAATTATTGTATTTTTACACAATGTTGCCATAAAATGGGAAACACCCTTCAGATCGCATCATAACGTCCTGGCCGTGGCTCCAACGATTTTTCTCGTCAGCGCTAATTCTACCTTTAACATTGTACCGTTAAGGTCAAAATCTTTTAGCGGCCGTCTCATCACGGTCCTGCTACTTGGTTATGCAAGCTTTTTCAGTTTGATATATGGCGCCAGAAACCTTTATTGGATACATCATCTGATAAACATAACCTGTGCGTGGTTGTTCTTCACTATCTGTTCCGATACACCAGACAAACACAATGTGGAAACTTGTAATTCTGAATAATAGAGCAATACATACATATTGAAAAGAGGCACTTATGAACGCTTAATGATTGTCCTAACGTATTCTATTTCTTCAGCGAGATCTTTTTGGTCCCTTCGATACCTTCGCAACGACTGTCATCATAACGTAGAAGGTAGGGTGGAATATTCATATTTTCGTCGGTCGATTTCTTGACAGGTGTAGTTTCGTTACTGGAGCCGGAATAATCACCAGCCCAAAACTTTCTCTCATCCTCCTCGATCGTAGTGGAGGGAGTATACAGAGCAACGACTGTATCTATTTTCTTGGTTGGAGTGTCATCTAAGTGAGCTTTCAAGTATTGCACACTATCAGCTCCATCATGCGTCACAGGCTTTGAAAGTTCAGCAAACATACTGCTGTCGACGTCAGATAAACCATTCCCATTGCTTTTCCTGTGGGTTCTGGCATAAAGAACCTGCCTGATGCCCTTTCTACCTTTTTCATCCCCGCTTTCTGAGTATAAACTAGCTGTTCCCTTTGAATAATAACCCGAGCTACCTGATGAGAATTCTGGAGGGCTTGTATTGGCGTTGGAGAAGTTATTTGCTGCGCTAGCCCACATAGAAGACAAAGGTAAGGAGAGTACCACCACAAGTATCGCCACACTGATCAAAACGTCTGTATTCCTACCTTTAGGCAAAGAGTAAGCCAAAATAAAGAGGATAGATGGGATCAGTAACGTCTGACAAGAAACAATAAGCAGGATGTGGAAACTGTCAAACTGCTTTAATCCCAAAAATCTTCTAGATCGAATCGCCAAAATCAGCTTCACAACCAGTATCAAGGTCATAATGTTAATAGACGACGCAAGTAAAATTAGCGACACGTTGTAATAGGTATCTGACGTCTTCCGCAAGTCGCTGTAAAGCGAAATGATTGATTTTATCGCAGTAACAAAGTACATTCCAACGGTAGCTAGGCCCAGCGCTACCGAGAATGAGGTCAACAGCATTCCCACCTTTCTAAGTTTTTCACCACTGAACACAACCTTTACCTGGAAGATCAGAGAGGCCTCGATCGACGCCACTAGCAGAACCTGAACTATGTTGCTCGCTGCATAAGCACGCAAATCGCTATCACTAATCAGTTGTGGGAATCCCGTCAATACGTAAGTAATGGAACCAAACCCAGACAACAGATATCTAAAATACAGCGCAGAGGATATCAGAACCAGCGCCAAAGAAACTTGGTTAATGATGAAAACCGGCGTTTTCCGGTTTTTCGATATCATCCACATCATAATCAGTGTCACGATCGCAGCACCACATCTTGTACCAAACACAATTGCCTGGTTCAAATTCTCATCTACCAGGCTTTGGACATCGGCGAATTTCACAGCAGTATCTTCACCGTAAACAGACGTGAACATTATATAGCTTTCAAGCGGATTGTAGCTGGCATTGGTCGCCAGATCGCTCAATCTCTGCTCAGAGGCCGACATTCCAGCAAAACTCGCCCTCTACAGCATCCGAGGGCCCCGCCTGGCAGCCAGCAGCGACAGAACCAATGGCTTAAATATGATACAGTTCCCGAGGACCAGTGCCTCATCGTAAGACAGGGCCCTTGATTCAGCCTTATGAAGCGTTTCATCTCATTAGCTTGATACGGTAATCACAATGTTGAGATGCCCTGAACAGGCCTAATTGATGGCGATCTATGGCCAAGTTGACGATCTCCGTAGCCTTGGGCCTCTCTTGAGACCTGGTTGTGCAGCCATGCCTTGCGGCGATCATACGGCCGTTGTAGTCTTGTCTCACCAGCATGCCATTATGTCGTCCCTGCCGTGAGACCGGGGGAGAAGCTTCGGTTTGCCCTGCAAACTGGCCTAACTCAACACAATGCTGGGCAGCATTGTGTTACTTCATATCTGTATCAGCCCTGGCATTTGTTCATCGATTGTTCGTATGGCGAAGCTAGGACACAGGGGACCCTAAGACCACAAAATCCTGGCTTGAATCGGTTCCACGTAGTAGTAGTTCAACGTAACGGCTCGTTTCTCGTCATTGAGCCCATCTCTGGCGAGCAGCAGCGGTACAGCGTTGCCTCTGAAGGAATCCGGGACCAGGATGGCCAAAATCTGTGGTAACCTCAGCTCATAGCATTGTGCGACAGGAGGCCTTATATACTGCCTCTTGATGGCCTGAGACCTCTCTTGTAGTGTACTGTCCTGCTCTTCTTGTAGTAGGACTTCCTTCACCTCGCCTGTAGATATACGATGATCCCTTTCTATAAGACAGCAAGAAAGCTCATTGCAAGGACGGTGGTGAGTAGCTCGGTTTCAGTTGGTTGCCGGGATAGACGTCAGTAGCCATGAGTCTAGACGGTTATAGCCCTCCAGCGGGCCAGTCGCTTTCGTCTAGCGATGAGTCGCTATCGTTGAACTGTGACCTTCTCACGGAATCGCTATTTGATGAACAGTCTGTGCTGAATTTCTTCAACGAGCAGCAGCAACGGGACTTCAAGACCAGGGTGATCCGGGAAGCGCTGGCTGACCAGAATGTGGATGCTCTCGCCGCTCTGGGGACGAGTAACTTTGGATTCGTTAACACAGCATTGAGGAAGGAGAGCTGGCTGGCTCTTTTGACGTCACAGTTGCGATTAGATGGTGAAGATGCAGATGGGGCTGCCAATGATGTCGGCAGGGCGCACATTGATGAGAATCAGGTGCAGTTAGACGTCAGGAGATCGTTCCCGGAGGTGAAAGACCAGCAGAGAAAAGCGTTGCTGAGAAAAGTGCTGGAATCGACCATTATAAGACTGCTTAGGAAGCATCGGAAGCTGAGATACTACCAGGGGTACCATGACGTCGTTTCCGTGTTTGTAACGGTCTACATGGAGGGGTCTGGGTATCATGGTGGTTCAAACGAGGATCATCTTTCGATGAGTGATCTGACTAGCCGAGCAGAGGAGAGCCATTCGGTCCCGAACTTGGAGGAAGTATCGAACAGTGGCAGTTCGGCTTCAACTGAACTTTACGAGGGCGAAATCAGCAGTGCTAAGGACTATCTGCTGGAGGATAAGTTGTTAAAATGCGTGGAGGCTTTTACTCTGTTGTATCTACGTGACTTTATGATGGATTCTCTGGACTTCCCCATTGATCAGTTGAAGATCATCCCACAGATGATAAAGTCTCAAGACAAGCGTCTATTCAAACAATTACATCTCGACAAAGTTGAGCCGTTCTTTGCTATATCATCTATTCTGACTATCTTCTCTCATGAACTAAAGCCATCACCCGATCGGTCGGACTCTCAAATCTACCAAATATTTGACCACATTATCGCTTCGCAATCCATGCTGGTTCCATTGACTATGTACTCAACGTTGATCATGGAAAGCAAGGACACGGTGCTGAAAGAATACGCAGCTAATGCTACTAACTTTGAGAACACTGTTGACCTTGTTCATGGAGTAATGCAGAACGTCTTGGTCTCCGCTTCTTACGATGAGAAGGTGTGGAGGAAAATCCTCTGTATGATACGATCCACGCCAATCAAAGATAACCCTACGAAGTATAAGAAAATGGTTAACCAATGCAGTGTTCTAACAACCACAGCCTCAGGACAGAAGCGGAATACCAACTATGAATTGAAATATGTTACAGATCTACTTGATCGAGAGATTGAACAAAATGATAAAAGGAAAGCCCTTCAGGTTCGGAAAAAGCTACGTCCTCAAGAGACGAAGCCTTTCCTGAGGTTAGTATGGTATGCGCATAATCATGCGATACCATTTGTATGCCGACTCTCACTTCTTATCGGTGTAATAGCGCTGCTGGTTAAACTTTATCGTGATGGTAACACAAGAAGTTGGATACCGACAGCGAAATACTATGCTCGAAAATTTCAGTATTCCTATATTGCAGGTCTTTACCAGGGATCTAAAACTATTTGGCTGGACCCACTGCACGAACTTCTCAAGAACTCATTTGTCTCGAAGGCTTCACAGTTTTCCTCGTCATCCGCTCGTCACTGATGGTAGCTTATAGTCTTCCTCAGTATATATCGATCTTTTTACGATTTAAATACGGCTTAGACATTAGTTTTATTACTTACCGCCAGAGAGGTGCTCATTAGGTTACTGGACGCAAAATGCTTGGTCCTGCGAGGCATGATGCACGCAGTTGAATTATTCCAGATCTATCTCATATATAAAAGTTGTATCAGTGGAATTCCCTTGCCATCCGCGGCTCCCGCTGGTGCTGACCATGAACCTGCACGTCGGATCAATGTACATGTTAGAAATGGCTCCCCCATGATGACCTGGAACAATCAAGAAGGGCACCGCAGTGCCTTTAGAGTTTGGACTGTTACCTGTATTGTAGAGCCTGATATTGTCTCGAGAGGCACAAAGCACCTGTTTATTGTTAGGCATTGCTCGTACGCATGTCACTGGCCCAGATATTGCGGGCAACTTCAGGGTATTACTTGGTTGAGACGGCATTCTCAATTCAAATTCTTCGACGATTGCGTTTCTTCTACCAGCGAAAACGCGATCACCATCCATGCACCAGCATGCTGATTGGCACCAGGGTGGAACCTTAGGCCCTTTCTTCATGTTCAAAGCCGGACCTGTCGGTATACGGCGATCCCAGATATATACAGAACCGTTCAGACCTGAAGTCAAGAACGTCGATTCATCATAAACGACATTTAATGTATCTCTTGAAATTTCTTCCATTGAGGAAGTGTCCAGCTTTTCGTTTCGGTCTTCTTGCATTTTATCTTCGCCAAGATTATCTTCATCATCGTCTCCAAATAAAGAACCCATGTCGTCATCACTGTTATGGTCTTCACTTCGATCTTTGCTATTTTTGATGTCATTTACGACCTGATTGACGTCGACCGTCGAGTATAGTGGCCGCATCTCCAAGGAGGAAACCTCGGATGTTGAACCTTTGAACTCGTTACAAATTTCACCAGTTTCCAAATCCCATTCGAGTATTCGCTTGTCCCACGAACCACTGATAAATCTTGTCTCTTCTCCGTTCAATTTCAACTGGTTCACAACGTTGGTATGTCCGTCCCTTCCCTTGAAATAATGCCCTATCGTACCTTCCATATATCTTACACCTTGCATAGTGATCCCACCGTTTTCCAGCCCACTGAGCATAAAGAGGCACTCGCTTTGCACTTCAATCGAGTGCACGGGACTCACTTTTGGTTCGTACTCCTTATTGTTCTTCGACATTTTCATTTCTGACCTTCTCTGGGGAATCTCATTCTCCCAGTACGATACCAGGATACCTGCATTCTGTATCGACTCTGCTAGTGAATGTTTTTGCAGGATCGTCAGCGACAGCTTTCCGTCCATTGTATTCAGGAAATCATATTTCCTGATGTAGCCATCGCTGCCTCCCAGAAATAAATACTTCAATCCCTTCGACATGGCGATTGCATTCACATCAGTTTGGATCGGTATCGCTGCTGTTGGATAGATATTATATGTGCTCGCAATTTTGGCTGAACATAGCATTTGAGTGTAATAATTGTGAACTCCTTCCATCGCATCCGATTTTTGGTCGACGGCATCATCTTCGCGCTCTTCTTGGTCAGCATCCTGGTCACCATTGGCCTCTTCCTTGCTGTCACTTTTAATTGATGCATCGCCATCGATCACCTCGTCAAAGTCCGCGCTATCTGCGTTCAATTCAGCACCACGATTCTCCTGAGCCTTTTCTTCACTATCTTTCTGCTGCTCCTGCTCCATATCATCGTCATCCTCCGCTTCACTGTCCTCCCCATCAACTTCCATCTCATCGTCTTCATCTTCCTCGGCCTCGTCCTCCATTTCGTCCTCATCTGCCTCATCTTCGTCCTCTCCATCATCCTCACGCCCCTCATCATCCTCCCCATCATTCTCATCCCCATCCTTCTCCATATTGCTGCGCAAAAGCGTTACATCAACCTCATCGTCATCTTCGTCCTCCTCCTCGTCCTCCACGTCCTGTTGCGCCGCCCGATTTTGAGCCAGTATATCTTCTACCTCTCCCATACCCTACAGCTGCCAATTGACCCCAGACAATGCCTCCTTGGACCTCCAACTGCCGTCAAATGCCTGCCATCGCTGGTCTTCAAGCCTATAACCTGGTCTTATTTCACCAGTCACCCTGCACGGCAGCCAACCCATATAAACGGCTGTATAAGAAGACTCAACCTGGCTTTAACCAGACCTGCTACGGGAGCTAGAGGTTCTGATACCGCCACCTTTCCATGTCATTCGCTGTTGAAGTTGAGAAGCTGACGTACGAGTTTTCGAACGGTTCCAAACCGTCGCTGGTGGACATTGATCTGCAGATTCCCTGGAACACGCGAACCCTAATCGTGGGAGCCAACGGTGCGGGCAAATCGACGTTGCTGAAGGTGCTGAGCGGGAAACACCTTTGCCGAGACGGGAAGATCCTTGTGAATGGGCAGAATCCGTTCAGTCCCGCGGCCGCGGTGAGCGGCGACGACGGATGTCTCGTGACGACGTACCTGGGGACCGAGTGGTGCCATATGAGCGTTATCAACCGCGATATCGGCGTGCTTGAGTTGCTGGAGAGCATCGGTTGGGCGCATTTCCGCGAACGCGGCGATCTACTGTGCAAGATGCTCGACGTCGATCTCGAGTGGCGAATGTTCAGGCTCAGCGACGGCCAAAAGAGACGCGTTCAGCTTGTTATGGGCCTACTGAAGCCCTGGAAAGTGCTCCTGCTCGACGAAGTCACCGTCGATCTCGACGTGATCGCGAGATCCAGGCTTCTACAGTTTCTCAAGTGGGAGACACAGACCAGACAGTGCTCTGTGATATACGCTACACACATTTTTGACGGTCTCGCAGACTGGCCCGACCAGCTACTCCATCTCCGCGCTGGACGCATCGTCGACCGCCTCGATCTACACAAGAACGTGCAATTCACAGCCAACAACGCTGCCGCGGGCAATGGCGCTGTCGCCTTCACACAGCCCTCTCCCGATCACGCGCTCGTCTCGATAACAAGAGTGGAAAGCCTACATCCACTAGCGGTCGCCTGGCTGTCGCAGGACCCAAACGAATTGAAACAGATGTCTCCAACTCCTCAACCCGCTCTACGCTAAACGATAAACAAGCACCACCGCCTACTGATACCACATCTACTACTACTACTACCACTACTACTACCACTACTACTACCGACTAGCTCATCGCATCGCATGATAGTGGACCCCGTCGTTTAAGCTTGAAAAATTCGTTTAAACTATCGTTTAGCTGTGTTGGCTATACGAACAGCTTGAAGAAAACCGAAAAATTTCCTTAACTATGGCTAATGGTGAACAGGTGCGGGAAACGGTTATTGACTGATAGAGGGTTAGTTGGGTGTATTTAAGAGCGCTGAGTTGGCGTGTAGTTGGGAATTTGTTGTTGTCGGATACGGGAATTGATCAAGTTTGGGTGGAAGATCTCGGAGTAAGTGAAAAATGGATTTAGTGCTGGAGGTGTGCGACACTTATGTGTTCGATAGCCTTTATGCCAAGATTTTCCCCACGTCGTTGGCGTCGCATTTTACGCCCAAGATGCAGTCTTTGTTGAGACTGAACAAGGGGATTTGTAACGGGACTTTTTTGGAGGAGAGTTTGGCTACGTTGAATAGCGTCCCGAGAGTTAATAAGGACGTTTATGGGTACACGCCGTATCTGCTGGATTTTACTCCGGCGACGTTTGCGTCGCTGCTGCCTCGTAGCAATTTGTTGAGGGAGCTGCTTTCGCTGTGGGCGGTGGTGACTGTGTTTGGATGGCTTCTTTATCTGGGGGCAGCGACTCTGAGCTATATCTTTGTCTTTGATAAGAGCATTTTTAACCATCCGCGGTATCTGAAAAATCAAATGTCGCTGGAGATAAAACTGGCGCTGAGCGCTATTCCGTTCATGTCGCTGTTGACGTGTCCGTGGTTTATGCTGGAGCTGAACGGGCATTCGAAGTTGTACATGGACGTCGACTGGGAAAACCACGGATTGCGCAAGATTCTCTTGGAATTGGTGTGCTTTATTCTGTTTACCGACTGTGGTGTGTATCTAGCTCACAGATGGTTGCACTGGCCGCGTGTTTATAAAGCACTGCACAAGCCGCACCACAAGTGGTTGGTTTGCACGCCTTTTGCATCGCATGCGTTCCACCCAGTTGACGGCTACTTCCAGTCGTTGCCATACCACATCTATCCGGTGTTTATGCCGTTGAACAAGGTCTCCTATCTGCTTCTTTTCACCGCGATCAACTGCTGGACTGTTATGATCCACGACGGACAGCACAGATTCAACAACGCGGTGGTCAACGGTACCGCATGCCACACCGTGCACCACCTGTACTTCAACTACAACTACGGCCAGTTCACCACACTGTGGGACAGACTGGGAGGCTCATACCGTAGACCAGAAGACGAATTATTCGACCCTTCCTTGAGATCAAAGGAAACTATGGAGAAGCAAATCAAGGAAATTGAAGAGTATATTCACTTGATGGACGGCGATGACGAAACTTATAGAGAATACGGAACGGAGGAAAGATTAAAGAAACTCAATTAAGTGGTACACGAACGGGGCAATCTACGTAGCGGATTTCATGTTTGACGCTCGAGTCCATCAGGCGTGGTGGAATGTCGAGCAAATGAGTATATAAATTTTAAGACTATTCAAGACAATATTGTGTTGGGACTATTTGGGGACCCCTCGCTCGAGATCGTAGCCTCTTGCGAGCTGGTCATATCTTGACGAGACTTTCTTTCTTATAGTGTACAAGATGACTTAATAAGTTCATACAACTGACACTTTGGAACCTCGAGCAGGACTTCACATCTTCGAGATGGCTGAACCAAAACGTCAATTGATCAAGTCTACTCGGTTTGCCAGACTATATCTCGAAGGAACTCATGTAATTAAGAGCATCTCAAAGGACTTTGTGGTACCACCCCATAACCATGAAGCGGAACTAGCAATATTGAAGAGGCTTTCCAAGTTGAATAGTGATTTCATAATAAAGCTGATCGATAGCAGGGTAGTTGATGATGAATTGGAACTCAAGTTCCCCCGTTTCAGTTGCGATCTGCATGAGTTTATGCTGAAATGGTACAAGATATCGGACAGCGCTAGAAGAAGACCCAATCCATACTACACGATTGCACCAGAGACCCCAATTGCGCTCAAGGGTTCGTTCAAAAACCGCTTCGACGTCGATAAATATGCCTTCAACTTTACCTTACAGTTAGCACAAGGCCTACAGTTTCTTCACCGGCAAGGTATAATCCACCGTGATATCAAGCCACAAAATATTCTCATTCAGAACCAGGACTCCAGCGAAATACGTCTCATAATCACTGATTTCGGAATCTCCTATGACTGCCATGATCCTGCGCAAACCAGGAACGAACCTCCCGACCAGAAGATTACAGATGTATCAACTTCGATATATAAGGCGCCTGAACTGCTGTTCGGCGTGAAGAACTACTCATATGCGGTCGATATATGGGCACTGATGGTCGTCATATCCCAGTGGTTCCAGGCAGAAGCATTCAACCCTTCCCAATACATTCCTGCTATCTTCGATGACGGTTCCGGTCGGTTCTCTGACGAAGACTCCGGCAGCGACATCAAGCTGATCGTTTCGATCTTTGGCCAGCTGGGGATCCCATCTTTGGAGCAATGGCCAGAAGTTGCCAACTTTGGATCGTCAGATGCCTTCAGTGGTATGTTTGGCACTATGGGCGACGGCCATTATCTTCTCGAGCAAGACCACGACGCCCGACTGAAAAGAGTGGAATCTTTGTTCCCCAGGCTTAAACACCTATCGAACGCCAATGAGCGGAAGGCATTGATAGACTGCATCATCGGGATGGTTTCATTTGAGTCGACCAAACGCTGGGACAGCGATCGCATCGTGCAAAGACTCTGTTCATAGTCAGTCATCCTTATTGCATCGTCTTTCCAACTCCAAAAACTCATTTAGCTTCTTAATGCGATTCAATTCGCTCTTTTGCACCAGTAATTCTCGTTGCCAATCATGTACACCGCTAGAGCTCTGTTCTGGTCCCATTGACCTTTGTGGTGAACCTGAAAGCAGCCGTTTCTTGTCAGAACTAGCCTGAACTGCGGAACTTGGAGTCAAGTTCAATGCTCTCTTCTTAGATTCGTTCATCACCGATTAATTGGTATCCAGAGTCAAGATGATCTGCTGGTTGTGTGTCTCATTGTCATCAATAAGCCGATCTGTGTCAAGCGTTTAGATCTTAATCACTACCATGAGCTACACGATGAGAAGTTTACATGAACTGGATTTGAGGGTTCAATGTCTCTGCCAAAGGTAATACGATCCTCGATAAGAAGGCTGCGATCGGTGCTGGTCTTGGCCGTTACTGTTTGCCTGCTATTTTACTACACGTTTGAGAATGAGCTGGACATGCTGAATTCAAAGGCTGAGAACGACTACACGCCTTCCATTAATGCTGGATCAAGAGTTGAAGGTAAGGATGGAACTTTAGATGTCAAGGGAGACATCAACAGTGAGAGAGCGGAGCTTGTAGCTACTGATTTGACGGTTTTGCAGGAAAAGAACAAGTACTTTCCATTACTGATCTCAGAACCATCGAAAGATCCATCGAAATTGCTAGAGACGTTTAATGACTTAAATTTGAATGCTTTAGCAACGCACAAGGAAAAATATCCAGTACTTAATGAAGTATCACTTCCTGTTAATCGGCCTGATGCACCGGAGTTTAAAATTCAAAGCGACAGTTTCGAGGATGATGGTCTTGAGGATACTGAGATGCTCTCTAAGATTCGGGAGCTCTTTGTAAACTCGTGGAGCCAGCAGCAATTGATCGAGAAGGTATCAGAGTACGAGTGGCCACTTTCGCTGATAGATTCGCTTGACTCGCTCTATATAATGGGCCAGATCGAGAAGTTCGAGAGCGCTGTCAAGATTATCTCCAATATAGATTTTACGCTGCCGCCATTCTCTGTCGAGATTATTGATTTGCCTGATGTGGGATCCAGGGCCTTGGGAGGTCTACTGTCCGCTTACGAGCTTTCGATGAAGGCAGAACTCTTGGAAAAGGCAACAGAAGTTGCAAATTTTTTACTAAGAGCATTTGATACACCGAATAGAGTTCCACTTTTGCAATATTTCTGGAGATCAAAACTTAACAATAAATTTCCCTACAAGAACTCTGATGTTGGCCATTTGACAAGCTTGACGCTTGAATTTATCAGATTATCTCAGGTTACGCAGAAAAACAAGTACTATGATGCCGCTCAAAGGGTCTATCGCACGATACTGTCGTCTCTTGATGAGTTCGACTTGGAGCACCTCTTTCCTGTTCAATTGGACGCTTCTGGTTGTTCATTGATTTCCCCTGACAAGGTCCAACTGGGCAAACACTTGACGGATTTGAACGGGATGAAGAGTATAGACGAAAATTTGCAGTTCATTCATTGCCAGCAGACTGGTAAATTTGTCTGCCTCAGTCATAATGGGATCAGGTCCGAGCAACTGTTTAACATGGATGCCTCTTCACAATTAACTTTCTCTAATTTAATGAAGTCTTACCAGCTGCTGCAAGGTAACGATATACTGCAGATCACTGATGATCAGCACATTACCAATGGGGATCGAGCTTCAAGCATTGATGGAAAAAGCACCAAACAACAGGACTTTCGAAATAAGGTTGACGATTTTCGACATCTCCATAGCTCAAAGCAGGTGTTCGTCAAAGCTCTGGACACTGTGAAGGATTTGATGGCCTTTTGCCCTTCTACACCACTGAATGAAAACATTACGATGATTTCATCATTAAGAACTAAACGCCGAATATCGCCAGCCACCAACGAGCTGCATGTTGAAGTTACAAGAAACTATGATATGAAGTTTGAAAGATGTTCTCTGGCGAGTACATTGGCATTAGGTTCTAGCGTGTTTGGCAGGCCAGACTACATCAATTTCGCTTCGAACCTAACCAGCGGTTGTTTCCAACTCATGCAGCTCTTTGGAGGGCTGCAGCCTAGTGAGCTCTACATGGATCCCTGTGAAAACAGTGAATGCTCGTTCGATTCACAGTTGAAAATGGAGAGGGCTAATGGTGGGTTTTATTATCATGCAGGTTCTTCAAAGACCGAAGTTGTACATCAGGACAATATCGCAGTAATCAGCGAGAAGAGTCCTAACGGAGCACCACAAACAGTAGTTACATTTGCCGTGAAGGAAGGACTCTCTGTCTATGAGGTCGGTGATTTGGAAGTCGATGAGCAGAGCAAACAATGGAAGCACGACCCTGAGAGGCCATTATGGGTTAATAAAATGGGGCCTATGGGTTTGCTAGCTCCGAATGCTATCGAAGCTGTATTTTATTTATACAGGATGACTGGCGACTCTAAATGGAGAACCATGGGACGAGAAATGTTTAAAACTACAGTCGATAATTTACAAAACGCAAACGGTGGAGCTAAAGGAGTTTGGAAAGTTAATGAACTTCATGAAAAGGGTCATGGCTTAGCTTCAAGCGTGTGGCTATCTCAAACGTTGAAATATTTTTATCTGTTATTCTCGGATAGTTCGTATTTGAGTTTTAATGAGTATGTCTTTACTGCAGGAGGACATCTATTGAGCAGTACCGGAATATCAAAGCACCTTAATAGTTAATGTTGAGATTATGTTTAGTACATACGTAAATGAAAGTTATGAATGGGCTCATCAGGAAAATATTATACAAAGAGCCAACTTAGCCTGGTTTAAAATAAACTTGAGGGCCCATTTCATGCTAAAAAGTTGATATCGCCAATAAGAACAGGATAATTTGTTGAAAATACTATCATGAAAAACCAGTTTCAAAAGTGTTCGGAAATTACACTGGCAATGGGTATTCACCAGCCCAGTTGTAAATTTCTTCCTTCAATTGTGCCAATTTGTCAGAACCTTCGTCAACCTTAGCCTTGAAGTCCTTCAATCTGTTGGCCTCCTTTGGCAAAGATTGTTGAGTTTCTCTGGCGAAGTTAACAGCCTCGTTGATGTAGTGAACGATCTTGCGGAAGTCATCCTCACCCATACCTCTGGTGGTCATAGCTGGAGCACCAATACGAACACCACCTGGCACCAAAGCGGATTTATCACCTGGGATGGAGTTCTTGTTCAATGCAATGTTGATCTTTTCACAAACGTATTCGGTACGAGCACCGTCAACACCTTGTTCTCTCAAAGAGACCAAAACCATGTGGGAGTCAGTACCGTCAGAAACCAGTCTGTAGCCTGCCCTCTTGAATTCATTTTCCAAGACTTTGGCGTTCTTCAATACTTGAGTCTGGTACTCCTTAAATTCTGGGGTGTTAGCTTGCTTCAAAGCAGTGGCCAAGGCGGAGATGGTGTGATTGTGAGGACCACCTTGGTGACCGGGGAAGACGGAGAAGTTGATTGGGTTCTCCAAGTCGTAAAGAACTTCCTTACCAGTCTTTGGGTTGACGCTTCTGACACCTCTTCTGAAGAAGATCATAGCACCACGAGGACCTCTCAAAGACTTGTGAGTGGTGGTGGTGACAACATCTGCATATTCGAATGGAGATGGGATGACACCGGCGGCGATCAACCCAGAAATGTGAGCCATGTCGACCATCAAGTAAGCACCGCACTTGTCAGCGATTTCTCTCATTCTCTTGTAGTCGATCAAACGACAGTACGCAGAAGTACCGGCAACCAAGATCTTTGGTCTGTACAAGATAGCGTTCTTCTCCAAAGTGTCATAGTCGATGATACCGGTGACTGGGTCGACTCTGTAAGGGAAAGACTCAAAGTAAGTCGACACAGCAGAGATCTTTCTGTTTTCAGTAGCGTACCCGTGGGACAAATGGCCACCATCCGGCAAATACAACCCCATCAATCTCTCATGTGGCTTCATCAAAGCCTGGTACACCTGCAAATTAGCTGGCGACCCAGACAAAGTCTGAACGTTAACGCCCCATCTGTCAGGAGTCAAGTTAAACGCCTCCAAAGCCCTTTTCTGGCAAAGCAACTCCATGCGGTCGATGTGCTCGTTACCACCGTAGTAACGAGCTCCAGGGTACCCTTCCGAGTACTTGTTACACATTGGCGTTCCCAAGGCATCGAAAACCGCAGTAGAAGTAAAGTTCTCGGACGCAATCAGCACAACAGAGTGCTTCTGTCTCTCGATCTCATCCTTGATGATCTGTTCAACCTCGGGATCGCTCTCGCTCAAGTGAGAAGAGACTAATTTCTTGTGACTCTCGGATAAAGCGTATGGCATTGTTGTGACTATCTTAATACTCTGAAATCTTTTCCCAGCTCCGATCAATTATCAGCAATTCCTTCAAGTTATATACACAACGAAAGGGATACAGTGGTAAGTAAAAGAAAAAATCACAGGTATCCTAGAATTATTCCAGCCAATTTAAAAAATTCCAATCGATAATAATCCCACTGCAAGTGACTGTGGAGCCTGCGTCTCTTGCCAATGCCAGTCGTTATTCGCTGCTCTGCAGCGGGCATCCCGAGTCATTGAAAAATTTTTCAGTATGGCTTATTGGACTGAACAGTAATAAGTTGAAATATTGGTCTTAGCATGGATGGTGACTCCTCTGGGGTCCTGACTCTTGTCTTGGCTTGAGCTCTGTGCTAGCTAGACTGGCCTTCGGCCAGTCTAGCTTAGCTGGGAGCTGATAAGCTCGTAGCATCTTGGGATGTGGCGCAACTGGTCGTTGCACGCAGAGACACCCATGTGTCCGATACGCACGTATTGGGAGGCAATTTGCTTGTGTATGCCTCCGGCTATGACGACGCCGTTCTGCTTGAGGTAGGAGATGAGTTTTGGTGGGTCGTCGACGTAGAAGGCCGTCAGGCCGTGGGCTGCCTGCTGCGACGGGTAGTGGGTGACTAGTTTCAGTCCCAGGGAGTTGAGCTTGTCCTTGAGCCAGTCGCTCGTTTCCTTGTGTTTGGCCCAGCGGGTTTCGAGGGATTGGGCGAGGATCTCCTTCAGGGCGACGTCGAGGCTGTTGACGAGCTGGATGGCCGGAGTAGCGAAGTAGGCTCCCTTGCCGGACTCGTAGGATCGCATTATGGGGACCCACTTGGGCAGGGAGGCGAAGAAAGCGCGTGGTTTGGTGTTGCAGGCGTAGTCCAGGGCTCTTGCGCTGATCATCGAGATGCTGAGCCCCGGTGGGGCTCCAACGGCCTTTTGAGAGGCCGTTAGGCAGTAATCGATGCCCCAGTTCGCAAACTCGAACTCTTCGCACCCGATAGAACACACGCCATCGACGATGATTAACGTATTGGGCGCAATACGATGAGCCAGCTCCGCGATCGCCTTCACATCGCTCAGGACAGCCGTAGAAGTATCGACATGGGTGATTGTAATCGCCTTATAGCGCTTGCTCTGCAGCGCCTTTTCCACATCCTTCAGCGGCACCTGCTCCCCCAGAGGAGCGACTAGTTTATGTACCCTGGCGCCGTAGAGCTCCAAACAGTCCGCAAACGAGTCTCCAAAGAACCCAGTCGAGAGCACCAGCACCTCTTCTTCGGGCTCGATCAGGTTTGCCGCCGCAATATCCCATCCCAAAGTGCCAGATCCAGCCAAGACAATCGGTTGGCCCATGGTTTCGTGGGCCTTGAACAGTTTTCTACAGTTCTGGAGCACTCTCTGGAAGATGGCACTGAATTCAGGGCCCGTATGGCTCAGAGATGGGCTGTCGAGCGCTTTCTGAACGTTCTCGCTCAGCTCGATGGGTCCAGGGATCAGTAAGGTGTCAGAAGTCATTGTGTCAGATATCTGCTACTTCTACGAGGCCATTGACAACAAGACTGGTGCCATACGGGACCTACAGACCTGTATATATAGGCTAAGAACTAACAACTTGACCGGGGGTAACTCCGAGAAACTAATGACCTTGATGACCAGTAACCTTCTCGGAGCAATGGCTCCATCACATGACGTTTATTCAACTGTATATAGCGTACTTAACTAGGATAACGAACTAACTGTCAAGCCGTTGCGGCTGTCTCCCAGACGTCGCAGCCCGTGGGCGCGCCGGGCTGGGATGTCACCGCTCCTGGACGATCATACGGCAAAAGAGTCGAGCTCAAATGAAACTAAACTTGACTGCGCTTCGGACAGTACAAGCGAGCAGCTTCGAGGCGCGAGCGTGGCGTTCTGAAGGACGAGGGGGGATCTCCACGCTTTACCTCGAAGCTACGGCTGTAAAAGCTGTAATCACTGCTGGATTACGCCAATCATCGAATTCAAATGAGCTCTCCTCGTTGCCGGTTAACCACACGAGAGGCGGAGCCAGGTTTGACTCGTCAAAGACCGGATCCGGTTCGCTGAGTTGCTGCGACTTGGTCAGCAGCAGGTCCCAGCCCTGATCTGCCCTCTCTTCGTCGTGGACAAAACTGACCGGCGTCAACGCCGTCTGCGGCGGTGATTGGCCGTCCTCCAAGCCGCTAGCGCAGCTCGAAGCCGGTCCATTGGGCACTGATTCCACTGCTTCACCACCACTGGCCATCGACCGGTATTCTTGTAACAATGTACGGCCCTCGTCGGAAACGACATCGTCCAGGTTACCAATACTCGCTAGAAGCCGCTCCATCACGTCGCATTTGTGTTCCAGGAGTTGCAAATGCATCCTCTTCTTCTCTCTGCTGTGGTGTGCGGCCCTGCGGTTCCGGAGAATCCTCTCAATTCTTCTCTGTTCTTTCTCCTCCTTGGTCTTGGCCCTCTTTCTTGGTGGCAACGTCACCTTGAAATCGTCCGGTATCTCTAGATGTTTCTGTTCCATGCTAAGTTACTGATCCCCCCTCTGGCTATGCCTTTGTCCTTGGTTCTTCCAAGAGAACGACAGACAAGGACACCGTGGTCTCAGAGGCGGCTTTATATACTATTTGGTGATGTCGTTTTGTACGAGGAATGGTAAACAAGGCGTAGCAAGGCTTTGATAGCTAGAGTTTACGAGATTTCTTGACCTCTGGCTCTTGTGGTTTGTCCACGGTGGCCTCTGTCTCGTCTGCGCTGTTGGCACGCTTCTCCTGCGACGGCTCTACCGCGGCCTGTTCCAGAGCAGTCCGCTCCTTGACGAAATCAGCGGTCTCTTGTTCGCTCTTGAGATAGTGGCTTCTGTACCATCGTAGTTGCTCGATGCTTTCGAGTATATCGCTCTTGGCTGTGTGCGTCTGCTTCTTTCTGGGCGCCAGGCGGGCCAGCGCAGGGTTGTGTCTCGAACACACCTCCATGATGGAGCTGACGTCGACCAAACGGTAGAAAAGGTGGTCTATCACTTTGGGGAATTCCTTCAGCATGAACAGGCGGTCCATGTGGACCGAGTTGCCGGCAAGCAACCCGACTCGCGGCTCGGGAACGTATTTCTTGATGAACTGCAGCAATTCCTGCTCCACCTGCTCGCGCGACTTGTCGCTCTCGAGCACCCGCTTGGTCAGCCCGCTGACGCCGTGGTGCTCGATGCACCACTCGTTCATCGACTCCATCACCGCCGCATCGTAGTGGATCACGCTCTCGTAGCAGTTGTCCTGGACTATCTCAAGGTTCCCGTCCGTCACAACGCAGCAAACCTCTATAATCCTGTCTGTGTGATGGTCCAGACCCGTCATCTCGCAGTCTATCCACACCAGCGGGCTCGAGACCGGCTTTGTCCCTGCCAATTCGTTCATCACTCGTCTCTCCAGATACCTGTTGCGTCCTCTGTATAAACCCAAGCTCCTAGTCTGTACAAACACCTTCGAGACCCTGCTGAATACTCGAAACAGCATCAGAACCAGCAATTGAGCCAAGCTTAGCACTAATCTGCTAACTCATCGCTGCAAGAAGTCGAAATTTTTCACTACAAGGCGCCGATTGGCATACTAAAGACAACAGAAGTACTAGCAAGAGGCGACCATTGCAGCTTTTATGGCCTTCTTGGGTCCCGATAAGGTCTCATTGGATCCCAATAAGCCGCGAAAGACTCGCTAAGATAGCTTTTATAGTTCTCTTGTCTTGACTCTTGGTAAGCTGTTTGCGCTCGTCCCGCCTTGTAAGAAATCGAGATAAAAGACATACTCCGTAACCTCGCTGTTGAGCGACTAGAGAGGGGATTAGCGTCTAGTTTCATGCTGACAGTGATTTAGTGTGTGTATCTATCGAGATTGAGTTCGCATTGCTGCTTTGAAGCGAATAACTGAGACCAGTATTAGCGTGTATCCCTTGCTTTGATTAGGTTTTGTCCTGCGATTGTCTGAGAAGCGCTGGTGATGGATTCTGCGAGTGGTGAAGACCAGGGTTCGCTGCTGCTGCGCACCAAATCGACTACGTCTACTCGTTCGACGACTTCTTCGAATTATGATAGGTATTTGCAGCTGGCGACGGAAAAGAATCCGGTTATGCTGCTGGAATTGGACCAGGATGGCACAATACGGTACCTTTCAGAGCTTTGGGACAAAATTGTGGGTCCCAGGAACACGTCACAGATTTCTGAGCTGATTGTAGGCTCGGAGCAAGATAAACATGTGTTCCATAGGGCGATGGAGATGATGCTGTCGAATGAGAACGTGAGCTATACAGTGACTTTTAATGTCTTGGCTAGCAGGAATGAGGTGGATAAGAGCGATGATAATAACGGTAATGAGCAAACGGACGTCGGGGAAGATAATATTATGACTTTGGAAGCTTGCGGGATCCTGCTTCGTGACAATTCAACCCAGCTTTTCACACACTCCATGTGGACGGTAAAACCGTACCAGCCGTTCCTGGTAGAGGACGAGCTGGAAGTGACATTGCCCGAGGATCTGATTAAAAGGCTAGGGTTTGGTGCCACTATCTTTGCAGAGTATTTGAAAGCCATAGAGTTTGATCAAATATTAGACGAGACAGATTTGCCGTCGCCAAAGATGGAGCTTTGCAGAGTTTGCGAGACCTTCGTGCCGGCTTGGTGGTTGGAAGCTCATTGCCGTAACTGCATCTGCGAACATAGGATTGATTCCTTTCTGCACCTATTGCATGACAATTTGGTTGAGCAGCTAGCTCTGCTTCAGAGCGAATCAATTACGGAGTACAAGGGCTTGCCAATAGATCTGCGATCACGCACCGCAGAGATGATCGTGGCACAACTCCAAGAACTCTGTGAGATTGCTATTAATATAAATCAAAGCGAAATGCGTGTCCAGCAAAATGAAAACATCTCTACGGAAGCCCTGCTAGCTAATCCAATGAACTTGACCCAAGGCACCTCCGTGGAGGCTTATGACTTTTCGCCGAATTCTAAATGGAATATAGAAAATGTTCAGAATTGGCAATTGAATATGAAGGAGGAATTAAACCAGGACGAAGGGCTTAATTTATTGGTCTCGGATACCATTGACCTAGCCAAGAAAAAGGTTGACGCTATTTTGAGATTGGATAATGCGATGACGTACTCTCTAAGAATAAAAAACGAAGTCGATAATTGGGTTCTACAACTTATTCTGTATCAGATTGAGAATAACAGGATAAACGCCGGTCATTTCATTGATTATGATGCGAAGGAGCTCGGTATCGTTAGTGAGGAAAATTCTGGTGGCCATAAGAACTCAGTACTTGATGATGAGAAATTACCTTCTGCTGCTTCTTATGAAGTCAGTGACACTGTGATTGAGCAATCCTCATCGGCGAGAACGGCAGAACCTGTTCTTAGCGCAGTTTCAAGCGTCAAAATCGCCTCTCCGCAACCACATCGCCCCCAACAAAGTGAGATCTTTGCTCCTTCATATCTAGTGAATGATCAGATTACAGAAACAAGCTCCAAGGACACGACAATACGACACACCCAAAGACAAGGACGAAGAAGTAGGGAACATGATCTAAGTACTGGTCATAATGGGCGCTCAGATTCAAGTTCGCTTTCTAGATCGTTAACTCCGAGGCAGAGGATTGAAAGCCATCGCTCTGAGTCCCCGGGCGGATATTATAGCTTGGAGTCCAAGAAGGACGAACAGGTCAATGGCGAGATTGTCGAAAATTCAGAATCCAGTCAAAGCTCTCTTCCAGCATTTATTTCGAACAGACAGTCCAATCCTGCTGGATCTTCAATGGTGCCGAAGTTAAAATCGACAATCTCTCTTACTCCTGGAAGGAACTCGCCTCTACCTCACTCGTTAACTGCTGCTCAAATGTCGCGAAAGAGTAGCAGCACCAAGCTTAACCAAGAAAAATCACCGATTGTGTCACCATTCGCTTCTGCTAAAGATTATTTGACTCCCGAGCAGCATCCTAACTTGTTGAGCATACCGAAACAGCCACTTTCTCCTTTGCTACTTGCTACTAATCAATTGAAAAACTCCACTCCAAGCATAAGAGATTACGATATTCTCAAACCAATAAGCAAAGGTGCTTATGGCAGTGTCTATCTAGCACGCAAGAAACTTACCGGTGAATACTTTGCTATCAAGGTCCTCAAAAAGTCTGATATGATTGCAAAGAATCAAATTACCAATGTTAAATCTGAGCGAGCAATTATGATGGTCCAAAGTGATAAACCATACGTTGCTCGCCTTTTTGCATCCTTCCAAAATAAAGATAACCTCTTTTTGGTAATGGAATACCTCCCTGGCGGTGATCTGGCAGCACTCATCAAAATGATGGGAAGCTTGCCTAGCGAATGGACGAAACAATATATTAGCGAAGTGATTGTTGGAGTTGAAGACATGCATCAGCTTGGAATCATTCATCATGATTTGAAGCCGGACAATTTATTAATTGACAGCAAAGGACACGTTAAGCTGACTGATTTTGGTCTGTCAAGAGCTGGTTTGGTTCGCAGACATCAACAGAATCCATCTCCTACCCGATTGAGTCTCACATCCAGTTATGGCATCTCTGGAAGCCCTATTGAGCCCAAAAATGTCACCAGCCACCATCGAAAAAGAAGTAGTACATCCACTAATTGCAGCAATCACAGCGGTAGTAAAGTGCCATCACGCAGTAGACAGAACTCCATTAAGCAAGAGAATACGGAAGCGCATTGTTCGCCTCACATTCTGAAAGAGGGCTCTCAGGAGAAGCCTCTGATCGATTCACCGGCCAACTTCCATGCCAACAACGAAATATCTGCCTTACATCGAAGTGATTCCCAGATGTCGTTTTCTTTCATGAACGTGTCACGATCTACTACGCCAACCCCACCACTGATTGGTTCATTTCACGCTAGAAGTGGCTCAACAGATATGCCTGTTGATCTGGGCACACCGAGCGACTTGGCTTTATTCAATCCTGATGACTCCAGGCAAGAAAAGAGCTTTTTTGGGACACCAGACTACCTTGCTCCTGAGACCATCGAAGGCACCGGTGAGGATGATACCTGTGATTGGTGGTCAGTCGGATGTATATTGTTTGAGCTGGTTTTCGGTTATCCTCCATTTCATGCTAGCACGCCAGAGAAGGTGTTCACCAATATTTTATCCGGGGTCATCGAGTGGCCGGACTTCTCGTCTCCTGAGGATAAAGCAGCTTTTGAGTCTTCACATGTTAAGAACCTGATAGAGAGGCTATTAGTGGTAGACCCTTCAAAAAGACTTGGCTTCAATGGTGCTCAAGAGATTAAGGATCATCCTTATTTCAAGGACGTGGACTGGGACAACGTTTACGAAGAAGAAGCGTCATTTGTCCCCGCCGTTGAACATCCAGAGGATACCGACTACTTCGATCCAAGAGGTGCTATCTTAGAGGATTTCGGTGATGAAGACGATGTGCCGAGTGCTCCTTTACCCAGTGCTGACGCACCGACTGGTTTTGGCCAACTTTTAGACGCAGATGAAAGCATCAAAAAAACGCCCTCTACTGCGTCGAGCAACAACCCTATGAGTGTGGTCAACACGCCAGTCAACAAACTAAGCATTTCATCTGTGCTAGAATCAGTTTCGCCGGAAAGTAGCAGCCGTTCGTCATTGCCAGTTAAGCACATGCCTTTGGCGATTCCTCCTCACATGCGCGAACGCAGGATAAGCAAACTTAACGATTCTCAGACTGAATTTGGGTCATTTTATTTTAGAAACCTATCTGCCCTGGACAAAGCCAATAAAGATGCTATTAGCAGGTTGAAAAGCAAACACATGACAGAGAATGTTGGAGTCCATCGTCGGGCTTCATCTGTGTCATATATCAGCTCATCATCAGATAGTTCCAACTGCAAAGCCAGAACCGGTAAAGTCTCAGCTACGGCTTCACCCGTCTGCGGCAAGCCCACTAGCACTTCAGATTCTCCCTATTTTGGATCTTCCTCCCCAGACCTAAGCATCAGCATCGAACCAGGCGGATTGTCAAGGAAAGGCAGCGGTGACAACAATGTTCAGACTCCAGCCAGCAGCTATTTCATGCCGTGGAGCGACGAGTCACCCTCGAGCGCCAAGATACGATCACCGCTTTCACCCCCCAATGTCACATCGCCTACTTCGCCTACGTTTGCTCCGCCAGCCTCATCAAACTCCCTACGTACAAGGCTGACGACAAAATGCTCTTCTCAAAGAACCAGCTCGGGCGACATCTCTGCGGAGGAGAACGATCGTCTAGCCGCCATACTGAAGGTCAACTCGCTACGTTACAGAAGGCGCAGTGGTCGCAAGAGCTCTGCCAGCAGTGACTTGAATTATCGTATGGACGTTTTAGTCTGCGAGCCCATCCCGATCCACAGATACCGTGTTACAAAGGATTTAGAATCATTGGGGTGCACCGTGGTCAGCGTCGGTGCCGGCGACGATCTCGTCAGCAGAGCGACTAGTGGTATCAAGTTCGATCTCATAATTACTGCTCTGAAACTGCCCAAACTCGGTGCCGTCGACATAGTCAAGTTACTCAAGCAAACAAACAGCATTAACGCGACAACGCCAGTGGTCGCTGTCACCAACTACTACCAAGAGGCTGTGAACGGTAACGTCTTCGATGACGTCCTCGAGAAACCCGTCAATTTTGATCAATTGCGCAAAGCTATAGCCAAGTACGCCCTCGAAAAGGTCGAGAAGCAGGAAGATACCATCGTAAGTGACAGTGAATTCAGCCAGTGACCCTCCAGCGACCCTCCACGGACCGTTCCTCGAAGATCAAGTGATCATCTTAAGCTGCTTGGTGATGGTATTGAAGATCACTTTCCACGTGTAAAATTTTTCGACTGTGAGTTAGCCTGAGAGATCGCCTTGAGCATACAAGTGATGAGATATCCTATAACTATCTGGATTTCGGTGTTGGATCGTGATTGCGTTGAATCCGAGTCATTGGTACGGCTAGAAGTTTGCTATCATGCCTACCGTATCTGTGAATAAGAAGCAATTGTTTGAATTGTTGGGAAAAGAATACGATAACAAGGAATTCGATGAATTGTGTTTCCAATTTGGTATTGAGCTAGATGAGGATACCACAGAAGAAGCATTGAAAAATGGTGAAGAACCTGAACTTAAGATCGAGATCGGAGCCAACCGTTATGATCTTTTGTGTATTGAAGGTATTGCACAATCGTTAAATGAATATCTGGGCAGATCTGAAACGCCGAAATACAAGCTTCTTAAGCCAACTACTAAGTTGGTCGTCGAGAGTTCCACGGAGCAAATTAGACCTTTTGCTGCAGCTGCAATTTTGAGAAATATTAAGTTTACCGAGAGATCTTATGCGTCTTTCATTGCTTTGCAAGATAAATTGCACTCTAATCTGTGCAGAAATAGAAGTTTGGTTGCAATGGGAACGCACGATTTGGATGCCATCAAAGGTCCCTTCCGTTATCAGGCACTACCTCCAAAGGATATCAAATTCGTTCCTTTAAATCAAACGAAGGAGTTTGATGCTGCTGAGCTGATCGAGTTTTACAAGCAGCCGGAGCAGAAAAGCAACTTGGGTCGTTTTGTTCATATTATCGAGGATTCTCCAGTCTATCCAGTAATCACTGATGCCAACAACGTCGTTTGCTCACTGCCTCCATTGATCAACTCTGAGCACAGTAAGATCTCGTTGGAAACTCGCAATGTGTTTATTGAAATTACTGCAACAGATTTCACAAAGGCCGAGATTGTCCTTGATCAATTAGTGGCGATGTTTTCACGTTACTGTGATGAAGCTTTTACCGTAGAGCCGGTCGAAATTGTTTCGGAACACAATTCTAAATCCAGAATAACCCCCAACTTCGATGAAAGGCAAATGAACGTTTCAATTGAGTACATCAATTCCGCTTTGGGTCTTGAGCTTTCTCCAGAGGAAATCGCGGCCTGCTTGAAGAAAATGTCTTTGCACGCCAGAAAGTCTCCAGATGATGAAGACACTTTACAGGTTAGCATCCCAATTACGAGACCAGATATTCTGCATCCCTGTGACATTATGGAAGACACTGCTGTTGGCTACGGTTTCGATAACATGCCAAAAGGTGGAAAATTGTCGAACGCCAATTTCATAGCATCGGCATTACCAATCAACAAGATATCAGATATATTCAGAGTCGCTTCTTCACAGGCGTCTTGGTTGGAAGTCTTGCCTCTGACACTATGCTCTCACGATGAGAACTTCAAGTTTTTAAGATTGGAAGATGACGGAAAACAAGTGGTTAAACTGGCAAATCCAAAGACATTGGAATACCAAGTTGTCAGAACTTCTCTCCTTCCAGGCATTCTAAAGACAGTGAAAGAGAACAGAAAGCATTCCATACCCATTAAGGTCTTCGAGACTGGTGATGTGGTTTTCAAGGATGGGGATATGGAAAGAAAGGCTTACAACGAACGTCATTGGGGTGCCATTTATGTTGGTAAAGCTTCTGGGTTCGAAATAATTCAAGGTTTGCTTGGGAAAATCATGCAAACATTCAGAACGCAGTGGCTTCCAGACTATGGTTCATCCTCGACATCAAGAGGTTACTGGATAGAAGAGGACAATTCTGTGCCCACATTCTTCCCTGGTAGAGGAGCCAAGGTCATGTTTAGACATAAGGATGGTGAGGAGCCTAGAAAAATTGGTCATATTGGTGTCTTGCATCCTGAAGTGATGAACAACTTCGACATCCCATATGCCGCTTCTTATGTTGAGCTGAACGCCGAAGTTTTCTTGTAGAATATGTAGAGCTTGATAAATGAAAACATGATTTACTTTAATTCTGGGTCTAATTTACTTCCGCCGCCTGGGACAGATCAAGACATGCTGTTTCTATAAATGCTTAAATTGAGAAGTTACCAAAGAGACATCTTCTAGAAGTCATCCGAAAAATTGTAGACGACGTCTTTCTTTCGCCCATAGATATCATCGTCCTCCGGGAGGATAGGTCTGCCAGCACTCAGTAGTTGAAAATTGTTAGGACTCTTAGGTGTTGTGACAGACGGTGACGCCTTTATTTCTTTGACTGCTTCCTCTGTAGAGCTGGAATTCTCTGCCACTTGTGCTTCCCCGTCCCCACTAAGTTGTGAGGATAGTTGTTCCTCTCTGAGTGCAGCCTTTATTTTCTGCAATTCTCGCATCAGTGCTCCGTGATCAACCAAAGCATTGTCTTTTATCTTCGGTTTATCGTCTTCAACTTTTGCGACATCTGAATTTACTGTGTCAACTGGTGTCCCTTCCTCGACTGCGTCTTCTACCATTGCACGCCATTTAGATTTTTTGGGTTTTAACCATCTTGGCATCCATCCGTTGTGCTTCTTTTTTTCCTGTAATTTCTTGTGAGCAGCATCGACATCATGGATCAGCTGCCTTTTACGTTTCAGCTGCTCTGGATCTACCGTCTCTTCAATTTCAACAAACTCTTCACTGACAACCTCTATGCCAAGCTTTTTTAGTAACTTAGGCATATTTTTACGATAAGCTAAATGGCCATCCACAACGTCAGTGCAATCGAAGTTTTCTACGCCCTCAATGTTCTCAATCGGAGCAATCCCCATAACTTTACTAAATCCTCCCGCAGCAGCACGAAACAAATAAGCAAGCATCCAGTCCCTACCTGAGAAAGCACTCACAAATCTTCCGCTTACAGCGGATCGTGCCATCACCAAATGCTCTTTCTTCTTCACTACAGGGGTTCCAAATATGAATACGTTCTCAACCAGCCCTATAGCTTTCTTTCGACTCAATTCCACAAGGCAGGAGAAAATGACCCTCGACCCCAGAGAAAACCCCATGAGTGTAACTGGGCGTTGTCCTAAATTTCTCGACATGAGAGTGTCAGCCAAAATGAGGCCAGCAGCCCACGCTCGATCTAGCGAGACACTCCAGGGATTATCCAGGATGTAACCAAGTTTTGACAAGCCCATAGGCCATTGAATAGCTGAAATAAAAGCTGTTAGGATTGTTGCCCCCAGGACTTGCTGCACGGCTTGGGTGAAAAGCTCATTGGCCACAATATTGATCGTTTGACCTATAGATTTTAGCATTTCTGGTTCCCAATGCAATGCATATAAATCACCTTCCACCGGATCGACTGTGGAGTATGGCAGACGTACATCATCATCATTGCCAATCATCCAACCCGATACGCTGACCATCAAATTTAGTCGACGATTATTATGTAACGGACGAAATTCAAACGTTCTGACACTGCCCATTCTTCTTCTCATGCCTTTTGCTCCAATATTCCCTCCGATCGCTGTGCTAGTGAGTGCGACCACGGTTGTTCCTCCTGCCCCTGTCAGGAAGCCCGTGGCTCCACCTATGCCGATTGTCGAAAGACCAGCAGCTATTCCTGCACCGATTACGGGTGCCAGTAATCCACCACTTAAACCCAAAATCAGGGAGCCGCCAACCATCGCAAGTCCAACATAACACATCTTCTTCTTTCTCCTTCTCCTTCGCCTTTCCTTCATGTGTTTCACTTCGTTCCATTCCTGGTTCTCTGTCGATTGCTCCATGTCAAGATAATTGGTGACACGCCTTTCAAACTCACAGATCTCCAAGTTTGATACATTGAGTAAATTGGCGAATTTTTGGAGTAAGGTCCTAGATCGAGCGTCATAAGATGCATCCCGAAGCAAGATCAAAAAGAGGTCACATATAATCGTCCAAGCGACATCAACCTTGATATGTTCTTTATCCGTTACATTTTCTGGAGCGACAACTCTTTTGGGACATAAGTGCTCATTCGAAACCATGCGTTCTTTATCTACGGTTTCGTCATCGCTTCTCTTGTCAATAGCTTCCGCGCCAGCTTCATCTTTTGCGCCAGCTTCATCTTCCTCTCCAGCTGTAAGATCCTCATCTTCATGTTCCTTACCATCATTTTTCGAGATATCTCCAAAAGGGTTTTCTATATCTTGCGTGGTCTTAAGACACCTGCACAAATCTTCAAGTCGCACGCCATGTATTGATAATTTCTCTATCATCTTAATCTCTTGCTCCGAAATTTGCAAATGCTCATACAAGCTACTCAGCACATAACTCTTCCATTGAGCAGTGTCTTTTTGAACAAATTGCAATCTTTGAGCTAATTTACGGTGAGATTTGATATCCACGCAAAGACATAGTTCTGCAAGCTCCGTGCACATTTGGTTGGCCAGTACATTGACAGCGCCCACATAGGCAAATTTTTCCATCTCTCCCAGCAAATTTTTGGTAACGTTCAATTGACTGTCTGCATTAACATCGCTCATAGGTTCAACATCTTCTTCAAACTCATCATACGGCTCCTTCTCCTTTTCGCTATCGGATGGAGTTGTGAAGGCTGAAACGCTGCTTCCGGCAGAAGCGTCAGCGCTGCCCAGTTGCTTTAAAGCCTTGTGGTCGAACAGAAAGTCCGTTTTCCTGTTAGTCCTCTGCGACCTTTGCGCTTGTGCCTCCGCGGCTATCTTGGTGTAGCCAAAGGTGGCGTTTGGCCTGGCCGTATTGCGACCCCCGCTTCTTGGAAGCGCCTCTTGCGAAGACGCATGTGCCGCTTGTGCCTGGTACGTCCTAAGTTCTAGTTCGCCCTTGTCATTATAAACATTAAAGGAAGCGATAGCTTCCATCTCTTTCCAGCCCTCTTCTTCCGAGTCTGAATCCAATTCAGGATCAGCCTCTTCTGGTAATCTCAGAGTCCCAGACGTTTCCTTCTCTGCTTTTGCGGCTTCTAACGGCACAGAGCCATCGCTAAGCGCTTGAAGCTCAGCCATTTGTGCCTCGGGACTCTGATCTAACGCATTCTGACCTCCGCTGGTCCTTGTCTCCTCTATAGTATCCTCACCTGAACCTGCAGGCTCTTCATCTCGCTTAGAAGCCAACTTCAGTCCCCTCAATTCAAACTCTAGGTCTTGGTCCGAGTCCGACATAGCCTGGCTGCTCCACCAATCCTAACTGACCTTCCAAAGAACCTCCAGCAACCTACCGAGCCACCTCTAGAGCTGTTGAAAGGTAAATAGCCATCTATTATATGGAGGACCAGCTTATTATTGATCTTTAGGGCTTCCAAAAGTAGGGCTTCCCAAATTAGGGCTTTGGGTTGACTGTTCTTCATCCTTTAACATCCGTACATCCTGGGACTTACATCCGGACACCCACAATTTTCAAATTTCAATTTTCTTTATTTTTTATTTTTGGTCACGAGCCGAAACGACGCAAACTGAAATTGTGACGCGAAAGTTTCAAAGCCTATATAATATTAAGAGGTGAAACTTTATGTAGCGCTCATCTTTGGTAGTAAGATAAGCAATATAACGAGAACAATGGCTCCAAACGTATGTCGTTGATGTGGTACAATGCCATAAGAGCGTTGTTTGGTATCGGTACATGGGTCTATTACTGTTAAACAGGAGCTTCTGGAGATGAAAACTTTATTTCATAGAGTGCATTGCGATTCTATGTCAATAGAAGTTTGCTTTTCTGTATTTTAAAAATTCACTCGAGGAAGTGATTGTTAATAGCAGTAGGCAAATTGTAACCGGGATGGTTTTCAAATGAGTTACTAACAATTTCTGCGGTATCGCGGTTATTTAGACCTCCAGAAAGCAAAAGATCACCAAGACTTTCACTGTTGACGTGTCTTCTCCAGTCGAGAACGGTGTGTTTGACCCAGCTTCCTACGCCAAGTACTTGATCGACCGCATCAAGGTCGACGGTGCTGTTGGTAACTTGGGTAACGATGTTACCGTCGAGGAGGACGGTTCCGTTGTGACCATTGTTTCCACCACCAAGTTCTCTGGTAAGTACTTGAAGTACCTAACCAAGAAATACTTGAAGAAGAACCAGTTGAGAGACTGGATCAGATTCGTCTCCTACAAGACCAACCAATACAAGTTGGCCTTCTACCAGGTCACCCCAGAGGACGAAGAAGACGAAGAGTAAATTAGGTAAAATTCGGTCAATCATCAGTATGCTTTTTAAACTGTAATTTTAATCCAATTTATTATTCTCTAACGACGGCTGTCTTCTGTAACTTTGTATATTAGTATTAATGATCTGGGGCATTTACTCTTAATCCTCTACCAGCCAGCAGAGGAACGAAATGAGTGCTGAGGTCCCATCTGGTCAGCTACAAGTGCATAATCAGAAGACTCTGCCCCCACAGGAGATAATAGACCTTTTCAAAGTAGCTTTCAGCAATGAATTGTACGGTACTGATGCTCTCGATGAGCTCCAGGCTCAGATACAGAAGGTGAAAACAGACCTTTACAACCGGGACTACATTTCAGCGTTCAACAGCGAGGATAAGAGGGTGTCTTACTGCTGCAGATGGTCACCAGCGCGTGCCACGGCGTACGCGTCTTTGTTTGCCCATTTCCAAGAGATTGTGCAAGTGGTTCAATGCCAGCAGTCCGACCAAGAGATCCTGTGCGTAGGCGGCGGTGCCGGGGGCGAGCTCGTGGCATTGGCCAGTTTATTTGCCCCTTCAAGAGAATTTGCCAATAAATACTCGACCACCAAGCCCTCCTCATCATCCAAGAAATCGCTAAACGTGCACATCGTCGACATCAGCGACTGGTCCGCTGTCGTCGACAAACTACAACGCACAATTCAAGAACGCTGGCTGTACGCCGGCGAGTCCCAACACTTCCGCGTGCAATTCAACCAAAATGACATCCTCCAGATGACTGAAGACCAACTCGCACTCAAGAACCTGAATCTCATCACCTTACTGTTCACCACGAACGAACTCTTCGCAGAGAACAAGCAGCAAAGCATAAGGCTTCTACAAAAATTCAACCGGTTCTGCAGCTCCGGCTGCTACCTGCTCATCACAGAGAGCGCAGGAAGTTACTCCCACATTACAGTCGGAACCAAGAAGTTTCCCATCCAATTCCTCATCGACACCATTTTACTGGGCAAGAAAGGCCAGGATTTCGCTGGACCTTGGCAGCTCGTCTACGAGAACGACAGCATCTGGTACAGATGCGATCCAAACATCGATTATCCGATGAAACTCGAGAATTCTAGGATCTTTTATAGACTTTATAAGAAGCTATAGCTTGAAGATCGGTATTATCATCACTCTGGACGGCAGATCAACTAGTTAGCAGCTTAAGACTTTAAGCTATGATAGATGGAAGTTAACCGTCTTGGCGAGGCAAGGATCACTCGCTGTAGCTATTTGGGCAGCTTATAGTGAGTAATGTCGTTCTTTAACTTTAAGTATGTAGCGCTGTTGCAGCGTTTTGAAATTTCTAGCTCAAAGAAGCGTCAAGTACTAACAATTTGCAACTTTTGATCATTACAGAGGCTTTGGTCGCAATTCCAAAAAGAATAAGATCCAACCGCATAATTTAGCGAATTCCCCGGCTCCTCCGATAAATAATGTGTATTCGACGTCGCATAATAGTGGATCAAAAATATCACTGCGGAGAAATCAGTCCCCTTCAAGACACTCGCAGGCCAGTTTGGCGTCAGTTCAACACCAGCAGCACCGTCAGTCTGTGGAACATTCGCCGGAAAGATGCAATTCTCAGCAGATTATGTTTTTGAGCGAACCGTTTGTTAGGACAGCTCTGGTGAAGGGATCGTTTAAGACCATCGTGCAGCTGCCCAAATACGTCCATGTGGGTGAATGGATAGCACTGAATGTGTTTGAGTTTTTCACGAATTTGAACCAATTCTACGGTGTCATTGCAGAATACGTGACGCCCGACGTGTATCCAACGATGAACGCAGGCCCTCACACTGATTATCTGTGGTTGGACGCAAATAACAGACAGGTTTCTCTGCCAGCGAGCCAGTACATTGATCTGGCACTTACATGGATTAACAATAAGGTGAATGATAAAAGCCTGTTTCCAACAAAGAATGGGATCCCGTTTCCGCAGACATTCTTAAAAGATATCCAAAGGATTATGATACAGTTGTTCAGAATATTCGCACACATATACCATCATCATTTTGACAAAATTGTTCATCTTTCCCTGGAAGCGCACTGGAACTCATTCTTTGCACATTTTATAAGCTTCTCGAAGGAGTTTAACATCATCGAAAGGAAGGAAATGTATCCGCTTCTGCCGCTCATTGAAAGCCTGGAAGCACAAGGGAAGATTATATGATCGGAGGGAAAAGAGCATCATGCATATGTATATTATTTAGATAGCGTCTCATAAAAGTCACTTGAAATACTGGTTTACTTCACCAAAACTTTTAATTCTATGCATGCATTATGTATGGCCTTATTTACATGATTTATCATTAAGTCATTTATATTTGTTCCCGATATCAGGAGAAGAAGTATCTGCTGTTTCGCAGATCCTGAACATCGAAGTTTCCCTTTGGAGGAATCTGTGGAAGCTTCATTGGCACTAAAATCATTAGCGCACTACCGTCTGTCTTCTTCGTCTCAAACTCCTCCAAATTCGAAACAGTCTCAACAATTGAAACAGTTGTAACCATTTCTTTACCTATCTTCTGGTCCTCTAAGTTCTGTGATTCTAATAGCTGAGACCTTTTCTTTTCCATGTATATTTCGTCGGCTAGAGTCGCAGGCCTTCCAAGCTCTTTGGATAGTTTCGACCTTATGTCGATAATCTGTTTGGCCAGCGCAGATTGTCTATCGATTCTGGCTATCTGAACATAGTTTTTATACCTCTCGTCAAATTCGTTCTTCAACCTCTCTATCAAATCAACCTCATGTAGCTTAATAAATTGCTCTCTTAGACTGGAGTTCATCAAATCCACATCACAGGCATGTGTCCAATAGGAATCATGCACAGAAGCAAAAGTAAGCCCTTGATCGCCGCATGCAGCAGCTGATAGTAACATGTGGGACGCATCAAGAGAGTGGATAAAATTTGGTGGAAAGCCAGCTTTTTGTCTCCGAGCATTAACAGGATTCACGGAAAACGGGTCGCTAATGAATACTGTCTGCAAGTTAGTTGTAACTTGCTTCTTGGTAGCTTCTCTATAAGGCTGTACAATTGGGAGACCGAGAGGTGTTGTCCATATAACTGATGACATGAAATCTGGCTTGTTACCATTTTTGAACGATTTTTCATCAACGTCTAATCTGATGGATTTTGATATTCTATTCGCACATTCAGCAAGCCAATCTTGGATCAAGTGTGCTCCATGGAATAACTCGCGCACAGCAGCAAAAACATGCTTTGCTAGGTATTTGGACAGCTCGAGAGAGTATTTACGATCGTCAAATATGTTCGAGAGCTGTTTTTCGATCTGAAGAGTAGCGCCAACGTATGTCACACCATAAACGTTTGTCATGACAGTTTGTTTAACAACTTTTCTTGTGATTTTGTCCTTTAAAACTTTGGCTTGCTCATCTCCCTTCGCAGCTGCAGTCTCAAGTCTAGCTTGCACTAATTTCGCAACATGACTATAGACATCTTGAGGGCGATCGTTAGGTATCAAATTAACCTGTGTTGCACCTTCAATATCTCCGCCGAGAGCAGCATAATGCTGTAAACCATTACATGTACCATCTTGATGGACAGGTTGGTGTGAAATAAAATCTTCAGGGTTTTGTAACTTATAGGCTTCATTTAACTCAATACAAGTAGCCAATGCTTGCCAAGGTTTATCCGCCTTTAACCACCAGCCTTTGCCATTAAGCGGATTTTCTGCACTATCTTTGACATCCTCCAAGTGGCTTTCAGTAAATGAAATTCGCTCTACTAACGGTGCCTTATCAAAACCGAATAGGTTTGAAAGATGTACTTTCAACCACTTAAGGCCTTGTGGCCCTAGCCTTTTTCCCTTCCAGAATATTAGCAATCCTCTGCTCATATCATTGCCTAAATGATTGAAATGTGGTGAAAGAGGATAAGCACGACCACGGAAATCCAGATTATGGGGGAAATAAAACTTTTCACCCAAGAAAGCCCTGGCTATTTCAAGTTTATAGTTCGAGTCACATCTAACCGATCTATTGCTGGAGAACTTATTTGCGAGCTCCTTGTTCTTCAACTTCCAGTCTCTGTGAACTGATGGATCGGCGTCTCTTGGTGGAGGCGGCAAAAGTTCCAGCTTTTCTTGGATTCCTGGGATATCTAGAAAATCCTTTCCGCTATTCCACACTTCTGACATGATGTTGAAAACTCTCCGATTAACGGTCCAAGCAGTCTCTCCGAGGACATTCAAACCTTTGTACACAGTATCGATTGCATTTGCATCAGAAACGGCTTTCAAATATGCCATTTGTTCAGGAGAATCTTTCGACCTGATTAAAGACGATTGGGTGTAGCAATAACCACCGGACTTCCAATTTGTCCAACGTCTGGGTTTGACGAGCATTGGCAAAAGTTGAGGCTGAACAGATGCAATCAATCTTTCCCCGTTTAGCTGTTGAATTAGAGATCTGTGGATCTTGAGAACGCCGAGCTTAGAGCCGTTATGATACTGATATCCGTGCGAGAAGGCCGGTGCTTCTCCGTAAACCTTTTGCTTTGTGACGGGATCGATACCCTCTAAATCAACTTTAGCAACATGGATCAACATGGAAATCATGATGGATCCAATCTTAGCGCGAGCAGCTTGCGGCCATACTACTTTTGATTCTTCGATTTTGTAGGATCTGAATTTCGATTTAGCTCTCTGGACATACTTTTTAAATTCGTGAGATTTCCTGTTGACATCCTTGAATAGTTGGGATTCGTTCTTTAATAACTGTTCAGAGCGGAACTCCATCTCTATAGCTTTTCCAACCGATATGACCGCCCTTGCCGTCCTCATTCCCTCGATAACTCCTCCCGTTGAGTTCAATTTCAAAAGTTCTAATATAGTAATAACACACATCTTCTCCGGCTCCACTAATTGTAAGTAAGGACCATAGTCCAGCCTTGCTCTATTCTGTTTGATTTCCTCTTGGCTGAGACCTGAGTTTTTCTTTTTGCCTGACATAACTTCAGCACTACATTTCACTTCTTCTTTCAACAGCGGTAACATAGCGTTATACCATTTCCATAATTTTACATTAAGTCTCTTTTCAATCGATATATCGCCTCTTGCTCTCGCCTCCTCAAAATCATGCTTCCAGCGCTCCTTTGCTGCATCTGTAGCGCGGTTCTCTAACGCTCTCTGTCTCTCTTGATTAAAGCTCTCCAATATTTCATCGAACGTAGCCCTCTCTTCATCACTCTTCAAAGATCGATAAATTTCGAAGAAATCAATCGTATTCTTTTGGTCTAGATTTAACAGATTCTCGTCTGCTTTAAAATGAAATTGTGCAATTTTCTCTTTCTGCTTTTCATTCAAATCAAGCCCCAGCAACGTATGCCTCACCACCCGCATCCCAAGGGTGTCCACAGCGGTCAGTTTCGCTGCATCTTTCTCGAGTGATTGAACCGTTTCATCCAAACTTATCGACGACTCTACTTCTGATTCTGCCGGTTTGACAGTTTCTCTACCGGTTTCTGAGTCCTCGATGCGCGATGGAGCTGGTTCCTTATCATTTATGGTATGGTAGGACTTAAGTGCCGAATTCTCTTGCAATTCTTCGTCTACTGAGGCTGGCTGTCTCGCGGAAATGTTCTTCTCAACCACCAGTCTTGTGGCATCGGGAATGTCGCTTGATTTAATCATCTTCAGCTCTCCTAAAAGAATCTCGTAGTCGCGGACCGTCAAGATGTCGACATGCGACATGATGCTCTTGATACCCTTCATATTCATTCTCAGGTATGTGTTGATACTTCCACGGACGGAATCGTTCATCTCCCCCGATCGCAGAGCGTTGTGTATCATTATCGCTAGAGTCTTATCGTTGTACTCACACGCAGGAAAGCTGTTCTGCAAATCATCCGAGAGTTTGCGGTCCAGATCAGCGATGGACTCGGCAAACCCGTTCTCCACATAGCTCGCCAAATACATGTTGTAATCATCGATAAAGTACTGTCTATGCGGCCCCACCATGTAAAGCGATTGAAGAATAGAAAACGCCCTTTTCATATATTTGGAATATAGACAAGCCTCCAGTAACGACCACAGTTGCATAACATCTCTCGACTGCGTCATACTCTTGATTGTCGAGGCATGGGACATATCGTACGGATCGAACCCTGGTGACATGCTTATCTGTGATGATTTCATAAAAGCGAGACCCCCATGGCTTGTTAGAGAGTTCTGACTAGACTCCATATGAGTGTCCGTAGCAGGCCTGAGAAGTCTAGCTCCTTTGGAAGTGATAAATCGCCTTTGAATAGCTGTTACTCTGCATGCTGCTCGCGAGAAAGATCGTAACATCCGTATATATATTGTCAGAGTCTTCTGACTCAAATAAACTGCAGCAAATGAAATATAAACACCCACAAAGAGCGTTTTCCTCCAATGTGTCTTACAAATAGATCCTGCGATGAGCTCAATTTTTCACTCTTAGAGCTTTAATATCGAAAATTTTCAAGTCCGTATCCCACGATGGTGAACTTCAAGAAGCTTCAAGAAGCCCAAGAGATGCTCAGTCTGACAGGAAGAACAGATTATACAAACGTACTTAGCTTGTATAGTTGATAAAGTGGGGGGAGGTATCATGTTGCGGTTTTAGCCAAGCGAGCACTGAGATTATTCAAAAGTTTCAGCAATTGGTTGATCATCGGTGGCATACTCTACATTTTCGTCATCTTCGACCGTAGCTTCTTGGTACTGTTGGTATTCACTGACCAGATCATTCATGTTGGATTCGGCTTCGGAAAACTCCAGCTCGTCCATACCTTCGCTAGTATACCAATGTAAAAAGGCCTTCTTCTTGAACATGGCACTGAATTGGTCTCCGACTCTCTTGAATAGTTCTTGGATAGACGTAGAGTTACCGATGAAAGTGGCAGACATATCCAGGCCCTTTGGTGGGACAGAACATAATGCCGTTTGCACATTGTTGGGGATCCATTCAACGAAATAGGAAGAGTTTCTCGTTTGCACTTTGTGCATTTCGTCTTCGACTTCCTTGACAGACACTTTACCTCTAAAGAAAGCTGCCACGGTTAGGTATCTTCCGTTTCTCGGATCTGAGGCTGCCATCATGTTCTTGGCATCAAACATCTGTTGCGTTAACTCCGGTACGGTCAACGATCTGAATGATTGAGATCCAATTGCAGTTAATGGAGCGTAACCGACCATGAAGAAATGCAATCTAGGGAATGGGACCAGGTTGACGGCCAATTTCCTTAGATCAGAGTTCAACTGACCGGGGTAACGCAATGACGTGGTAACACCGGACATCACACTCGATACCAGATTGTTTAAATCACTGTAAGATGGCTGGCTCAATTTCAACGTTCTTTGACAAATGTCGTACAACGCCTCGTTATCAATACAGAAAGTCTCATCAGAGTGTTCGACCAGCTGATGCACCGACAAAGTCGCGTTGTATGGTTCCACCACAGTATCAGAAGTCTTTGGAGAAGGAACCACAGAAAAAGTGGCCATCATTCTATCCGGGAACTCCTCTCTAATCTTAGAGATCAACAATGTACCCATACCGGACCCTGTACCACCACCAAGCGAGTGAGTGATCTGAAAACCTTGCAACGAGTCACATCCTTCCGCTTCGCGTCTAATCACATCCATCACCGAGTCTACCAACTCGGCTCCCTCCGTATAGTGTCCCTTTGCCCACACATTCCCCGCGGAAGACTGCCCAAATATATAATTATCGGGCCTAAACAGGTTCCCAATGTTCGAATTACGCACCGCATCGATCGTACCGGGCTCCAAATCAACATTCACCGACCTGGGAACCCATTTCCCCGAAGAAGCTTCGTTAAAATACACTCCCAAACGCGCCTTTTGCACATCATCTGTCCCGTGATAGTTCCCGTTAAAATCCAAACCATGTTCACCACAGATCGTCTCCCAAAACGCAGCACCTATCTGGTTACCACATTGACCGGTAGATATGTGAATCTAAACCACCTGTGTTAGTAAAACGCCCCGAAACACACCACAATTCCTCCCCAACTGCACCACCACTCCTCCACCACACAAAAACATACGATTTCTCTCATCCTTCTTCTATCCTCTTTGCCAGCACCCACAACAAGATCCAGCAGCTACCGAACAACCAACAGACCTGCTTTAACTGTCTATATCGATCCTCCATCATCAAGTAAACAAACCATCTTTGTGTTACAAGGCCTTGTTTTTGTGTTACCTCTTCAAGATCTGTCGCTCTGTACGAACAGTGCGCAAGACTATAAAAGCTTCAAGACCAGCTAAGAGCCCAGAAACCAGGCGACGAGGCCAGCTCGAGGTCGGTCGGGCAGTTCCTGAGCCTGCCAGGACACGTACTTGGCGTGGCTCTGCTCCGCTCGCTTTTCAACGGCTTCTCTAGCCCTTGGACTCGCGAAACTAGCACACGCCTCTGTAAAGAGGCAGTTCTTGCCGTGTGACCATTCCAAAAGCTCTCCTCTTGCAAGCCAGCCGTCTTGACGACCCCACCAGCCAGTTCGAGCTCGCTGGTGGATCGGGTCTTGGTTAGGGCTCGTGTGTAGGGCTACGCTTCTACTAGCTTTCTTCAAATTTCAGTGGTATAGAGGGCTGGAGATGAGGCTGCACTGCAGAGACCAGGGATTCCAGTACTCCAGTTATGCCAGCTACTCGTGCTAGGTCGTCTGCTGCAGGTAACGGCAACGGAGCGGGGGCCCGTCGGCCCCCGGCTCCGTTGCTTACGGTGCTGCGGTCGCGCGTGAGACAGCCGCAGTTCTACTGGTTCCTGGGCCATTTCCTCACGCTGTACCACTTTGTGAGATTCCACTTGGCAATGTACTCGTACCGGTCGCAAAGATACCACTATACCAGGCTGCTGTTCTACATCTCGGGAACGTACGCGATCGTGCTTTACCAGTTTTACAAGAGCGGGCAGCTCAAGGTGAGCAACTTGCTGCCCCAATTGAGAAGATTGGACAACCTGCAGTACTTTTGCATGCTGGCGCTGCTGTTTGTGTGCTCGCTGACGGGCGCCACCGTCAGCGGCGCCCTCTACTCGCCCGTGATCTTCTCGCTGTTCCACTGTCTGAACTACTTCAAAGAGAACCTGCTCCCCTTCCTCCCACTCACACCGCTGGTGAAGGCCGTGGTCAACAACAAGATCCAGCTCTTCATACAGAACCACAACGAGCGTTACCTCCAGATGGCCCAAGTATTTGAGATCATGTGCGGCTTCCGTTCCGGTCTCTTTGGTCTGCCTCTAGCGCTCGTCAGGTTACTGATCCGCTTCTCGGCACGCAACATCGCATCCGTGGTCGCCATGCTCGGCTACGTGTGGTTTTTCAAGCTCAGACTGCAGCAGACACGCTCCATACAGTCGATCCTCGCCCAGTTCATCTACAAGCTCGACAGCTACGTCAACACAAGACTACCGCCCCAGATCGCCGCCAGATGGCACAGCTACAAGCAACTGGTCCAGACGCTATTTGCCAAGATCCCAGCATAGCTCGCAGCCTAGATACAGCCCATATAGACACTCTTGCCGCAGCTCATCGCTGCTCATCGGTATACTGTTCACTTTGTACGGCAATGCTTATGCCGCCTGTCGTTTTGCACGGATGTTTGAAGGAGTCATTCCGTACGGAAGTACTGGAACAAATACAGCTGAGCCAAGTGGCTAGATACCTACCAGTTAGATGAGAGATAGTGGTACGGAGAAGGTTGTTAGGAGGCCTAGTTGATCAGTGTAGGTATATTTGAGCTTGGGAACCGTTAGAAATGAACAGCGAGTACGATTATTTGTTTAAACTGTTGCTGATTGGTAACTCAGGCGTGGGTAAATCGTGTCTGTTGTTGAGATTCTCGGATGATACGTATACAAATGACTACATCTCTACGATTGGCGTGGATTTCAAGATCAAGACTGTGGAGTTGGATGGCAAGACTGTGAAGTTGCAAATTTGGGACACTGCTGGACAGGAGAGGTTCCGGACGATAACGTCTTCGTACTACCGTGGATCACATGGTATCATCATTGTGTATGATGTTACCGACCAGGAGTCGTTCAATGGGGTCAAGATGTGGCTGCAGGAGATCGACCGGTACGCCACTTCGACTGTCTTGAAGCTTTTGGTCGGAAACAAGTGCGATCTGGCGGATAAGAGAGTGGTGGAGTACGACGTTGCCAAGGAATTTGCCGAGGCTAACAACATGCCTTTCTTGGAGACCAGTGCGTTGGACTCTACAAACGTGGAAGAAGCGTTTTTGACGATGGCCAAGCAGATAAAGGACAGCATGGCAAACCGACAGAGGCATGACGGGCCCAGCGGCGGCCAAAAGGACGACAGTGGTAACGTCAATTTGAAGGGCCAGAGTTTGACCAAAAACGCGGCTGGCGGATGTTGCTAGATCGCCCGCTTTCGCTCATTCATCCTCGACATTCATGCACGCACACACTCACACTATTGGTCGCTCTTCCACGCTGAACCTAGCACAGGATACCTCTTTATTTTTCCTCGTTATTGTAAGGTTATATATAACTCGTCTACAAAACTGTTTTCTGTGCTAGCGGTACTTGACTTGGGCCTTGTTGCCTCTCTTTTCTCTCTTGAGCTGCCTCTTCGACTTGGAGTCGCCATCAGCAGCACTGTCGGTTCCACTAGCAGACCTTGCAGGACCCATGAACTGATTTTTCAAGCCGTAAAGCTTCCATCCGGCATGCAGCGGGACCAGCAGCAAGACGTACCAGAACTTACCGGTGTTAAACACAATACGACCCACATCCGCAAACAGCGACAGGTATATAAGATCAAACATGTACTCCACGAGGCCGCCTGCCTGGGCAAGATCCGTGCCTTCTTTCACGATTTTGCCCTTGGCATCGAACACAGGCCTCCCAGACTTCTCCAGCACATAGACACATCCTGCCAGTGGCACATGCAGAAATGCAAATCGCAACCACTGGGCTAAGCTCGCTCCTCCGAACCACTGCCGCACCATCGTCAACACTACAATCGGAACAGAGACCTTGTACAACCTGCCCAAAACGGCCAAGTTGGCCTGCGCCTGCTTCTTCGTAGCCTTTCCCGCCATCCCTGGAACCACCAGCACCTTGAATACACACTATTAGTGCTATACCTCCAAGACTTGGTCGTGTGCATTTTTCACTACCTAGCAACGCCTACAAGAAAGCTATACATGGCCATCCTGGCACTCTGAACAGAATAAATCTACGAGGTGGTCCACTACAAGACTGGCAAACCACGGTACTGCTCCAGACAGTGGTCCCTACCAACTCAGGGTGGGAAACCCAGCGAAATAGTCAGATTCAAGCGCAAAAACCGCGGATCCAGCCTCAACTACGAAAGCAGGACACCTCTGAACAGCTACAAGCAACAGCGACAACTCTTCAGCTCTCAATGCCTATGATCTCTTGCCATCTCTGAGCTTTATATATCATCACCATTGTTACCCTCCCTTCGGCCACAGGGTTACCCGTCCGAGGCTGAAAAAATCGATCCTCCTTTTCCAGGACAGAGAAAGAATCTTGTTTATTGACACGCCTCTTTAGCAAACGGTACTAGAGTGTCGATTCCTCTGGAAGATCAGTTATTGTACTAGGCTACAATACTACTATACTACTTGCCACACTTAGGATTGGATAACTGTAAAGATGGATTCTGGTATGTGCTTTGCGGTGTTATGCGTTACGGAAGGGGTCAAGAACTTCGAGGACAGCGGTTTTCTTTGAGGAGGAAGGCATTGGGGCCGCAGAGAAGGGATTGGGATGGACCAGTGGAGGATTAGCGGTCGCTTTGGCTGTCAATTGGTCCTGAACTGGTTGCTTGATCCGATCTCTCAGCCCCTATTGGAGGAAGGTCACTGGGGACGGCTGTCATGGTCACGTGGTTCTTGGCTATATGATGGGTTATACAGTAATACTAACAAGATATTGTATTGTTTGATTAGAAGTTGCTGCTTTGGTCATTGACAATGGTTCTGGTATGTGTAAGGCCGGTTTCGCCGGTGACGACGCTCCACGTGCCGTTTTCCCTTCGATTGTCGGTAGACCAAGACATCAAGGTATCATGGTCGGTATGGGCCAAAAGGACTCGTATGTCGGTGACGAAGCTCAGTCCAAGAGAGGTATCTTGACTCTGCGTTACCCAATCGAACACGGTATCGTCACAAACTGGGATGATATGGAAAAGATCTGGCACCACACTTTTTACAACGAGTTGAGAGTTGCTCCAGAGGAACACCCAGTTCTTCTTACCGAGGCTCCAATGAACCCAAAATCTAACAGGGAAAAGATGACTCAGATCATGTTTGAAACTTTTAACGTTCCAGCCTTCTACGTGTCGATCCAAGCCGTGCTATCTCTATACTCTTCCGGTAGAACCACCGGTATTGTGTTGGATTCCGGTGACGGTGTTACACACGTTGTGCCAATCTACGCTGGTTTCTCTCTACCACACGCTATCTTGAGAATCGACTTGGCCGGTAGAGATTTGACCGACTACTTGATGAAGATATTGAGTGAGCGTGGTTATTCCTTCTCCACTACCGCTGAAAGAGAAATCGTTCGTGATATCAAGGAGAAGTTGTGTTACGTGGCTTTGGACTTTGAACAAGAGATGCAAACCGCTGCTCAATCTTCTTCTATCGAAAAATCTTACGAATTGCCAGATGGTCAGGTGATCACCATTGGTAACGAAAGATTCAGAGCTCCTGAAGCTTTGTTCCATCCATCCGTCTTGGGTCTAGAGTCCGCCGGTATCGACCAAACTACTTACAACTCCATCATGAAGTGTGATGTCGATGTCCGTAAAGAACTATACGGTAACATCGTCATGTCCGGTGGTACCACTATGTTCCCAGGTATTGCTGAAAGAATGCAAAAGGAAATCACTGCGTTGGCTCCTTCTTCAATGAAGGTCAAGATCATTGCTCCACCAGAGAGAAAGTACTCTGTCTGGATTGGTGGTTCTATCTTGGCTTCCTTGACTACTTTCCAACAGATGTGGATCTCAAAGCAAGAATACGACGAAAGTGGCCCATCCATCGTTCACCACAAGTGTTTCTAAGATGACGGGTAGGAGATTCCAGAAATGGTTATGTGAATTTTATAAATTAAAATTCAATTAAATACTTTATAAAATTTCAGAATCAAGATTAAGATCAACTGGTGGTGTAGTAGTAACAGTCCACACAGAATATAGCATAATGCCGGAAGAGAATGCCAAAGAAATGCAACTCTAAAGCAATTTCCTTCACTGCATCTCAGATCATAAACATTTTCAGTGTGACTAATATTCGTCATCTCAATTATAGCGATACTTAAAAGATTGTAATGCTGTCATCTTAAGTTTGCCGATCTGATGACACTAAGCAGCGCTGATGATGTCGATTCAATAATTTGGATATGATGCCCTTGACAATTTCGGATTGTACCTCAGACGGGAGTAGTTGCCGGAGTTAGTATCTCGCTGGAAGTCACAGCGGAGATTGCTAACCCAGTTTCCGATTCGTCATGACGACTGGATCGAAGTATGAAGACCTGGATGTATAGGATCCGCATTTGCAAAACTGCACAAAAGCTTATAAGTTCTGGTATGTAGCTGTGCCACTGCTTTGCAAAGAAAATGCCATCGAAGAGATGGTTGTAGGCACTTGTACGGTGCTCGAAGGAATGATGGTCCTAGTCAGAACGGAACTTTAGATAGAAGAGGAACTTGACGATTTTGCGGCTTGAGGGTGCTTGATGGTGCTGCGAGATTGAACGGCTCTCGGTGAGCACTAATTGAGCTGATGATTTGTGAATATGTCAGCTGCGTTGGGCTACTAAAAGATGTTGAAGAAAGATTTTGACGATTTCTTGTTCAAGCTTCGGACCGAATTCTATCTCGTAGAGTACCTGAGGCATGATTATGCCGCCGAGCAGGCCGGGAAATTGCCATTTGGCTAGATGAATTTGAAGTGGAAGAGTTTACAGCTTCAAAAATGATCCCCGTTATGTCAAGAGCAGCTCAAAAAAATTCTGACCAACTGAGTAATAGTTTGTGGCCACGAGCCCATCCTGATGCTGCGTTTGGGATTTGAGCTTAAGGTCGGTTTGAACTCTTGTCTTTGCGCCACTTTTGGGTCAGGATACTGGCACACCATAATACAGAATTGGATAGTTAGGAGGTTTGGGCCATTCAGCTCGGATGCGCTTGTCCAAGATATTCGAAGCGAATCTCATCCTCAGCGATGGTACTGAAGAACTAGGTCCTTCCAAACCAAGTAACGGACGTCAAGATCATATGAGACACACATTTAATATCAATCGAGGTCCAGGACGGGACAGGCTTCATGTGCATACCCTATCACAGATCTTTTACTTTTTAACTGAAAACTCGCCCAATTGCGCACCGATCAAAGATAACTGAGGTAATCTTGGCTTCATCCGTATCCCGGCGGCGGCATATTTTGGTTGGTAGGGTTTTAGGAAATGTCGTAATCATGCTTCTAATCTCACTGGCGCCCAGCCTTTTGCCGTCAGGCACGCAGGCACGCAGGCACGCGCGCAGAACGTTCCTTCATAGCTGAGAATTTGCCTATTTTGTAATCTTGAGAAATTAAATACCTAAATAGGAAGGTTCCTTTGCGATAAATTTACCTTCTTCAGAAGACTCCGCAGAGAAGATGCGCATGCCGCCTCTTGGCAACACCGGGCTTATTTACCTTATTACCTCGAGAACTTTCTGTTCTCAAAGAATTAACTAATTGGGTACCACTTCCAAGAGAGAAAGAGAGACTCTGCGCTGTCGAATATAGGCTTTTTTTTAGTATTTTCTACATATTTCTCACCAGAGATGGATACTCTAGTTTAGGCACTCGCGCTAGATGGCAACTTTGTCCTCTTCCGTCATTTTAATCGCTTCGGAACCGGCTTCTGGTTGGACAACACATGCAGAGTCCGGAGAATTATTTTCAAGTTCTTCTTTGCAATTTGATGAGGCTGCCACATCTTGAGAGCCTTTATCGTAGAGACGGTCGATCTCTTCCGACGTCAAGTCCTTCGTATCGGGAAAGAAGAGCAGAATTGCCATCGAAATGGTAAATGTAGCTGAGCCTAAAAGTATGAAAGTTCCCCAACTGATGGTTGCTAACATTACAGGTCCTAGCAAAGTAAGCGAAAAATTTGCAGTCCACCCTACGAGCATGCAAACGGCTAGGCCTCTGTGTTTGGCTTTTGTCGGTAACAGCTCGGTCGTGTATATCCATGGTCCGCTGGATAGAGTAATTGTAAATACTGCAACAAATAAGTACGAAAGCCCCAGCACTAACGAACCTACACTCTCGTCAACTGCCCAGATCAGTGATTTGTTTCCATTTATGGGCGGAACCCGCTTCCCGTTGCACGCCATAGTAGTCCCAAGGATTAGCATAATTACGCTTAACGGGAAAGCGCCTGCTAGTGTCAGATCTTTCCTCTTCACATGATCTGAAATGATTATTGGCAATATATTCAGCGGTACGTTTATGAGATAAGGCATAGAAGCTGAAACAAGTCGAACTGTTCCTTGGAGGCCGATCATATCGCAGAGAAATATGATGTAGTACATTACGATATTAATTCCACTGAATTGTATCAACAATTGCAGAGTGGATCCCATAAGTGTCTGTCTCCAACAGTTTTGCCTGAAGAGGTCCAGGTAGCCGAATCCGTCAGCCCTACTTCCATAAATGCAGGCCAATTCCAGTTTGCTGTACAGCGATACTTTCTTCCCATTGTTGGATTTATTGTGGTGCGTAGCTAAACGGTTCTGTATCTCTTCTGCTCTTATGTAGTCGCCATGAAGCGTCAGCCATTCTGGAGATTCTGGCAACCACAACGTCAGAGCCAGAACCGCCATTGCAGGCGTCATCTCCAATCCCCAGACAACTCTGAAGGACAAGGGTGAACCAAGAGAGTCTAGTAAGACGCATAGATAGTAAACTGACAGCATAGCCATGGAAAATGCCAATTGGACCAATGCCATCGTCCGGCCTTTTTTATGTTTTGGTATAACTTCAGCAACATACGCAGCAATCAGAATTGAAAACAATCCCACCGTAAGACCTTTGACCCATCTCGACAGAATTACCAACCATAAATTCAGCGAAAACAGTCCTATGAAACCTCCCTTGACCCAAAGAGCGGCACCAACCCGGAATAAATCAACCCTGCCCAAATTCCCTGCGAGACAATTAAACAACAGACACCCACAGAGTCCACCAAGCGGACTCGCAGCCGTGAGAAGTCCCTGATATATCGGACTAGGGCGGCCAAAATACTCGATAAAGTGTTCCTTACCGAGAAATACCGACGACGAAGTGACGTCCATCCCCATAATAAAGCCACATATTGCCACGATACACGTAATTTTAGCTACGCTGTAAGTCGGCCCAAACATATCCCTTTATTTATAGCACTTGAGCATAATATAGTCTCCAATAGCCAGGTCCTTCCACGAACAACATGGTTCCAAGCACTTTTATTTTGTATTTTTTGTATTTTATTCGGCGTCACAAAATCAAATTGTGACGCCGGCTGGAAGATCTCGTCTCGTGACAGCTAATCGTCAAGTAAGCCCAGTTAGAAGTAGGAAGGCCATGGATTAACAACATATTTCTGCCATTGAAAAGGCACGCTGTCCGATGTTCTCTTTGCTCCAGCGTTTCCAAACAGTTTCCAACCAGGCAGTTACGTACGCTTGCTTGGTAGCGGCGTTTATTGCATTCAGCTCGTGGCTGCAGCTGGTGCAAAACGATGCATTCTCAGTACCAGCGAAGGTGAGCAATATTAAGCCAACGCTCAATGTTAGAACTAGTAGATACTACGGATCGCAAAATGGTAAGCCCAAACAAAACTCCAAGTTAGCTTTCGATCTTGAAGCGAACCTCGAACGCCTTTTTAATTGGAATACGAAGCAGGTATTTGTGTATCTGACAGCTGAATACGATGGATCGGAGCGGCCAGAGACCAAGAACGAGGTTACGTATTGGGATAAGATCATCACAAACAAGGCTGATGCTCATTTGAGCTTGCAGGACACTAAGTCGAAATACAGTGTGTGGGATCTTGAGGACAAACTTGAAGGCAGAGAGTTGACGTTTAAATTGAAGTGGAATATTCAGCCTTGGGTGGGGCCCCTGATCTATGGTGAAACAGCTGGGAACGAAACAGTCGTTTTACCTAACATGATGCAATCGCAGAAAAAGAAGAAGCCAAAAAATAGCTCTACTTGAGCGAACCGCTGCGGACCAGCGACGCCGCTGCGCAGTTTGCGACTTTGAGAATGATTATCATTATCCATTTACAAGTTTGCATGCGAGAAAGATGTATTTACAGATGCTGCGTGCCGTAGTCTGTGGCAAAACAAGCTTCGAGGGGCCTGAAAATAGGCGCACCTCGAATAAACTTTATCATACTTTCCCTTTCAATAGGGAATGTGAATGTGATATAGCTCATCCGCAACTGAAGTACTCAACGGTGCTGGAGTTGGGCGATGCTTTCTATCCTCTTTGCGGACCTTAATGCAGAGAGAAAGGATGCATTTTGTGCTTCAATGGTTTCCCAGCCCTTGACAGCATTTCTAGGTTTCATCAAGTAGCTTTTCATGAAATAGGGAAATTCCTCCACAAGCACCGATAAATTGTTGTTTAAATCCGGAAGACTGGACAAGTAGCGATCCAGGTATTCTGTTACTTGTGAATAAGCTTCGGAGGTCAAGTAAAGTGAGGGGTTGAAACTGGAGGGGTCCATCTTCTTACGTCTTAAAAACCATGACTGGTTGGTTAAGCTTCTTTGCCCAGCGTGCTTCCTCAAGAAACGAAATTTGTGTATGATGTTGAATCCATGTATTAGTTTGTCGTTCACAATCTTCAACCCCGTCTTAATAGTTCTCGAGTCCTGAAATAATGCCTTGACTGCCTCATTCCATGAAATGTTGTCTATTACGAACCCTCTAGCCTCCAAACTGCTCAACAGCTGTGGAAGCGCTTGGATGTTATGTGTCGCAACCAAATGCCGAACTTTGTAAAAAATGAGTCCCTTGAATGCTGTCCGAAGCTTAGTATTCAGTGTGGTTGCTGATGGCTGCTTTTGGAAGGAGTCAATGCGCGCCATGTATCTCTCGAATATGTTATCAAACTCATCCCATTGCTCAATTTCCGCTGAGAAGACTAAGAGTGAACGCATAATGGTCAACCTACCATTCACCGAAAGGTCATCCTTTCCGTAGAACAACTGATTGTAGCGATTAAGAAGATCTATTGCTTTCATAGGGTTGTAGTATTTAGCGACAACTCTCATCGGCCAAGCCACTACCGATGGATGCAATTGGTTGAATGTGATATCTAATGTTTTCTCCGCAGCATTGCTCATAATACGATCCAATAATTCAATTGGCTTTTTTAAATCACCTTGTGTTTTCATCTGGACTTTGAACGTTGCTTTGACAAGATAGTATATTACCTTGGAGTTGACGGGAATCTTATTTTCGTTCATCTTTTTGTATAGGTTGTGAATTCCTTCCCGATATGCAATTTTATCGTAAGCTTGCATCAAAACTTCGAAATGAGATACATCTGGCTTGATGGTCGGATGCTTGAGTAACTGGTCTAAAACACTCTCCGCAGTTTCATAATCTTTTTTTAAGATGGCTAGATATTTGATCATACCTCTGAAAAACTCTGAATCATTAGCTAACCTCAGATCGACGATCTCTTGGAAAGTTGATTCACACATGCTATTATCACCAATCGCAATGTACGCCTTAATCGCCTTGTTGAATATAGAGATACGATTTTCCAATTTTACATTCTTATAGCGCTTAAAGAGACTCAAAGCTTTGTGCGGTAGGTTACTCTCAATGTAAACATCCATAAGAGCTGAAATTGATTTGCCTGTAGGTTTAATGTTGTAGTAATCTTCCATGATGTGGAAAAGCTCCTGTGCGATCAGAGGGTTAGTAAACTTGGCACACATTTGTATAAGGAGAGCAAAATGTCCCTCAGATACATCAATATCGCTTTCTGTGGCTCTTTTAAGCAAACGCAGTGCACCGTCTATGTTATTGAGAGCCCTGAAAACCTTGAACATTAAGGTATAGGTCGACGGACTTGGTTTAATTGAGTACTTTTCAAATAGTTCAAATTGAGCAAAACAACTGTTTAAGTTACCGGCCTTAAAATGAGCGTACAAAAGGGATTGAAGAACTGTGTAAGTCGGCAACATGTTTCTTCGCAGCAGCTGAGCGTACAGTTTTTCCACGCTTTCCAACTCGCCTATCCCTGCCATAGCCGACATCACAATTCCATAATGTTCAATATTCGGTAGCTCCCCGATGTTAAAAAGCGCATTGAATTGATCTTGCAAACCTTTCCAGTTTTGTGACTTTGAATATGCGACCAATAGATAGTCAAATTGCTGATGTTCGTCATGGGCATCCGGAAAAGCTGCATGAGTTCGCTCTACTAAGTCGTACTCTTCAAAGTGGCAGTAGCACTTCAGGATGCAAGTCAGGTCCGAAGATGATATTGGTAAATTATTGCTTATCTTGTAGTCCCATAAACCTCGCACCAGCTCAAAACTTCTATTATAAGCTGCGAGGTAAATAAGAGTGCTGGATAATTGAGATGCAATGGAGGCCCCTAATGCAGCCTTGATCTTATCAAGACAGCGTTGAAAAAACTCCAGGTCTTCGAGTCGCTGCTCTCGAAGATAAAATAGCAAAGGTTTCAGCAAATCCTTCTGATGCGCATAATTATCGAAATCACACCGTCCGTTCAGCAATTTCATCCACTTGGCCCACTTCAACAAAGTCTCCTCCGGTTCAATCGTCGCTACCACTTTTGAGCCGTCCTTAAGTGCTGTAAAAAGGAAGTTCACGAAGTTTACCGCAGCCTGCTTATGCTCGATCGAAGATTGTGCTATGATCTTGGTGACTATCTGGTCCAGAACTATCATATTGCCGGTCGCTATTAGCGACTGGCAGTACTGCCGCAGTTCTCGGAACGACAAACTGTAGCTGCCATCATCCAGATCACCTTTCTTGAACAGATACCTCTGTGCAAATCGGTTTAGCTCCAGGTACGCTTGTCGTCTGAAGAGGAAATCGACGATATACCTTCTTTCTTTCACAGGCAAGTTGGTCACTCTTTTCCGAATGTAGAATTCTCTCAGAGCATGTTTCTCAGGCTCTCCCAGCGGTTTATTCGACGTGTCATTCAGTATCTTGACGATCTTGGCAGGTACGGTTAAGTTCCAGTTCACCCTCTGATATTGCTTCGCAATTGGCCCTGTACTTCGCAGCATACGGAAACCCAGCTATCTAGACCACCCAAATCGTCAACCAGCGAGTGTCGAATGCAATCCAGCGCTGCCTTTTGGTTTAACTGGCGTTGTAAGCAGTGGTAGTTTAAAGAATTTTCAGTTGTAAGTTAAGCCTTCGCACTACAGTAAAAAGGTCAAGTCACCAATCTCATCGAGCTTCAAGATTGCTGGTTTGTGAGTCGCAATGTGCTGATAAATGGTCTCTGAACCCTCTACCGTGGACTTCGAGCGGGACCTTTGCGAATTTGAGTCCTCCGGTGCCAAGAATGGCCCTACACATCTGGAATAGCTCCCTGGCGGGCGAGAACGCAACTACGAGGCTCAATTAGCTGGAAATTCCACTCCAGTTTGCTCCCCAGCGAGAGCTTCGGGGTTTCATGGTCTGGCCAATGGCCGCTGCTGGCGACACCTTGTACGTCCTGGGCTGGGAGGATATAAACTAGCCCTCCAGCAGCAATGGAGGTCGAGTTGACACGGCACGCTGCTTGGCAAGAAATGCTTTTAGAAGGTAAGGTTGCGCTGGTGACCGGTGCCTCCACCGGTGTTGGCGAAGGAATCGCCAGGGTCTTGCACAGGGAAGGAGCCACCGTGATCGTCAGCTCGAGAAACCCGCAGAGAACCGCAGACGCCGCCAGGAAGCTCGACCCCAGTGGTGAAAAGGTCATCCCGAAGGTGGCCGATGTTACGGATCCCAAGTCCGTGCAATCGTTGATCAGCGACATTGAGCAGAGCTACGGTCGCCTGGATTGTCTAGTGTGCAATGCCGGCATCACGGGGCCTCACAACGTCAATATAACGGACGTTGAGCTGCAAGCCTGGCACGACGTCATACAAACGAACGTGAACGGCACATTCTACACTCTCAAGTACGCTCTGCCTTTGATCGAGAAAAGCGGCGGCGGAACCGTTGTCAATCTCTCGTCCACGAACGGGTTCGTTGGCGTGGCAGGCCTTGCCGCATACACCGCCAGCAAGCACGCTGTTATCGGCATAACGCAAAGCGTTGCCCTGGAGTACGCTCAAAGGAACGTACGCATAAATGCAGTCGCTCCCGGATACGTGGCTACTCCCAGGATCCGCGAGCTGCCCACCGAGACGCAGAAGTGGATGGCAGACCAGCATCCTATGAAGCGCATGGCTACAGTCGAGGAAGTGGGAAACACCGTGGCGTTCCTGCTGTCTCCCTTGAGCAGTTTCACCACCGGCTCCGTCTACGCGATCGATGGGGGCCTCCTCGCCTAGTAGGGCAGCCTGACGGGCTATCTCGTTGCCCGTCGGCCAGCTCGCTTCGCTTTGTTAGTACAAGACTTTACAGGAAACGTATAGTAACAAGGTTATAGTCGCTCACTGGAGCGTGCTAGAGCATCACCAGGCCGCTAGAACACCAATTGGCTTGGCTTGGCTCAGCTTATATAGATTCCCTTGTCTTCTGTATACTGGCGTAGGACGAACAGGTGAAAAATTTCAGATAGTAAATACAAGCTCATCGCAGCTCATCGCAAGGTCATCTCGAGATAGAACCACATATTTAACTGCCTTGAAGCATTGGGAAGCCTGGGAATCAACTCAATTAACGATGGCTACTGCTAAGCAACAACAGAACAGGAAAAAGTACACCAAAGACTATAAGCTGAAGGAGATTCAGAAGAGTCTGACACACAAGGCTAGACTGAAGAAAGAGTATCTAAAGGCTCTTAAGGAGGAAGGATACTCTGTACCCGATAAGAAACCCACTGGGAAGTCGAAGGAGGAAATAAGGAAGCTCAAGAAGGAGCTACGGGACAGAAATCGCAAGAAGCTGGAAGAGCAGAAGCACAGTAAGAAACAGGCAAAGAAAGAGCAACGAGAGGCTTCTGAGGATCGAAGGAAAAAGGAGATAGAAAATATCCAGCATATCAAGAGTAAAATGGATCAGCGGGAGAAAAGAAAGCAGAAACTGACTAAAAAGACCAGAACAGGACAGCCTCTCATGGGTCCCAAGATTGAAGATCTGTTGGGTAAGATCAAAGGAGATGACACATACACGAAATGAAACTGGCTGGTAGTTAGAATATACAGTCTTTTTTACATATGTACAGGAAGGGGAATGGTTCTAGAGTTATTTCTTCTGTTGTTGCTTCTTGGTAAATTCGGCAATCAATTCCTTCTGGACATGAGCACCTGTTGGAGCGTAATGGCTGAACTCTAGCGTAAACTCACCTTTACCCTGAGTGGATGCTCTCAAAGATGTGGCGTAGCCAAATAGATTGCTCAAGGGACATTCAGCTTTGATGGTGAATTCATCGGGTCCGTTGTCTGTGTCCTGAATCACAGCTTGTAATTTATTCAAGCTGCCTATAACGTTGCCTTGGAACTCATTGGAAGAGGTGACTGAGACGGTCATAATTGGCTCAAGGATGACTGGCTGCGCTCTGAGGAAGGCATCACGGAAAGCCGCCATTGTGGCAGTTTTGAAGGACAATTCATTAGAATCGACAGCGTGAATGGCACCATCGTTTATCAACATGTTCACTCCAATGACCTTGTGACCAATTAGCGGACCCTTTTCGCAAGCTTCTTCAAAACCTTTACCACATGCTGCCAGGTATTTATCTGGAATACGGCCTCCCACAACCGCAGTTTTGAACGAATTGTGCTTGTTGCCTTCTTCCACTGGAGATAACGTTCCCATAACTCTACCATATTGACCTGCACCACCAGATTGCTTCTTGTGGGTGTAATCGAAATCAGCAGGGATAGTAATAGACTCTCTATAAGACACTTGAGGCTTACCAGTTGTACATTCGACGTTGTATTCACGTCTCATTCTCTCCACGTAAATTTCAAGATGCAATTCTCCCATACCGGAGATCACAGTTTCCTTAGACTCAGGGTCGAACCTCACCCTGAAGGTGGGGTCTTCCTTTTGGAACCGATTTAAAGCCTTCGAAAAATTACCAGCATCTTTAGTTTTGGGGTGGATAGACAAAGAAACCACGGCGTCCGGCACGTACATAGACGACATCGAATAATCAACGCTTCCATCGGTAAAAGTGTCACCAGAAGCGCAGTCAATACCGAAAGTAGCACAAATTTCACCTGATCCAACTTCGTCAATATCTTCCATATCATTTGAGTGCATTCTGACTAATCTAGACACCTTCACCTTCTTACCGGTTTTGACATTGGTAATGTAGCTTCCTTTTCTCAAACGACCCTGGTAAACACGAACATAAGTCAATTGCCCGTATTGGCCTTCTTCCAGCTTGAACGCTAGGCCAACGAAAGGTTGTTGAACCGAAGGAACCAAATTAACCTTTGCTTCATCATGGGCAATATCCAACGCAGTGTTCAGGACTTCAGAGGGGTTTGGCAAATAGTCAACAATGGCATCAAGGACAGGCTGAATACCCGTATTAGCGAGCGCTGATCCCATCAAGACAGGCGTGAATTTTCTAGCAATTGTAGCTCTGCGAATAGCTGCCATGATTTGCTCTGCATTGGGTTCTTGTTCATCCAAAAACAGTTCTGCCATCTCGTCATCAACATCAGCAAGAGTCTCAATCAAGACTTGCCTTTTCTCTTCAACCAGATCCTTTAAAGTCTCTGGAACTGGGCCCCTCTCCACAATTTCACCGTTATCACCTTTATTGTATAGAGCAACGCGATTGATGATATCGACCACTCCTTCAAGATCAGATTCAGCACCGATAGGAACTTGGATTGCAGCTGCAGGTATTTTCAACTTGGAATTGATCTGGGCAATGGCACGGAACGGATCTGCACCCATCCTATCCATCTTATTGATAAAAGTAACCCTTGGAACGTTGTACCTACGCATTTGACGATCGACTGTAACAGTTTGCGACTGAACTCCTGAAACTGCGCAAACAACCAGAACAGCACCGTCTAAAACCCTCAACGCACGCTCCACCTCGATGGTAAAATCGATGTGGCCCGGTGTATCAATAAGGTTAAAGTGATATGGTTTCTTGTCTTTTTCCCAGGAACAGTACGTGGCTGCGGACTGAATCGTAATACCTTTCTCTCTTTCCAAATCCATCGAGTCCATTTTAGCCCCGACGTTGTCACGGCCTCTCACTTCGTGAATAGCCTTAATCCTGCCAGTATAGTAAAGAACTCTTTCAGTAAAAGTCGTTTTACCGGAGTCGATATGTGCAGAAATACCAATATTACGCAAAGCTCTCGCAGCCTCAATATCTGCAGGTTTCAAACTTGATTCCATCTCATCTAGCACAGCCTTCTCCTCCTCGTAAGTAGTTTGGCGATATTTACTGGCATGGAAAGATCTTTCATGAATAGCAGAACGCTTCATCAAATAACTCGTCCGAAGGCCATTGCCTAGAGGGCCTCGAACGAGATTGCGAAGGAAACCAGCATGGCTACTACCAAGCAAACTGAGAGACATCTCTCGCAACCTACTGTGATCAAAAGGCCACCAAACTTTACCATTTAGTTCGAGGAATCGATACCCAGTTAAAGCTCTACCAGTTAGCGAATGGCCAAAATTTGCAAAAAACCCACACACCACGGTATAATCGAAGATCAACTCTCTATTATGCTAGTAGTTATGCCTATCAGTAGGCTATGCCATTGGCATCTAGCACTCCTTTCAGCGTATCGTACACTGCCTGGTCGTCTGAAATGGTTTCCGAAAGTCCGTAATCTGATATTGTGTAGATACCCAGTAAACCCACAAGCGTCGAGACAAAAAAAGCGAAATAACCTTTGGCGGTGAAACCGGCTGGCAACGGTCTGGGTTGTCTTGGTAGACCCTCCATGTTGTACCAGTCGTCGGCATGACCTGCCGCGTTACCACGATTTGGGATCTCAGCAGCCGAGCATATTTCTTTGTAGTTATCGCTCAGCGTTTCCGATTCTTGCAGCGATAATGGGTCTTCGATGAACACTGCACCGAGGCCTTGCGTCAGGTGCCAGTCGAGATGGCAGTGGAAGAACCAAACCCCAGGATTGTCCGCTTTGAATCTGATGACAATGTGACCGCTGGGCGCGAGCACTACTGTGTCCCTCAAGACTGGATACTCTGGGAATGGCATCAATGGAGCTGACTCGTTGTAGGGTACTGTTATCTTGTCCTGGTCATACTCGGGATAGTCTGCTTCTGGGCGATATTCTGGTGATTTTTGAATTAGCTGGAAATTATGGCCATGCAGATGGAAAGGATGTTTTCCGGAGTCGTAATTGTTAACAACCACCTCTACTATTTCATCTTTTTGAAGCACAACAGCATTGATATTGTCACCGTAGATACGCGCGTCAGTAGCCAGTTCGCCTGAGGTCAATGCTGTGGTTAAAGTGGGGACCTTGGGATGAACGTAAGTGATGCCGTTGAACATGGCGTAATTGACGCCGTCTCCAAGGTTGTTCAGGCTTAAGTTTAGCGTGATCTGCGTGTCGTAGTGATCCAACAATTTGATATCGTCTAGTGGAACCAAGTAAAATTCCTCGGCTGCGCTGTCAAAGTCATCGATTATGAAACTTTCTGGAGCTTCATAGTTTCTGTTGTAGGAAATTTGATGCGTTCTGTTGCGGACAAGTTCAGGTGGCACAACATCCAGCATGAGCTCGTCCATTATTTGCATGAGGGCGAAGTTTCTGCCGGGGTCATGTTCTTTGGCCTTGACCAAGACGCTCATCCTCTGCCCCGTGGCAATGTAAAGCAGATCAGTAACATTAGGCTTGACGTACACGCCGTCCACTTCCACAATGGTCATTTCGTGGTCTTCAAGTGCCACATATTGCGACACAAACAACCCGGAGTTGATGAAGCGCATCAGATATGTCTTACCGGGCTCAAAATCTAACGTGGCATTCAATGTGTTATTGAAGAGCAGGTTCTGGGGGATCGGCTCAGCACCCGTTGGATTGTATCTCGACATGAATTCTTTGGTAACCTCGTAGTATGGCTTCCAATACAGGTCAGAAAGTTGAATAACCATCTCTTCATCGTAATCGAACGGTTCGTCATCATCGTGAATGATGAAGGCTCCTCTCATGCCATCGCCAAACTGAGAACCGGAATGAGCGTGATACCAGTACGTACCGACCTGGTCGGCCACGGTAAAATTGTACAGATAGGTCTGTCCGGGAACTATCGGACATTGAGTGACCATTGCGGGCCCGTCAATCTCGTTCCTATTGCCATCACTCAGCCTCTGGAACATCCCATGGAAATGCAACGACGTCACAGTCCCATCGTCGAATCCGTTCGTCAGGTAAAGCTCCACACGGTCACCTTTCTTTACATGGATGTCAGGTACAGGCCACTGACCGTTAAAACCAATCATCTTCTTCTCACGAACCCCATCAGGATTAGCATCGACCCACCCTGTGGTAAAGTTGAAGGTATGTACAGCAGCGCTTACCACAGACACGCAAGCCAGCAGTGTCAGCGCCATAAGAGAGCATAAACTAGGGCTGACCATTTCCAAAAGTCTCCAAACAGCTGCCAGTAGTAACGCCTATCTTACCGATTCTTCGTATCTGTTTTGTACTTCAACATAGCAAGAGTTATCTATAGCGAAGACGTTAAAAATGCACCCTGCTCGAGTAAGCTAGCAATTGACCCTCAATGTACGTAGTTGACGTCTGTATATAAGCTGCAAGATATCGAGCTTCAGCTCAGCTAGTTCGGCCCTGTAATGATGGTCTTAGCGACGTCTTTAGCGTGCTCTACGTTGTACTGATACGCCTGGACCGCTTCCGCGAAAGGAAAGACTTTAGTGATGAGTGGCTTGGCATTGACCTGGCCGGTGGACAGCAGCTTGACGGCAGCATCGTAGTCTCCTGCGGCGTACCTGAAGGAGCCCTTCAGTGCCGCCTCTTTTACTGAAAGCTCGGTTATGGGGAAGGAAACGTTGTCTTTGCCCATGCCGACCTGGACGACAGTACCGCCTCTTGCACAGGCTTTGACTGCTGCTCTGATGCATTTCTCAGCACCAGAGCACTCGAATACGACGTCGGGACGGCCTCCGGCTAGGACTTTGACGGTCTCGTGAACTAGAGTAGCCTCGTCAGAAGCCGTGTCCCATAGAATCGTGTGAGTAGCTCCAAATTGCTTGGCTCGCTCGAGCTTGGACTCGAAGATGTCTACAAAGACCACATCAGTGGCTCCAAAAGCCTTGGCTGTGGCCCCGGTCAGCAGTCCGACAGGTCCAGCGCCAAGAACTAGCACAGCTTTGCCAAAGCTGGTGTTGGCGAGACGGTTTGCGTGGACAGCTACAGCTAAAGGCTCAGCCATTGCCCCCTCCTCAAAGGAGACATGATCGGCCAGCTTGTAAACGAAATCCTCGGGAGCCAAGAAGTACTTGACCAAAGTGCCATCGTATGGTGGAGTGGCGGCAAACGCCATGTGGGGACATAGGTTATAGCGGCCGGAGAGGGTCTCCTTAGAGTATCTGCTTGGCACTCCAGGTTCGACAGCGACTCGGTCACCAACCTTTACAGATGTGACGGCATCCCCGATTTCGACGACTATACCGCTAGACTCGTGTCCCAGAACCATGGGTGACCTAACGACGAAGTCTCCGATGGAGCCGTGGGTATAGTAGTGTACATCAGATCCACATATCCCAGTAGCTTTGATCTGAATCTTCACATAATGAGAATCCTTAATGGTCGGGACTGGGCGAGGCTCAATCCTGATCAGCCCCTTCTCCTTTAGCACAACTGCATCTTGCATTTGCCCACTCATAATTGCTGTACTTACCACGTTAATTGACCTCACAGTAAGAGGGGGCAGTCTCTTGAAAGTGCCGTTAACACTTCTTCAGCGAATCAGACTCAATAAGGGCCTGCCACTAATCGGGTAATGTGATGTACACTTCATTCTTCATCGCGATAGCAACGGAGCTTTCACAGGACACTCGAGGTGTTGACCGCTAGGACGATCGCGAACACCTGCAGATCAATGCTTGACAGGACCATATATATCCTCTATTTAGTGCTGTCATAAAGTAGTGGCTGGGATTGTAGAGGACGCGGCCGAGGGTATGGCATCTGCTGTTTCGACGGCGATGTTGCTATCTGTCTTGAGGATGTTGTGAATCTCCAGTAAAATGGGCTCTACGTCCGCCGAATCGCAGGAGATGCCTTCCACTAGTTTGACCGCGTTGGGGTACTTGCGTGCGATCTTGGCTGAGCTGCTCTCCTTACTCTCCAGCATGAAAACTTGGTTTTGAACCCTGTGCACTAATGGGTATGCCAGTGATTTCGTGGATATGTGCTCGTCTTCTGAGAAATGTATGTAGAATTGGCTTTTGCTTCTCCCGTTGTGAGATACATTTTTGAGCTCAATAATGAGTGTTATCTTGGTCCCCACTTCGGGATTATGGTAGAGGAGTTGGCATTCGCATAGGTTATGAAGCCCGAGATCAACTGTCGTGTAGCCGTCGCTTCGGTTCTGGTTCTCGAGGAGAATATTCTTCAGGACGTTAAAGAGAGAGGAAGTAAATTGCAGGTAGTCGAAGATGAAATGGTAATCCAGATGGCCCCTGTCGATGAATGGTTGAATGATGTGCTGCGGGTTGGAAGGCGAAAGTTGCACTGTCAAGTTTTCCACAGTTTGGTCGTTAGTTATAATGCTAATAGTACAGTCTTGGGTGTCGTCACTATTCTTCAGGTATTTGAATGATATCTCGTTTGGTTTCAGTGCGACGATCTTGAAGTCCTCTGATGCGAAATTTTTGTGCAATCTTTCTACGACATCTGTCAACACCACGAGCTGCATTAGCTTTTGCCTAAACTTGGTCAGGTATTGCGCTATGAGGTTCAAATTCGTGAAGCTTTCACAGAGGTAAAAGGCCAATAAGTCTTGTGGCACAAAGTGTATCAGCAACTCATCACACTCGCACTTGATCATCTTGGTATCGCGCTTAAATTTACCAAACAGTTTTATTTCCGAGCGCGAATAATCGATTTTCATAAACATAGAGCTCTCCAATATACTGTTCAGAGCTTTGGAACCTTCCAAGAACGACTCTAATTCGAGGGCGATAATTGAGATACAGAGCTCACCGTCGCCTGTAGTGCTGCCTTCTGCAATGTAGGCGGGCAACGAAGAAGACGCAAATTCGCTGGCACAGACTTTGTTCCGAATTTTTAATTGATTCAAAGAATCTATGATCATATGATTCACAATCTTATGGAATATTGTCTTTTGGAGATGCAGCAGCTTTTGATAAGTGATTGTTTCGAGCTTCGCTGTGGTCACGCTTGATTTACTCAAGTAAGTCAATTGCCACTTCCCTTTGTTGGATATCACTTTACCAATTCTCTTCTCAACCACACAGGAAGTATTAGATGATATAACCGTGAGTATAAGATACCAGTTAGCCAGCCAATTTGGTAAACATATGAACAGATCATCCTGTAGGAGTGAGTCATTACAATCCGTTTGTGTAGTTTGGGATTCGATGGGCCGGTCCAATTTCACAACTCGACTGCAGGTCCATCCGGTCTTCTCAAACATATTGCGCAGAATGTGGGTGATTTTTTCCAGCTTGAGCTTTTGCAAAACCGCTGTCAGCTCCTCTGCGTTTTCCGCTCGATTGATCTGGTTCACATATCTCAAGAGAAGAGGTGTCGGATTTCTAAAATAAAAGACACCACTAACGGTATCAATCTTGAGTTGAATCGGTGCCATAGAGAGACATGTGGCAGGCATTTGAAAGAGAAGAATATCCGAATTTTCTTCATCTTCTTGAAATACACCCTTGGCGAGCAGATCAGCTCGTATGAGATACGAATGGTTGAACATGATTTCGTCTAATATCGATTCCAGATCCTTCATGATGTTGTGATACACAACAGGCATCCTGGAATCCGCAGCAAGTCGGTTATCCCACTTCAAAACCAAGCTCTCACTTGATTTTTCAACGCCTATGGTAATCTTTGATTTTTCTCCCATTTTGCTGTGAAGCCAGTATTTGACTGATATAATGCTTCTCTTCGAGTCGTATCTATGAACCAAGTTTCCGCCAGAAAACTTACCTCCACTTTCCAGGTCTGAAAGTTCCGAATGTACCATGTAAAGTTGTAACGTGAGCACATACTTGTGCAAAAAGTTATAGAGAGAAACCATAGGTTTGCTACTCTTGAATAAAATTTCGTTAATGACTTTCTCAATTCGTAGTTTATTCAATGCCAGATTGCGATCCGTGAAAAGAAATCGTAAATCTACAAAGAACAACGGGGAATGGCAATCTATCGTTGCTAACTGGATTTCAAATTCATCTGCCACGGTAATGTATACCCTTCCATTTTTTATACTATAATTTTGAAACTGAGTAGGTAGCTCAATCAGTGCCATCTTCAAGCACACTGCTGTATCAAGGTCTTTCAGCCTACGCAAAACCAGTTTCGAGGGAATTTTCAGCATACCGCCTGGAGCGGTTTCGGCATCTCCATCACTGCCTACTTTAAAATTATGCGTTGGCAAATTTGTTCTCCCTAAACTGAGCACTTCCAATGCCGTTGCCAGATCAGCATTAGGCAGTTTTGCATTGGCCATTGCCGTAACATTATTCTTAAGGGCCCATATGCAGTTGTTGACTGTAACATTGCTGATCCTGAACCAGTTCAAAAGATCGATCATGGTGTGGAAGTTATTATTCTTGATTGTCCGGCACCACTTAACTAGCACATACAGTTTTAAAAATTGGTTCCTGAGAAAGATTATCAGCTGTAAAAATCGGAACTTCTTCATCGACGACGGTTCCTGCGGGTTAACATGTACATTAGTCTTCATAAACTGCGAAATCTCCTTCACACTGAATACCGTCAAATTCCGGATCAGCATCGCAAGCGACACTTGATTGATCTCTACATGCGGTATAGGAGGCGGCGACGCCGCCTCCGTCTCTTTCCTAGCGCCGGAATCCGGCGTTTGCAATGCATTTACGCTCCTATCGTTCGAATCCTGGCCTTTATTCCCTACCTCATTTATTTCTCCACTGCCATGTCCTCGCTTCGGCGAGGCCGCACTCTTGAGTGCGGCCGAATCCTCCCGCACGCCAGAAACTCCAATTCCATTGGCCATCCCACCACCAGAATCCATCTCGGTGGTCATCCTAACCGACAGCTAGTAATCCCGACCCTTCGTATACTTTGCTCTTCAGATCCGCACCAAGAAGCCTTTCAACCTCGCGATTCTCCTCCAATCACACTCTCAGCTTCCACCGTATACCCAGCTATCTGAACCGACTACACTGGCACTAACACCGCTATTCTTCCCAGAATCCTCTGCTCTTCTCTTCATATAAGGCTAATTCCTGGAAGAAGTGCCCAAATTTCACTGTAAGACTCGCGTAGGGTAACCCAGGTCCCATAGGGGCCTTAAGATCAGCAGATATAAGGCTTGATGATGAGAAGGATGGGTTGGGTCGGTAGATCTAGTTGGTTCTGGGGTTTATTGCTGGCGGATTTGGCACGGGAACATGTCTTCGTCGTCTGCTATCGATAACTGGGTGCCGGTTGCGGATGAGCGGGTTGACGATAATGACGCGACGTTAACGCATAGGAAGGGGATTGAGAGTGGTGGTGGCGAGCGGATGGAGAGTCTTGGTGAACCCTTTTCGCCCGAGGTGACGAGTGGGGAGGGAGTTGAAGAGGAGGCGGGGGATGATATGGGGATGTTGCCTGCGGAGACGCCGAAAACACGTTATGAGAGGGATTCTGCGCGAAGAAAGTCGGGTTCTTCACTGGAAGCTGTTGGGATTAACATGAAGTCTAGTCCTGCAAGTCCTCATCTCTCGGATGTTAACTCTGTATCGAGTACCGCTAGTACTGGAGCGAGCAAGAACCGGGCGCTGAGCTCGGTTAACGACATTATCACAAATAGCGAAAAGGATGTGTTGAAAGCGGGCGAGCAGTCTCCTGCGGCGGCATCGAAGTTCTTTGATAACGTAATGTCTTCTTTGTCCTTTAAGCAGGGGACGCAGCAGCCGCTAGAGGCAGAAAGGCCGAACATACCTGATATAATAACCCACAGGAGACAATCATCAATGAGCAACAAGAAGAATAAGAAAACGAACTCGCCTGCAGATTCTGAATCGCCACTGAAGGAAGTGGAAAAACCGAAAGAGGTTATACGTAAAGTCTCGCTCAATGATAACGAAACGTTTGATCCCAAGAGGTTCGTTGAAGAGAAATTTTTGGATACACCGTTCCATTACGCTAATGCGGAGCGGAACTCCGAGTTCCACGCTCTGTTCAAGAACGTTCCGCCGGAGGATAGGCTATTAGACGATTTTGGCTGCGCTTTAAGCAGAGAGTTTCTTTACCAAGGCAGGATATACGTCTCAGAATCACACTTGTGCTTTTCTTCAAGCTTGCTTGGCTGGATGGCCAAGGTAGTGACACCTTTCAAGGACATAACCTACATGGAAAAAACATCAACAGCTGGACTGTTTCCTAATGCTATTTCCATTGAGACGGAGAAGGGTAAAACACAATTCAATGGGTTCATCTCACGCGACAGCGCATTCTCGTTATTGAAGGAAGTTTGGTCAAGGGCATTGTTGGCGCAGGGTGAAGATGAAAACAGTGAGTGGAGTCCTGGTGCAGGTGCAGATCATCATAACACTGATAATGGCTTTGGAAGTAGATATACAGATCTTGTTCGAGGAAATGGTCCACCAAGCAGAACCTCATTTGTTAGCGAAAATGACTCCGTCATCGAGGACGCAATAAGGTCCGTGGACGACTATACTTCATTTCACTATTTGAATGATGAAAATGCATCCGGTGAGGACGAGGAAGATGAATACGATGAAGATGTCGATGAAATCTCTCAAAAGGATCGTTCAGGAATAGTTGAAGAGAAAATCGGTTACCGACTTAAGCCAAAGGTAGATTACACTTACGACGGCCCTTACTATGCCCGAGAAACCACTTTTCGCTATAACCCCGAAGATAACAATGAGAGGATTTTAGCTGAAGTTGAGCTAAATGCACCACCAGGCCTTGTGTTTCAACTTATATTCAGTGAAACAAACCCATCTTTTTGGCATGAATTTTTCAAATCTCAAGACTCATCGCAGTTTTCGCATATAGGAAGATTCGATAAGGCGAATCAAGAAGGCCAGCATTTCCGTGAGTTCACATATGCTAAGGGACTGCATTTCCCCGTCGGGCCTAAATCAACCAGGTGTATCGTTCAGGAGACAATATTGCATCTGGACTACGCCGACTACATCAATGTTCTGAATATAACTAAGACGCCAGATGTCCCTAGTGGCGGCAGCTTTTCGACAAGGACCAGATACATGTTTAGATGGGCATCCGAGACAACGAGCATCTTACAAATATCATACTGGGTAGAATGGACAGCTAGCAGTTGGATCAAGTCGATGGTTGAATCTAGTTGTAAAAGCGGCCAGATTGCCGCTACAAAAGATTTTGTCGAACTTATCAAAAAGTATGTCGCGGATAAGACTGAGAAGGGTCCTGTCACCGTTTACCTAGCATCATCTAAGAGTTCCGGCCGCAGAAAGGCACTATCAGCCAGAGCAGCTGCGGTTGCGGAAGAATCGAAAACTAGGGTACCGACAGAGCCCTCACCAGGGCCCTTGTTGCAGCAGTCACTCGGCCAAAATGCATATATTGTGCCTTTACTTGTCGTCGTTATTGTTCTTTTATGCTTTAATCTGCTTTACCTCATAAAGATGACCGGTAACATGAATAAAATCCGAGATTCTATATTGTCACAGGCTGTAGGCGGGAAAGGAGCAAAATGGGCAGGAGGTAGCAACCCACTAGTGGACGTTCCAGCAAAAGATCTGGATAATGCGGGAAAATTGGCATCAGGGCTCCAAAGATGGTTTGGGCATCCCAAAGTTCTAAACAGGACGCACACAGAAAAGGATGTATTGAAACAGTTCCTGAGTTCATTGGAAGCGCTAATACTAGAAAACTCCGATAGAAGCAATTAAGTCATTAATATATATTCTGAAAATGCTGAAGGTATTTCAAGTTATGAAGGAAAGCTGCGGAAGATCCGGATAGAAACCAAATTGATTTGAGTCGCTATTTGTTTCTGTTGAAGCATGAGCAGATTTAACCTTTTGTGTGGTCTTACGGTAATACGCCACAGAGCGATTGAACAGCTGCTCATCAAAGGTAGGCGGTACCTTCTTTGGCTCAGGCGTCTGGCCTTCGGTCTCCTGTTTGTGTTGTGGTCTGGGCTTTGCGATGTTCTTCGCTAGCGACAACTGATGCTTACTATAGTCCAGATCAATTTGTTGGCGCAGATCTTCGCTGATTTTTAGCACAGCGGGAACCTCCAGCTTAATCAATTGCAGGTATTCCTGTCTATGAAGCTCCATTTCGGCTGTACGGCAACTGCTGGTTCCGAGGTACTCTGGATGGCGAGACAATTTATTCGTGCACAGGTCGACGTACCTGACATAGAACACATAAGATTTCTGCAGGTCTCCATTTTGAAACGCCAATTGTGCCTTCTCCAGAATACCTACGCAAGCTTTGAGATAAACCTTAAGAGATGTACCTGGAAAAAACTTGTAATCCAGCGCCTCATTATTCAATTCCACGGTGGATTTCATTTCACAGGGAGACTAAAATCTCCAGCCAGCCACGGTAGTCTACATTAAATCGCCCAGATAACCATACCAACGGTTTTCCATTTTCACGACATGCTCATCGCATCTCATCGCATCAAAAAATTTTCAATAGAGTTGGAACAAGAGAGAAATCTATTGAGCACTTCCAGATCCTCAATTACATCGGAACGCTCTGACATAGTGTTAACTACCAATTCCTCTTTTTTTATGTTGGTCTTGCGATAAGCGAAACATGCTAGCTCATAACATGTAAAGCGACTGCGTGTTAGCTGGCTGCTCTTGATTTTTCAGACTATTTCAAGTGACCTATAATCATACTCTTGTTCCCATCATTTTAGCGTTACTTCATTATAAGCTTAGCTTACAGCGAACTTGTCAATCACCAATGACAAAAAGGGGAGGATAACAGATCGAGATGAAGGTTAAGATCAGTGGTCCAAAGGGCTTTAGTAAAGTGTTGAACGTGCAGAAAGGTGATCCATTGCAGAAAATAGTAGACGAATCGCATTGTCCCGCTATTATAACAGCAATTCGATTCGGATATCCACCTCAGAAGATGGATTGTACCGAGGAGACGTTGCAGCAAAGCTTTGATTCGGTGGGTATAAGCTCTGGGGAGAAGATTACATTGGTCACGCAAGATGTGACGGAAGAAGTTCCTGTCAAGACCAGAATCAACGGGGAGGATGTGCTGCCGGTAACAGCCTCCAGGGTCGTTCTGCCCGAAGGCCAGCAGCGGATTTTGCAAGTTCATGATGTGCCTGATGATAACTCGTGTCTTTTCCACGCGATATCTTACTGTTTCTACAAGGATATCTCCATATCGCCGCAATTGCGAAAGCTAGTGAGCCAAGAAGTGCTTGCGGATCCCGCTACGTACTCCGACGCTGTACTGGATAAGCCCAATAAGGAGTATGCAGCGTGGATCCTCAAGAAAGAGTCTTGGGGAGGTGGTATCGAGATTGCCATCCTATCGAGAAAACTGGCTGTTGCGATTTACGTTTTAGACATGGACGCCCAACAATTCGAGAAATTCAACGAGGATCAATTCGATCAGTTTATCGTAATTATGTTCAATGGAGTGCACTATGACTCGGTCGAACTGGACGACGGCAAGACCGTTTTTGACAAGAGAGATACGCTCTATACTGAACTAATTCTCTCCGGAGCACTGCACATCGCACGCAAAATGAAGAAGATAGGCCACTCTTTCAACACGCGCAAGGACGTGATTATCTGCAACACCTGCAAAATGACAATGGTAGGAGAAAGGGAAGTCGCCAAGCATGCAGAAGCGACCGGACATGTCGATTTCGGCCAAGCCTCATGCTAAAAGATAATAAAATACAAAACACTTATACCCGTACACTAATCCATTGCAGCTTCTTCCTGCTGTTGCTCGCCTTCCACCCAGGGCAGCGTAGGCTCTGTGGTTGCATTTTCCAGCTCGCGATCCAAATGCTCTTTCAAAGCCTGCTCGTTCCCCTCTTTCTCCTGCCCAACAGCTCCCTTTATCTGCTCCACCCGATTCAAGAACTTTTGCAAATTCAAACCTGCCGCCGCATCAGCCACCTCCTGCGTGTACGGCACGCCCTTCAGCTCCTTCACTCGTCTTTTATGTCTCTTCGACGTGAGGTGTGTTTTCAGCGCAATTGCCGTCTCCAAATACTTGGCACAGTGGACGCAGTAGTGTTGCCCGAGCCCCGGCTTTGTCTCATCGAGCGGCTGCTTCAGCAGCTGCTCTATACGCTCCTTATTGGCAAGATCATCATAGATAAGATCCAAATCCCGCGTTCTCCGCTTGGTCTTGTATCTCTTTACCGAGTATCTCCCCATGTGGTATCAATTGAATGCAATAGACAGACAACAGCAGACAGCAGCACTCTACAACTCCTAACAGAGCTTACTCTAGCTCTCTCTACCACTCTATTAGACCGATGAGATGCGATGAGATGAAAACTTTTCAGACTATCAAATGTGACTGTCACCCATACACCCACCCTCGTTCCATCCATACACCCTCAAGATGTCTGGGTTTTCCAATTTTTGAAATTTTTTGAAATTTTTTGAAATTTTTCAAATTTTGGAGACGCAAAAAATTTAGTAAGCAAATGCGAGCTGATTTATAAGCAAGAAGGTTTAAAAGAGAGTAGACGGAGGGTGTTGAGAGAGGCTTGTAAGGCAGATATCTACCGAGACAACCGTTCAAGATGGCTAGAAGACCAGCTAGATGTTACAGATACCAGAAGAACAAGCCATACCCAAAGTCTAGATACAACAGAGCTGTTCCGGACTCCAAGATCAGAATCTACGATCTGGGTAAGAAGAAGGCGACTGTGGATGAGTTCCCATTGTGTGTGCATCTTGTGTCGAACGAGTTGGAACAATTGTCCTCTGAGGCTTTGGAAGCTGCCCGTATCTGTGCTAACAAGTACATCACCAAGGTGAGCGGTAGAGACTCTTTCCACTTGAGAGTCAGAGTGCACCCATTCCACGTGTTGAGAATCAACAAGATGTTGTCGTGTGCCGGTGCCGATAGATTGCAACAAGGTATGAGAGGCGCGTGGGGTAAGCCCCACGGTCTAGCTGCCCGTGTTGCCATCGGCCAGATCATCTTCTCCGTCAGAACCAAGGACTCCAACAAGGATGTCGTGATCGAGGGTTTGAGAAGAGCCAGATACAAGTTCCCAGGCCAGCAGAAGATCATCTTGTCCAAGAAGTGGGGTTTCACCAACCTGGACAGACCAGAGTACGTCAAGAGAAGAGACGCGGGCGAGGTCAAGGACGACGGTGCGTTCGTCAAGTTCTTGTCCAAGAAGGGTTCCTTGGAGGAAAACTTCAGAGAGTTCCCAGAGTACTTTGCCCAGCAAGCCTAAGCGCACCGTTGCTAGCGTATCTACCTCTATTGTATATCTCAGTAATCGCTGCCGTCTAGCACGTTGCAAATTTTTCAGTCGCGAACGCGTAACGCGTCCACGGTGTCCTTATGCTGTTCTTATATATATAGAGACTGGGATGCTGGTTGTTGGCGATTGGTTGTTGGTGGTTGGTTCTTGAATTGACAAGTTTAGTAGTTGGGAACGTTTAGAAAGGATGGCTGTTGCTGAATTCGCGTACAAGGAGAGACCAGACACTTTGGTGTTGTTCGACGTCGATGGTACTTTGACTCCCGCCAGATTGACCATCTCGGACGAAGTTAGAGATATCCTGGCTCAATTGAGGAAGAAGGTTTGCATTGGTTTCGTTGGCGGGTCCGATTTGAGCAAACAGTTGGAACAGTTGGGTCCAAACGTGCTGAATGAGTTCGACTACGCCTTCTCAGAGAACGGTTTGACTGCTTACAGGTTGGGTGAGGAGTTGGCCTCGCAGTCGTTCATCAACTGGATCGGCGAGGAGCAATACAACAAGTTGGCTGCGTTTGTGTTGAGATATTTGGGTAACATCGAGTTGCCCAAGAGAAGAGGTACGTTCTTGGAGTTCAGAAACGGTATGATCAACATCTCGCCAATCGGCAGAAATGCCTCTACAGAGGAACGTAACGAGTTCGAGAAATTCGACAAGGAACACCAGGTGAGAGCCAAGTTTGTCGAGGCCTTGAAGAAGGAGTTCCCAAACTTGGGCCTAACTTACTCGATCGGTGGCCAGATCTCCTTCGATGTGTTCCCAACCGGTTGGGATAAGACCTACTGTCTGCAGCACGTCGAAAAGGACGGCTTCAAGGAGATTCATTTCTTTGGTGACAAGACCGCTGCCGGCGGTAACGATTACGAGATCTACGAGGATCCAAGAACCATCGGCCACGCTGTTCAGAGCCCAGACGACACCGTCAGGATCTTGAAAGAGCTTTTCCAATTGTAAGTTCGCTATACCCCGCTAAGATAGATACCTTTCTATATAATTCACGATAGTAATCTCACATATGCTAGTACCAGGGCAAAAGTACCGGTGCACACACCGATAAGCCATTGCATAACTTGAGTCTTGACCGAGTCGATCTGCATCTTCATGTTGTTAACCTCCTGGTCGATTCTGGTGTCGATTTCCTTGATCTGGACGTCGTGATGGCTGCTTTCCTCTCTTATTCGACCCTTCTCCAGCGACAGGTCAAGCTTGAATCCCGCATTCGCCTTGGTTATCTCCTCTCTAAGTTTATTCCGCAACTTATCCAGGTCATTCCGGACTCTTTCGTACTCATTCTGGATGTTGTGGAACTCGCTACGGTCTGCGATTAACAGCTGGTCCCGCAGCTTGGCAAAGTCTACCCTCTGCTGATACGTTAACTGCGTCAACCTCTCTCTTTTGGCCAAATCTTGCGACACATGAGCAATCCCGCCTTTTATCGCATCTGACATCAAATTCACTATCGCATTCGATTGCTCCTCCGTAAAGTTCCCCTGTTCCATAAGCAGCTTCTTGTACTTGTTGGTATTCTGGATATGAACCGCCTCAAAATCTGAAAGCAGCCGACCGCTGCCATGCAGTGGTCTTTTGAACGTTAAACCAACGCTTCTCAGCATCATTGATCCATTAGCCGGCTATTCTGGTCTTGATCTGTGTGTTACTGGGCTTTAAAGCTCTATTGGAGATAAAGATCGCACCAGCCTTTAATAAGACTACAAGAATAAAGACACTAACTGCTAAGCAAAGGGCTTTATCATGCTGAGTTTAGTGGTTTTTAGACAATGTGCACTGCGAAGCAAGCACTGTGGTTTTGCTGGGATTCGTTGCCTCTCTAGTGGGTCCGTTTTGCTGAAGTCAAATGCTCCCAGGTTCGATGAAGCTGAACTACTGTCATCCAACTTTACCTCCAAGGATTACGCTGCCAAGAGGCCATCTAGGGATTATGAGTGGCCGGATAGGTCTACGGAAGAGATGGAAAGGGAGTATAGAGATAGGTACGAGAAGTTTATGAAGCTGAAGGCGGCGTTGCAGGGATTATTGGTGGTGGCAGGCGTCGGAATAGCAGCTACGGCGTATTCCAAGTGGCCTCAGATTAAAGGCTGGTGGCTCACCAAAGATAAGAGAGTTGACGATGACACGCTTGAGAAATTGGTGAAGAAAAAGGCACAGAAGTCTGCCGCAGAAATTCCTGTCATCCCGGAATCTGAAGCTGGTTTCGACGTACCAAGCCTGTATTACTGGGGTGAACTGGAAAGTTCGGGAAAGAAAAGTCCGCGAAGTTTGTGCTTTCCCAGAAGGAACACCCTTTTCGATGGTAGATATTTGCGGGATGTCTGCCTCTCGAAGGTGAACGGCGTTCAGCGTCACTTGGCGATCGATGATAAGGGAAATTTGTTAGAATGGAACTCCAAGGAGTTGAAATGCATTTTGCCTGGCCAGGATCTGCGTTCTGTCAAGGTGTCGAATTCGTGCGCATACGCCTTGAACAAGCGTGGGGAAATCTTGATCATCCCACTGGGATCAGACGAGGAACGACTGGGACATATCTCGCAGAGGCGATCCTGGTTAACGCCCTGGAAAAGCTACACTGTTTATGACTTCAAACTACGCACAAATGATGTCTTCAAGGGCAGAGGTGAGAAAAAGGTCGCCTCTTTTGATACCGGAAAAGAGCACCTCGTTTTAATCTCTAATGTTGGGAAGGCCTACGCCTGCGCTACAGGGACCAAGCAGCCAAAAAATGCAAGATCTCGCGGCCAATTTGGGTTACCCACGCTATCGCACTTCGATCAGTTTCCTCCCATAAATAAGCTGTACGAAATTGAGCTTCTCAACAACGGGCTATCTGATGATAAGAAGGTTCAAAAACGAACGATTGAGCAAGTAGCATGCGGCGATTATCATACACTGGCTAGAGACTCTGAGGGACGCCTATTTGTTTTCGGATTGAATCAATATGGACAGCTGGGTTTGCCTATCCTCTACGACATTGAGCAGGTTCCTTATCCCAAAGCTTTGAAAAGGTTTGACTACTATTTCACGCGAGACGTTGATGTCAAGTGCATTGATGTCCGCTGCTGCGATGAGACCTCCTTCGTGACAATGGCAGCTGAAGGAACTGGAGATGTTTCATACTTCGCCTTTGGGAATGGCCAATATGGTGAGTTAGGCAATGGAAACTTTAAGAATTCCCAGTCGGAGCCTGCTCCGATCAAAGCAATAGACGCCAAGATTGAAGAATGGAGTTGTGGTGGTAGCCACATTCTGTGCAAACTGGAGGACGGCGACGTGGTTGCATGGGGTTCAAACGATCACGGACAGTTGGGTACGGGAAAACGTGTCAAACAAGGTAAACCTATCAGGATACCCGATGTTATCAAACCAGGCGTTAAAACCACACAAGAAGAGATTTACCATACGAAACTAAGGCTGGCTCCTCAACAGCATATAGCGACTGGTGAGGATGTTAGTTGCATCTACTGGAGGCGGTAAGACCTGTTTATATGTGTATATGAATTATGCTGTTTAGCGAAACCATTTCAATACCAAATAAAACCCAATCAGCAGCAGTACAAGAGCGAACCAAAAGATAAGCTTATCTTTGAAGGCTCGTCTGTTAATTTTCTGTATGGTTTCCTCGGAAACTCCAAGAGTCCTTAAGCTGCTGGCCATGCGGTCCTGCATTTTCAGCAGTATCTGATTCTGCTCCACAAGATCGTCCAAGGACTGATGCCCCATCTCCAGTATCAGCTCCAGCTGTGCATTTCCACGCTGGAAAATCGACTGTTCCTTCTGCAAACCGTTATACAGAGGCAGACCGCCGCGTTTGACATCGAACGAGCCACGAGGACTTGCAGTCCCCACGTTGGCCACATTCCGCTTATTCATCACCGAATCCCCGTCCAGATAAGCTTCATTTTTGCTGAACAACTGGGCACGGGCGTTCGACGCATTGTACTGCTTCTTGAGCTCTTGGAACCTTGCCGCCGCCTCCCGATGCGAGCGGATCAAAGAATCGAGCCTAGTTTGAAACTTAACATCCTCTGCTTCCCCACCATTTTCAACAGTCGCCTCGTATCGCTTAAGCTGCTCCCGATACTGCTCGATCGTCCTTTCAAGCGACACCAGCGTCGCTGAAATCGACCCCTGCAACGACACCGGCGACGTAAACAGGTCCTTCGCAAACTTCCCGAGCTCTAATTCCAACTGATTTTTCTGCTTGAGCCCATGATTGTATAACGCATTCTACACTCCACGGTTAGTATCACTTCAAAGCCTTCCTCAACAACCACACTCGCAATTCGCCATACCATTCCAGACAGTGGCAGAGACCACAGAAGCCGACCAGGTTGAATCTTCTTCCAGATAGCCTTGCAAGTCTACTTGCCAAGACCTGAAAATTTCACTACTAAGGCGCGGCTGTATCATTCAACTAAGACGCTAGCAAAGTAGAAGACTACATCTCAAGTAATCAGCCTGATCCTCGCTCTGGATCAGGCTTCAGGTTGATCCTGTGGATCAACTTGGGACCAGAAGGTCCGCATTCTTGATGTCTTGGTGGTAATTGCGGTAACCAGCCTGTCGCGAGGCTCTTGAAATTGGGATGGCTGGTTGAAAAATTGTGAGCCAGGAAGAACAAATCATTAAAAGATTGGCTTGCTGGGATCAATTGGCCGCTGGTAGGTGGGAATTGGTTGTATTTAAGTACTAGAAGGCGTTGCAGCGAAGACAGGGATTTTTCCAGGCTGATTTTGGGCTTTAGCAGCGAAGAAAGATTGAGATTATGACACCTGCGACTCCGCCAGCATCGAGGGGAGGAAGAGGCTCGAGGCCGTTGGATGAAGCTCTACTGGGGCAGAAGGAACCGCAGACACCGCACAGGGAACGTCAGTCGGGTGTGCCGGTGACGCCGTCGACTACTAGAGCGTTCAAGCACTCTATTCCGTTGCTAGGGCCTCCGTCGCTGGGGAACCAGGGCAAATCACCGTTCAAGGGTTTCAACTCACCAGAATACACTCCGCAAAATCAGTTGTCGAAGAGCAAAGCATTGGAGCATCCTGAAGAGTTACATAATGTCAGCAGAGTGCTGTTTCCGGCTGCCAGGGAGGGAAAATCGACTAGTACAGAGACTCCGTCCTGTCTTCTGCCGCCTAGAAGGCCGGTAGCATCGGCGAGAAGGTTAATAGGTGCGTCGTTGGCGGAAGAAAGCGATGAGGAGAGCCCACACAAGCTGTCGAAGCAGGTCCCAGGTACGCCCAGTCATAAGATAATAACCTTTGACATGGCTCAGGAATGGAATAACGCGTCTGAACAGTGTTCGGACTCGGATGATGAATATCCTAGGCCCGAATCGTCTATCAAAGGTAAAGAGCTCGAGAACCCATTTCTGGCTGCAGGCACAGCAGATGAGAAGCTAATACGACAACGGAAAGAGGCGTTACTGCGGGAGAATCCCGATATTGAAAACGTAATAACCTATGTCAATAAGAAGGGCGATGTCGTAAGGCGACATAAGCTTTCAGACGAGGAGAAAGAACGTTACAAGCCAAGAAGGCTATTTGCTAAGGAAATCGAAGAACTAGAAAATGGGAAAAAGGAGGATTAAAAATGGGTTCTCTGAATGGTTAATAATGTCGTTTAAATAGGTATAAAACACATGCACTCACACATAATTTCAAGACGCTGAAGAGTTTGTCTTTTTATTCTTGGTGCCCTGTCTCTTTAGTTCACCAAAGACTTTCTTTCGGTGCGACAGTAAATCGTAGAAAATCTTATACCCCAGATCATTACCATCAGGCATGCGAACTTCAATGATACAATTTGCGAATTCTTGCGAAATCGCAGAAGTGAATTGAGTTGCCAACTGCTCTCCATCTTTTCCCATTTTCAAAATTTTGATCAATCGGTGAAAATGAGCGACAATGGCATCAAGGGTTGCGATATGGGGCTTTGGAAGCGTTGAAAGAGTCGTCGCCAAGCCTGTTATCCTGTCTTGATCGACTTCAGCTTGTTCCTTGGTTCTTGTGTCGGTTTGTTGCTCGGCCACTTCCTCTATCTTAGCTTCTTCAGCATTGCTCTTGGGGGTAAGAGAGTACTCGGCGTACAGTACTTTTAAAACGTCGTAAATCTCATTAGTTATCAATCGCTCAGGAAGTTCCAGGAGGTATATTTTCAAAACGCTGGCCACAGTGCTAGGTTCGCCATTGTAATTTTTAATGACTTCTAAAACTTCAGAATCGGTTTGAAATTGCCGCTCGTTCAAGAGACTTCTTAATTGATGCGTAAGGCTTAGCTTAACTGGTACAGTCCAAACTGCCGTTCTCGATCTATCACTAGGAAGATCTGGATATATTTGATCCATATAGGACAGGATAACGCTTGCTATCAGCGGTACTACTCTCTTATCCAATCGACAGCGTGTTTCAAGGTCTATACCAAAATTTTGGAAGGCGCCTGGGTTGTAGTAGTTGTTGTAGGTGATAACTTGGGGTTGAAATACTCCTGTTCGATACTGGAACAATAGGTTCAGGAGATCAGCGGAGGGATCCATTTGATTATCATTTTCCAGCATAGCATCGACGCTTATTTTCAAGCTAGATATCTTGTTGCCAATGGCCCCACAAAAGTCAAATGCCGCTTTCTTGATTGCGTTTAACCTATCTATCTCGCATTTTTCCATGAATGACAGGTGGTCTACTATAAGCTCTTCAACAGAACATCGTAAAGAGTCCATCTTGAAACACTCCCGACGGTACTTCTTATCGGCAACTTCAACATCCCTTGTCAGTCTAAACAATTCTCTCTCAGCATCCGATAAAATTGGTCCTATCACCGAGGAGTTGGTTGGCATCGACGGCATTTTTGGTGAAGCAGACGACATCTTGGAAGTGAAGTCCTTGAGATAATGGGAAATTTTAGGATCCGCTTGTGGAATGTTAACATCTGCTTCGCCAAAAGGCTGTGGTATCTTTGCAAACTTGTAAGCATAACCCTTCCACTGGTACTGGAATTTCTTAGAATTCACAAAATTGCTGCCTACACCATTGCAGTAACTCAGAAACCCCAGATTGAGTAAATCTTGCCCAAAGTTCTCAGCTTGATCGATATCTTTCAGGGACATATTTTCCAACAGGAACTTAGTGATCTCGCCACCACTGTTAGTGTTTTGTAGAGTGTAATTGATGAGCGGCACCCGGTACTCGGATTTGGGCAATTTCGTCAAAAGTAGTACCAAAGCCTCCCTCATGCTCTTGACATCAAATTCCATCCCACCCACTGTGGCAAAGTGCTGGTAGTCCATTTCTCTGGCAACGTCATTCTCGTATTTCTCCTGCAGTTTCAGCGACGCTGCAGCGTTAACCAGCTCCTCCTCGTTGAACTTCGACCTCTTGAAGTCCTCCAGCAGTCTGCATCTGTTGAAATACTCACTTTCCAATTTCGACACGTATTTCTTCGATTTCTGGAAATTACTGACATTGCTCATCAGGATCTTCTCCGAGTACTCCAGGCGTTTCCTGTGGTCGTCACACCAGCGGCTAAACGGCTGCAGCACAAAACCTTCAATATTCGACGCAATTGCGAGATGCTGCTTGCCCTCCTGGACCATCTGTTCTGTCATTCCCAGCAGCGCCCTCACAGACGTTATCCCCGCCTTACCCTTCATGCTGTCCAAATTGTCGATATCCCCACTAACTCCACCCAGCTGCCGGCCGTAGTTCACCTCAAACTGCATCCTCGAGGCAAACAGCTGGATGTACATGTCACATTCTTCGCATCCGTTGCGCAATTCCTTGAACAAAACCTGCAGACCTGACGCCAGGTCTTCCGACCAAAAACTATCAGCAAAATTCGGCATCCTGAACCCTCGACGAACCAAATCCGAGACGGCTCTTCACCTAGCACTGCTTGCTGCTGTCTTAACAGTGTCAGCGAAATGTTTCAAGACGTACGCGCGACCATATACTTAAGAGAGGGCATACTAAGACAATCTACGAGCTATGCCGCACCCCAAGGTCAGCATCCGGTTCTGCACCCGCTGCAAGTGGAACTTACGAAGCGCCTGGTATCTCCAGGAGCTTCTCCAGACGTTCGGCGACAGCATTGGCGAGATATCTCTGATTCCCGGCGAAACTGGCGAGTTTCGGGTCCTAGGACAGCTAGAAGAGAACAGCGAGGAGATTACCATTTGGGATCGCAAGCTCGAGGGCGGATTCCCCGATAGCAAGTTTTTAAAACAGCGAGTTCGTACGCTTTTGTTCCGCGATGAGGTGTCGGTTGGCAAGCATATCGAGCGGACAGGGCAGCGGGAGACGCTGGTGGGTCCAGAAGACTGCAAGGCGTGCCAGGAGATCTAATTGGTGGCCCCAGGGCTCTTACAGGCCGCTATATAGGCCATTCTTCATAATTGTGCACGAAGGTGATCGACTAGCATTCTTAAGGTGGGTTTTTTTCACTGTCGCTAGATAGTTAGCCTGTGGGACCGTTAAAGACTAAGAATCTGAGTTCTTGAACGCTTTAAGCTGCGGTTTGGGCCCTAAATTCAGGTCTGAAAATTTCAGGATCGTGCTAGTCGAGGTTTCTTTCATAGGATGAGAATTTCCGGGGCATACGCTGCTTTGGCAGCTGCGCTGACGCCGTTTGCTGCAGCGCATCCCACGGGCCGCAGAGAATCTGCCCGGCTCAACGAAGCTCTCTCGCTGCCAGATTTAGTGTCTCTTTCGAGCATTCCGAAGAGCTGGATCGCTGGGGAGTCGTCCACGTTTGAGGAGGGGAGGATATTATTGACACCGAAGCAGGGATCCAAAGGATCCCTGTGGGAGAAGGAAAACTACCAGTTGCGGGATTCGTTTACGCTGGAGTGGACGTTCAGAAGCGTGAATTACGAGGGCAAGAGCCAGGGTGGTTTGGCATTTTGGTTTTTGAATCCTAACGAGAAAAGCGATCTGACGGATAAGACACTGTACAACGGACCTGCCAAGTTCGACGGGTTGCAACTTCTGGTGGACAACAATGGGCCCTTGAGCTCAACGATGCGTGCGCAGCTCAACGACGGCGGAGACACCTTCACCGCAGCCAACATTTATGACAGAACGTTTGCATCGTGTCTCATGGGCTATCAGGAATCTGCTGTCCCATCCACGCTGCGTTTGACGTACGATAGGAGCAGTGATAACCTGTTGAAGCTGCAGGTCAACAATAAGATTTGTTTCCAGACTAGGAAGGTCCGGTTCCCGGAGGGAGAATATCGAATTGGTGTTACAGCAGATAATGCAGACACCACAGAATCATTCGAGATTCTGAAAATGTCGATGTACGACGGACCTATCGAGGATTCATATATTCCTAATGTGAACGCGATGGCGCAACCAAGAGTTCTGACCAAAGTGATCGACAAGGAAACTGGACAAGAAAAACTACTGGAGAAGGAGGCATACGAAATCGAGAACGACAAGATTTCAAACTACGAACTATACAAGAAGTTAGACAGAGTTGAGGGGAAAATCTTGGCCAACGATATCAATGCCATTGAGAATCAACTAGCTGAGCTTCACAGAACACAAGAAGAGCTTCTGAAATATGTCACACAATTGGCTCAGGTTCTCAAGTCAAACGTACAAAAGGGTCAAACTACTGCAGATGAAGACAGAAACAACTACGGAGATTTTCTGTCGCTGAATGAAAAGCTTGAAAAAATGCTTCTCGATCAGGAGAGGATCAGAGAGATGACAAAACACACAAGCGTGGGCCCTCACGTTGATGACATTGCCAGAAAATTCGCCATATGGCTCTTCCCCTTGATCGCCATAATGCTTGTTATGGCGTACTACACTTTCAGAATTAGACAAGAGATTGTTAAGACGAAACTATTGTAAAATAATTAAATGAGCATGTAAGATTCTCGGACGCCATTCATTAATATTATGGTTTCGATGCGTAGGGTGGTTTGAAACCACGGATGTTCGAATATCCTACGTAATTTGCCTTAGGTTTTCTAACAGTGACATGGATCTCATCAACGTTGGTTTCTGGGTTATAATTCGTGACAGAGCTTGATTGCTCAAGAACTTCTTTCAAGTATTGTTCTCTGTAATAGTCCAACTCGTTACTCATCAATCCGATTGGTACTCCAGTTTTACACTGCCAGTATTTTAACCATTTTTTTGATCTAATTTTTCGTACGTTCTGTAAGCCAAGGTTTAGATACAGCGAATCGTGCGAATGTTCAACTTCTTTGATTTGGTTGGGCGTCAGCTTTTTGAGTCTTGGAATCAGACGATCTTTATCATAAAAAGGAAGCCCCCTTGAGGATCGTTGAGATACTGCGTCGTCAGATGTCTTTATCGGCAGCAAATCGAACTTCCAACCGTTGATGTGTAAATCTTCATCCACTGATGCCGGGGTATGCTGTCCATATTGTTCTTCTTGCTCCTCGATCTTTTTTGCTTTGACAAATGGGCCTGCATCCAGTATACTGTTCAACATTCGTTTACTGGGTTTGATGGCGGGTTGTGGCGTACCTGGGGACTGAGTTTGTTCCGCCGCTGTCGCATCTGTGCCATTCGTCTGCGGTTGTATGCCAATCGGCGAGTCAAGAACTTTCATCTGAGTAGCCTGCTGAAACGAATTCTTACTGTGGTATTTGGGGATCTTGAACAGAGCGCTAAGCTCTAGCGAGCCACTGATATTTTGCCCCGGTACAACAGCAGACGTATGCTCACCATTAGCAAATTCCCTGCCATATTGTTGCCTAATCTCAACAGAAGGCTGTTCAGTCACAGTGAGATACGGAGGTTCGAAAACTCGGTCGCTGGAAGCATGCTCGATTTGCGGAGATGGTTGCAAGAATAGCTGCGGTTTCAACTTCTTCAACGCTTCGCTCAATCGCTTGGACAGCTTGAACACTCTATCGTGCGGCGTCAAGTTCTGTTTCTTCGCTACTACCTCCCAATAGTCGTCAATCACCCTTGTTCCCGACGCTATCAGCGCTGCTCCGAACTGAACAAACGCCGATCTGGCGCTCACGTACTTCAACTCTCCTTCTACCTTGGCAACAAAGCCCTTTTCAACCATCACGTCCTTCACCTCGGTGGACGCCGTAAACGGCAGTAACTGGTTATAAGTATCCAAAAACGCATCCTCGGTCCCCTCATACTGCAGAGCACTCATCAGATGGCTCACCAGCACCAACAGGTTCGGCGAATCCGCCGTCTTAAACGTATCACACAAGTACTGTCTGCCGTCCTGCAGCTCGCCGGTCGGCGAAACCTTCTTCTCGCCCAAAGGGTCCGTCACAACCATCCTGTAGGCCAAACACAGCTCATTTTCAGTCTTCTCAGCCCCCGTGTAGTCCGGGATATCGACGCTCTTCCTAGGTAACTCTTCCAGCGGACCTTGCAGCTCTGCCTCCGCTATACTCTGCTTTACCAGCACCCTCTCGTGCTTTATAAGCACATCCTCGGCTACCGGAAACAATTCCACGGAATCGACCATCGCTCAGCCGGCTTACTAATCTTCCTTGTTGCATAAAGTCTTTTCATCGCTAGGCGATGCCTTATCTTGTTGGATTAACTAGAAGAACGTTCTAGTGGAACTCGCCTACAAAGGCCACTTGATGCTGCTGCTGCAACGTCTATTGGACGACGTCTGCATGAAGCTGGCTGCGTGAATTTATTCGAAGCGTCTTGGAGCAATTGCTGACACATCTCTTCAGCCGACGTGGCTATATAAGGAGGGAATGTTGGTCCATATACGACTTGGATCCGTTCGGTGAAGAGCTCAGAGACGACTCTACGAGAAAGATGGCTGTTTTGATTTCCGGTGCTACAGGTTTTATTGCTCAATATATTGTTAACGACCTGCTGAAGCAGGACTACAAGGTTATAGGTACTGTGAGATCGAAAGAAAAGGCTGATAAGTTGAAGAAGCAGTTTGGAAACAATCCGAATTTGACTTTGGAGCTTGTATCTGACATTGCTGCTCCAAATGCGTTCGACCATGTTTTCGAGAAACATGGGGCAGAGGTGAAGGTCGTCTTGCACACAGCTTCTCCCTTCTTTATCAATTCAACGGAGTACGAGAAAGACCTGTTGATACCTGCTGTGAACGGTACCAAGGGCATCCTTGAGTCGATCAAAAAGTATGCTGCAGATTCGGTTGAGCGTGTGGTCGTGACATCGTCTTTCGCAGCCATGATAGACCAGACAAAGGAGGGAGATGCATCTTACGTATACACTGAAGAGTCCTGGAACCCTGCAACCTGGGAAAGCTGTCAGGTTAACGGAGCGGCCGCTTACTGTGGCTCGAAGAAGCTGGCAGAAGCAGCAGCTTGGGAGTTTCTGCGGGAAAACAGACAAACTGTGAAGTTTCAGTTGACCACTGTGAACCCTGTGTATGTTTTCGGTCCTCAACTGTTTGACGAAGACGTGAAGGATACTCTGAACACTTCTTGTGAGTTTATCAACGCCTTGATCCACAACAAGCCAGAGACCAAACAATTGCAGGGACTTCGTGGTAATTATATTGACGTGAGGGATGTATCGAAGGCCCATCTCGCAGCTTTCCAAAAGGAGGAAGCCATTGGGAGAAGGCTGATCTTGTCCAACGGTCCATTTACGTATCAGGATTTGGAGGATATTGTCAATGAAGACTTTCCCCAACTGAAGGGTAAAATCCCGGTTGGCAACCCTGGATCAGGTGAAGACATTCGCAAGAGCATGCCCACCATCGATAACAGCAAGACTAAAGAGATACTGGGTTATCCTTTCAAATCATTAAAAGAAACCGTCGATGACACGGCTGCGCAAATCTTGAAGAAGGACGGGAACTTATAGATATTATGTAACTGCAATTAAACTATTGGATCAATTACTAGAGGCTGTCCCAGCATATTAACGGTTTAGTCAGTGACTATGGGTCCTTCAGTAAACCACTCGATTTTTACAAGCAGTTTAGAGTAAGTCCATTATTTCCAAGAATTCCCAGAACTGCCATAGAAATCTGAATATCTAACAAGATATCTTCAGCGTATTAAACTTTAAATGTTCATTTACATAAATTATTCCTTTTTGACCATGGAGATCAGTTTTCCTCTATTGATGCCTTTGAATAAACCACTCCAGATAACGGGCACAAACTCAAACTTGTCGCCAGAAGCATCAACGATCGTGGCCGAATTGACCGCATCGATTTTCTTATCCTTGATCCACTGCTTCAATTCAGCGAGTGCCTTGGGGAATTCGTCGCGGCAATCGGAGACTAAAAGGCCTCTTAAAGTCAACCTCTTGGTAATAATAGTGACATAGTTTTTGAAGGCTAATTTTTCTGGATCATTATACCCGCTAATGGAACCGCAGGCCACCACTGTCCCATGAACCTTCATCAGGCTAACGCCGAGATCCAGTATATCACCACCAACATTATCAATAAAGAAGTCGACGGCCTCGGAACCGCCTGCGGCCGCCTCCAGATCTTGTTTGAACGTCTCACTTTTGTAATCAACACCTACCACATTGTCGCCTAAGCTCTCCAGGTAGTGCACCTTTTCCGGTCCTCCTGCAATGACTATAACCTTGGAAGCCTTGAAGACATTGATTGCAATTTGGGTACAGAGTGAGCCGACAGCACCAGCGGCACCTGAAATCAAAAAGGTTTTGCCGTAGCACTCTTCAGTCTCTTTCAGACCAGCGTATTTGAAGAGTATGAAATAAGCCGTTAAAGCTGTCGCGCCCAGAACAGATAAATACCACCATAGTTCTTCCACATCATCCTTCGATATTTTAGTTATCTCCGAAGAAACTGGATCTTTGATGATAACAGCCGTGGTCCAATTTACTCTGCCCATCACATAATCACCGATAGCATAGTTTTCGTTCTTGGATGCCAGAACTCTTCCTAAACCTCTGGCTGGGATGATCTCACCAGGCTCTAAGCCTTTGGAGTAGTTCTTATCAACAGATGCAATCCAAAATTTCTGGGCAGGATCATTAGAGAGATACAAAGTCTCAACAAGGATCTCACCATCTCCGAGCGTGTCCGCAGATAATTCGACCTTGTTCAATTTGAAGGTTGATTCTGGATCATCGAAATCGAAATTAAAGGGCTGTCCAGCCTGAGGAACGGTTTTCAAGACCCACTGCTTAGCAATGACCATTTCTTGGCTTTTAATATTATGACCTGGTAATTCTCATCAAGGAGCAGGTTATGTATTATCATCAACATGCGGGTTATGCTTATATATATTGAACTCATTGCTATTGCTTACTAAACTACTGCTTACTAAACTGATTCCTACTGCTTATGAAACGGCGCGAGACACTCTCGTGGTTTTCAATTGCTAAGCGATGCCCTTTGAAGATTTGTAGTATGTCTAAGATCAGTGATCGCCAAAATCTGATAGTTTAGCTTATCTGTGGAATCTTGGTGGCTTCTCAGTATTTACGTCACCTTATGGAAACGTCTCAGGAGCCTTCTCTAAAGCACACTTATCCTTGCACTTAGATACGCGAAAATTCGCCATTCTTGAATATATCTTAAGTTCAGAGATAGCTCATCGACGCTTCTTGGTTGAAACCCTTGTCTTCTTGCTTGACGTGAAGATTCCGAACAGAAAAGCCACTCCATAACAGCCTAGAGCACAGTAAAATACGTTTCTTATGGCTTCGGTTAGTACGCGGGCTAGAGGTGAGTTAGGCCCATCGTAGTGCGACGTCCTGTATACGACGAGTTCCTCTATAGTGCTAAATGCAGGAATATTGAATTCGGAATGCCTGATTCGGTTTTTGATGGAGGTTATAAAGATCATAGTTCCCATATTACCGCCTAGTGAAAAGCCCATGGCATGAGAAAAAGAGACGAGAGCTGTGACTTCAATAAACTTTTGGTTGTACTCGGGATCCTCGAGCGGAATTTGTACTTGAGCGCCCAATAAGCTGCCCTGTAGGATACATCCAAAGGCCAAACCAGGCAGTATAGAATAACCAATGGACTCGGCTAACGAAGAATGACCCGTCAGCATGCATAGCAACCCTGAACCTACCACACCACAGACGACGCCAAAGACCATAAAGGGTTTGATTGTCCCATGCTGGGCATTTAAAACGCCCATTATCACCGCAGCTATACATGCTGGGACTGAAAACTCCCACAAATGTATACTAGCCAATATTGGACCCTTGTTGTGGACGACCTGATAGTATTGAACTAAAAACACCGATTGGAGACTATAGGCAAAGCAGCCGAACAATCCAGCGACTGTACTAGTCAATATTCCCCAATTTGATGCTGTGCTCCATAAAAGCAAAGGTTTCACTACTACATCGCTGAGACGCCTGTTCAAATATGGCATGAACTTAAAGTCGTATACGCAAAACAAAAGAAGCAGGACGGGACTTAGCACAAAAAGTGTTATGAGGGAGCCTGACGCCCATGGGAAAGCTGTTCCGCCAAGGGACAGGGCCAGCATGAGAAGGGTAAAACCAGTGGCTGAAATCAATACTCCGAATATATCCAACTCAAAGACCAGTAGTCTCAGGAAGCTCTTCCAGTAGTGCGCGGTAAATAATTCTGCGTAATGCCAATTCCAAACATTCCCTAGCATTGCCTTCCATCTGGTGATGCTGGAGCGCTGGTCATTAGGGTTATAAGCCAATTCCAGAATGAAAAAAGCGAGTGCACCAATGGGTAAATTGATGTAAAAGCACCAGCGCCATGAAACCCTCTCTGTAAAGGCACCGCCAATAAATGGCCCAACGCCTTCGGCTATCATGTAGGATATACTCAGCAAAGTGGCAATGAGTCCTCGGTACTTTTCCATCACAATAGCCGTACCGATAACGAACACCAGGGATTCAATCCCGCTTCCACCAAGCCCTGCGATGATCCTGCCTACAATTAGCATGTTCATCGAGTTGGACAGCGCTGATATCAGAGAACCAAGCTCAAAGATAATAATCGAGTACATCAAGCTCGCCTTCAGCCCAAATATGGAAGCCAAACGGCCCCACAGTAGCATCGCAATTGCGCTGGCAAGCGAGTAACCACCCACCAGCCAACCCACATTGGCGAAATTATTAAACTTAACACCAATTGTATCATACAGTGTCACGCAAATCACAATATCCAGTGCTGCCAAGAACAGGGTCAACGCCAACGAGAAGAGGCATAAACACAACGACACCCTTCTCATCTAACTCTTCACTGAAGTCTGTCCCAACTTCACCAAACTCCCCAAGCGCATCGAGAGAACCTATATCAGCATTGGGCAAGTACGCAATACCTCCTATGAGCCCGACATCCAACTACTTGCATCCTTCTCCTGCCAAGCCTCCTTCCACTTTTTCGTTAAGGTAGAGGGACCTTGATCATGATGAGTAACTTGCATAAGAGCCGTTCTCGCGAGAAAAGGAGGTTCCAAGGCCTTTAATCCACTCACCGATATATGGTGCCGATGCCAGGTCCTTGCCTCGGCATCTCAGAGACCCTTGGTTCTTGGTAATCACATCACCATGGGGAGTTTTTTGAGAGCAACGACAGCCGGGAGAAGCAAGTAGGCCACGTCGTCAAGCGTCTAGCGTAAAGGAGCCTACCCTTAGTTCTGGCCGGCTCAGGGTATATAAGTCGGGGCCCAAGTAGGCCTGGAGCTCTATCACGTCTTGAAGTAGCAGCTGACACAGCTTAATTCACCTCACTTTGAAATGGCACTTCCTTTGATTAGAGTTCACTGGCTGAACGATTCGAGAGCTTTCAGGCTTCTCTTCCTTCTTGAGCAATTGAGACTAGACTACGAGATCGTGAGTCACAGGAGAGATTCGAACTTCCGTGCGCCTGAAGATCTGAAGAGAATTCATCCGCTGGGTAGAGCTCCCTTGGTTGAGCTGCTGGATCGTAGAACTGGGGAGAAGAGGGTGCTGGCTGAGTCCGGTTACATCTTTCAGTATATTTTGGGCCATTTCGACACTGATGGTATCCTGAACAATAATGACCCCGACGCAGCAGAAAAGATTCAATACTATCTGCATTATGTCGAAGGATCGCTTCAGCCACCTCTGATGTTGGAGTTTATACTCTCAATGGCGAAGAAAGCTTCTGTCCCGTTCCCAATCTCGTATCTGGTCGGCATGGTCACCGGTAGGATTAGCAGTAAGTATTCTGCTGGGGAATTGAAGAATCAAATGGGTTATGTGGAGTCTGAAATTGCCAAGAATCAGGGTTTCCTGGTTGGGGGAAAGCTTAGTGGAGCAGATATCTTAATTTCTTATCCTCTGATGTCTGTTTTCGATCTAGGGCTTGCCCATAAGAAAGACTATCCAAACATCAGTAACTTGTTGAACACTTTGAGCACTCTGGATTCCTATTCCTCTGCAAAGAAAAAGGCCGAATCTCTCGGTAGCAATTATTGAAGTTTGAAATTACACCTAGATCAGCTCAAGCGGGTTCAATGATCGGGAAAGATATTTTATCTCCAATGGCTTATTTGTTCGTTTGTTGCTACTATCAATGTGCTGAACTACAATAACGAGGTAATATACTATAGCTGGATGTGAAATTTCTGGTGCGCTAATTGTAGTGCTCTTGAAATACGCAGTCGCCAAGCATCGCAGGCGGAAACGCAGAATTAGATACAAGCGCATCGTTTCGAAGTCTATTAAATCCAAAGATTCCAAAATCGCTGGGTTTAGCAGCCGAAGCTGGAGAGCGAAGTAAACGAATAATTCAACGTTGTGAAATCCAAATAAATTCTGCCAAGAAGTCCAGCAAAGCGTGTTTAAGATATGCGATGAGAAGTCGCGAGAGGCGACTACCATCGATGAGTGGTTCAGGATTCTTTTAGATAAGGTGATCTCTCGGTGGGAAGACATCCTGAAGTCTGTTATGTCCAAAATACTCGCCTCGACAAGACAATCTGCCGCGGAGTTTTCTCTGATGTTTGTGGGGACTGTGTTCAAATGCTGCGGTCAAAGGGATTTCACGAACGTCGATCCATCTCCTCTCACGGTGGGAAATCATGCTCACCTGAGCCGGTTTTTCCAAAGCTGGGTGACCGAGATGAATATTCCAGCAGCTCGATTCATCGATTTTTATCCAATAGTCAGAGACATCGATCCGATTCTGGCCTTGGGCGGCCTGATGAGGACGACTAAAACCACAAAAGAAGCCTTCACAACAAGTTTCACTGCCACGCAAGACTATCAACTGCTTCGCAGCAATTTAGTCGGAACGTTTGACAGCTTCTTAACAAAAAACCGACCCATTTCCTGTGTGTCAGATCAAGCATGGTCCAAAGTTTCATTTCGGAAAACATCTAATGGCTTCTTATCTGAGCAAGTGTGACCTGAGCTCTATTGTCACACCATTAAGCAATTGGAGAGACCAGGATGACCAGATTGATAGCTCTACGACAAAGGGCGGGTACGGCCATTGAAGGAGAAAGATCTCCAGTTATTTGTACGCGTTCCTCTCTGGTTATCATGGCATTGTGAAAGTAGAGCACACCAGTGAGACGATTAATATCCCTGTAAGTCCATTAACTCTAGTTGTAAGCCTGTAGCAATAAGTGAAGGCGATGACGTGGGCGAGGATCTGGAAACTATAAAGGACAAGTGGAAAGCGATCATGAAGGCTGAAGTTCTAAGCTGCACTCTGCCATACAGTGAGGCCAAGATAGAACTTGGATTCCTGCAAGCAGAAATGCTAAGACTGTTGTTGGGCCCCCCATCTTCTAGCTCCGCCACGAAGAGCGACCAAAGCTTGAGTAGCGCTAGTGAATAACGGGTGGGTGTGGGGATCTATGGCCAGCTGCTTGTTCCTCAGGTAACGCTTGGGATAGAGGCGGGTCACAAGGCACCTAATAAGCCGTCGATTAATTATGCGCCTTTCATAAAATATCAATACTACCTCTTAGAATCACCCGAAAAGCCTTGACCTTGATACATGGTGGTTTTTCCCGGGATCCGTCCGACTGCCACTGCCGATGCTCTATCTGCCTTATATCGACAGCTGAATTTGGTCCTGATCGTGTCTATTTTACTCTCTCGGCTGCAATTGGAGATCTCCTCTCTGCCTTTTGTGCTGGTCAAAGTAATTACAATACCAAGCTTCAAGTATCTGACTAGCAACCAAGTAGCGATGCGAGCGCGCAACGTACAATGGCATCAGCTCTATCGTGACGTCCTGCGCCTCCCAAAAGTTGTCTCTGTTCACTATCGACCATGTCAGCATTCAAGAATCTGAACGCCCATCTTGAAGTGTCTTTCCTCTGTGGCGATGGGCCCATCGTACTAACCACAGTGCGGGATATAGGACATTAATTCATCTCTATTTGGGCTCTTTCTCGGATATCCGTGAGTCCGCATCCTCTTGACTATGGTGTTGTAACCAATGTAAGCCTACGGCCAGTTTATTTGGTATCCTGCGAAACCACTGTAGCCACCATTGCCCTAGCAACCATTTCGTAGCTAAGAGCAGCAGACACAAAGAAAGTTCCGTAGAAAAGATCAATCTTCTTCAAAAGATCAATTGTGAAATCAGACAACTTGATGATTTTTCCTATTTGGTTCGCGCCAAGACAGTTGCCGTCGCTACTGGTATTCATGCCCAGTACTGCCAAAAGACGAAATAAGTTGCCGATTAGGCTGGCTTCGAATGCATGAGGCAGAGTCAGAAAACGCAACATTAGCATTTGGAATCGCGAGTTTAGCGTTCCAATCATTTTCATCTTAGATCGTGCGGATACAGAGCGTAGATATATGCAAAGACATACGGAAGCTACTGTAGTAGTTGTTGCTGCAGCAGGTGTTTGGTCAATCGTGACAATAGGATCATGTGGGACCTGTGTATGGACAGCTGGAGCTAACTTACCTGGGTGTGTTATGTGTGCTGGTGGTATACTCGTATGATTTGCCGCTACAACAATTATTCCAATATCATAACATCAGTGATACAGTTCATGAAGGCTATTTTATTCTGCATTACAGGCTCGTCCAATGAGTAACCGGTAGGGGGCTTGGTGTAACTTGGTAGCGCCGTTCCATAAAAATGAGTTACTCAAACGCCGTCGATAATGATACGGATTTTGAGTACTCAAGATTGTTCGTTTGTGATGATGCTAGTTGAACAAGGCCTGCTGCAAGGCTCATTGATGATTATTCGTCGAGTAATATCTCAGCCGGTAGCCAAGTGCCTATTACGTTGAAATCATGTTCTTGGATTGTGCTTAGTCTCTGTAACTACCAGCCTCAACTTTCGGAACCGCTGCACAGCAGCTCGATAGGTGCTGCTTAGTAATGTTTCAATGATCTACCGAGCCACTTCGTTGAAACGTCGGACCATGTAAAGTGGAGCACTTATTTGAGGTATGCTAAGCCTAGCATTCTTCCGCTGCTTGGTAAGCTTTGGGTCGGTCTGTATTTACTTCCGTGGAACAATATGAACCTCCAAGCGATTTCAAATGGGACTTGGCAAAGTCGGCTCTCCAGCGATAACGGAACGGTTCCGCGGTACTACTACTTACGGGTCTTTGACGCAGATAGAAGTTAACTGTGGAAAGAATGAGCACTCGCAGTACTGAATGTTCCACGGAGAGATCAATAGCGTCTCTTAGTAAGCGAAGTTCGTGGATACCCAACCCCTTGGGGAGTTGTGAGAATCATATAAAAAGGATATGTCCCGTCTGTCAATGGTAATTCGGCTAGTGGAAGAGATAGCCATCTAAGTATACCGAATTATCATGTCTGAGTTGTTTGCACCCGCACCTGAACCTCCCACCGAGTTGGGCCGCTTAAATCTTTTGTCGAGAACCGCTGGCATCAAAGTTTCTCCTTTGGTATTTGGAGCTATGTCGATCGGGGAAGCGTGGTCTGGGGCTTTGGGGTCAATGGACAAGGAGAGTAGCTTTAAATTGCTAGACGCATACTACGAAGCGGGTGGGAACTTTATCGACACAGCGAACAACTATCAGAATGAAGAATCTGAGGCCTGGCTTGGTGAATGGATGGAGTCTAGGAAAGTTCGCGACCAGATGGTGATCGCTACGAAGTTTACGACCGATTACAAGTCCTACGATGTGGGAAAAGGCAGAAGTGCGAATTTTGGCGGGAACAATAGACGCAGTCTGCATGTAAGTATCCGGGACTCCTTGAAGAAGCTGAAGACCGACTGGATCGATATCTTATATGTTCACTGGTGGGACCATATGACTTCGATAGAGGAGTTGATGGATAGCTTGCACGTTCTGGTGCAACAGGGCAAGGTGTTGTACCTAGGGGCTTCCGATATGCCAGCATGGGTTGTGTCTGCTGCTAACTATTATGCTGTGTCGCGCGGTAAGACCCCTTTCAGTGTTTATCAAGGCAGATGGAACGTTATGCTCAGAGATTTCGAACGAGAGATCCTTCCAATGGCCAGGCATTTCGGTATGGCCCTTGTTCCCTGGGACGTTCTTGGAGGGGGACGGTTCCAGACCAAAGAATCTATCGAGAAGCGTAAAGAAAATGGAGAGAAATTGCGGTCGTTTGGTCAGCCTCCTGAGCAGTCAGAGCTGGAAGTGAAGATCAGTGCCGCTTTGGAAAAAGTTGCCAAAGAACATGGCACACATTCCATCACAGCCATTGCGCTTGCATATGTCCGGTCCAAGGGAACCAACGTCTTCCCGCTTGTGGGAGGCAGAAAGGTTGAGCATTTGAAAGATAATATTGTCGCTTTGTCGATCAAGCTGACTCCAGAGCAAGTCAGCTACCTCGAGAGTGTTGTGCCTTTCGATATCGGATTCCCCAGCAATCTCATTGGGGAGAACCCGGCTATCTCAGGCGAACTTCCTTTTCTTTCTGGATGTTCTTATAAGCTAAACTTTGATTCTTTGCAATTGAAGTGATTGAATTCAGCGCAGATTTGCCATGTAAATAGTAAGAAACCAAACGGACTGTAAAGCGGAAGAGCTTACCTGCTGGGCGTCCGGTTCTCGTATTGTTGCTCTAGTTGTCTTGTTTTTAAGTTTAGGCCTTCAGCAAGGTATTTTGAAGGCAAATTCGCCAGCTGTGCGTATAATATCTTCTAGCTAATTTTTTCATCGATTGAAATTTAAACCAGTCCATAGAAGGCTGCCTCTCAACAAGGACTCTTATTCCAGACTGCATTTCATCTTCCTACGTAAGTTTGTCGATGACCTGTAATTTGGTAGGTTTTCAATATGGTCGAACTCGGAATACCCACAACCTGTAAGGCGATTTGCTTCCCCTTTTGTGATGGTCAGCCATTGTTGCGTTTATGCTATCCAGAACCAGATCTAATCGATGGTAAGCATTATTGAACTTGCGGCAAGAATCGCCGGGTACTGATAGAGAATTTGACATTTAGCATGCCATGCTCCTTCAGTCAAGATTATTTTAGTGTATCAGGAGGTTCAAAGCTAGCTGTGAGGGAGCTATTTTCCGAATCTGAGTCTTCAGGCCATATAGCTCGGCATAAGGGTCAATACCATCAGACCTCTACCTTGTTTCACTACTTTCATTCGCGAGTGAGCGCAAGAGCTTCTTCTGTGACATAATCACGGTCCATCTGCTGGATATCAAAGCGGTTCTGATATATGCCTCTTGAAATACCGCAGTCGAATAAGCTTTTGCATGTCCTAGCGCATTAGTGTCGAAGTTATTGTACTACCCAAGCCAGCCACGGCGACCGCAGCAATAACTGCAGCAGCAGCTATTATTCCACCGCCAACCAGCGTGCAGGCCTCTGAAGACATCGCATGAGCTGCTGCGGCGATAACTAATGCCGCACCTGTCCAACCCATTGGGAAAAATCATCTGGAGTGCATTTCGAGTCCAACATTTGCTGAACCAAGCACGGCTGCAGGTTTGGTAGTACCTCAAAAGTAACGTATAATTCGATTAATGGCAAAAATGGCGACCAGAACAGTGGAAGTTATCACAAACCATGCTTTAAACGGATCTGTAGAAAGCATCGAAACGATTAGGTTTTCATCACTTTGACTTTCAGTTGTGTCAAATGTATCGGGCATCGTTAGTCAATTCGCAGTAGATGGTATCCCTGACGACCAACATACCGTTAAGCTATCGCCGCAACAACAAGGGGTTGATAAACGCGCCCGCTCATCGTGGGGCCGCGAGAGAGCGGAAAACGAAAATAGGCCAGAAGGTGGGGCGACTCAAAGCCGAAATGTAACTTGGGCTGCCGGCGGCTACAGAAGCGGCTTGGATTTTCGTTTTTTTTTTTTTTTTTTTCGCCGGGCGCTTCAGGAACGCGGCAATAGGACAGAGCGCCAAGAAGTTTACCTAGCGACACTGATATATTGAGGAGCAGCTCACAATACAAAATAATTGAATTTAACTGAATCATACACTCTTGTAATTGTCGCAGATCTAACAATATCAAGTGAGAGACTGCTGGCTAGGCCAAGATTCTTGGTTCGATATTTTAATCTTGTAAGGGAGCGTCCCACATTTTAGCAATGTAGTTTTGGGGAAGCCTTTTGGAGCGTGTTTAGTCTTTTATTAAACAGAATTATGGTCAAGACGATAGATCCTGCAGCCAAATGCTTATGGTGGCCTGGTAGCAAGTGCAGTTTTCGATGCCTGTAGTCCGATATGCACAATAATGATACATAAGCTTGCATAGCGAGTTAAGACAATGCCATCATCCACTAAGCACGAAAGTAAAGAGTTACCACAATATGTGTCCATTTTGGTCAGAATTAATGTTATAAATGCAATCTCTAGAATTATCTGACACCATACCACTGGTTAAGCCAAGATTGGAGCATTGCGTTGGATTATAGCAACACACATGCGCCATTTTTGATGTACGATCAGTTCTATGGTCATTCGTCAGATATCTTTCGCCGGGGCAAAATTTGCAGGTTGGATCGCTTCTGACAAGTTGCAATGCATTTATGCTTAAATTGCTTATTGGAATGACTACTTGAAGAAACGCCAAGCTTCGGGTTTAATGCACCACTAACGAGGCGATCAAAGAAGTAACGGATATGTTTCAGGCAGTTTCTTGAACGAATAGAAAGCGTTTCGAGACCCAGTACAAGATCTCACGCAAAACGATCATTTCATGCTATGTGAAAGACACCTAACACGGGGTGTCAATACTTTTTGATTAGCATTCAGCAAAGAAAACAATAAGTATCCATCCGTTCTTGTAATGATGCTTCTGCAGCTATCAGCATTAGATCGCTAATGATTAAACAACGAGCTTCATGCTTGACCATGCTGGCAATAACGGCCATAATGGTGCTCAGTCGCTTAGGTTACTTGCTATGTGACCCGACAATGTCGTCAGTTAGGTCAAAATGCATGAAACGCTTGTTTACTGAAAAGGCGCCATAACAACAGAGCTCCCGAGACGTTCTCCCAAAAAAACCGTAGCCATGGCATTTCCATGCCCGATACCGCTTAAACTTATAGAAATTACCGTTTCTGTAATGGATCTGCAGTTTTTTTTCTAGAAACGCATGAAAATATATAAGCATATTCACACTGTTTTGGAAAAACTCTGTTCGCCCAAGAGAGCATCATTCGTAATTCACTCATTTTGGTTGCAGATCCCGCTGGGGACCAATGATTTCTCGAAGGGTTTTTTTGACTAGTTTGTCTGCTACCTATCTCGACGAAACGGGCTCGAACGCCCAAGTTTATTGTGATAAACGAATGAGCTGATCGGTTGCGAGGCTGAAAGGATGTGAATGCTTAAAGAAACATAGGTAGGTTATGACTTGAACGGAATTTCATATAGTTGCAAGCACTTTTTGCTGCACTAGACGATGCGAGAATTACTTTACTAACTGCACACTGTTATACAATCCTGCAGATTCTCGAATATAGAAGGAAACATTTACGGCATCAGAGGATTAACTGTAATATAGGCACTAGGGCAAGAAGGAATAAGCATATCGAAAGGTGGTATACAAATTCTTCTATTGAATCAACACTAAGCAGGATGATTCCCTTTGAACTATTAATTTTGATAATCTACCTTTTGATCGTAACAGCTATAGAAGTAAAAAGGTTGATTGATGAAGATAATAGGCTCTATCACACTGATAATGTTCCTGAAGCTGGCTACGGCAGTCAAAGTGTATGAAAATGGCACGATTTGAAACGGTTTCTATTCTGACTGGCCGAATTGTAAGCTTCGCCTGGCACCGGATGACAATACTTTGCACGCCAGCAAAAATACTCCGAAACTTTACCCGGAAATCAGAACTCCAGACATTCTTGGTCATGCGATGTCATGCAGGGTCTTCCCCAAATTAGCCGCCGACGGGAGCTTGTCTTTTCGCTGATAACGTGTATGGATTAGTTTGAGCACTCCGCCAGATCGGACTTCATCGATCTTTGTCTTCTATCTTATGTCGCTATCGCGATTTTGCCGCATACCCGGTGTATTATTTGTCAGCACGATTCGAATTGCCGCAAACGCAACATTACCTCCCGGGTGTAAGAAGGCGACGCCACTTTGCGTGGAGACCTGCTGTGCTAATTGATATCAATATTGATCTTGATCACCAGTTCATCTGTCTTGTATGAAATATCAAGTTTGTTAGGGAAAATTTATTTTTGCTGATATCTTTTAGTTGAATATGCGCTTTAGAGGCTTTTGAAGTTCCGCTTTGTTTTGACGCCAAACTTCCAAAATGCTGCTGAGAATCTCAAGCTGCCGTCAGATATCTAATGATTCTCGGCTCTAATGCAATTCACTAGAACAGACTACAATTATTAGTAAGCAAAGAAGTTCAAGAGATCGCTCTGTGACAGAGACTAGGTATAATAAGGCTGAGAAAGATGCACACATTGTGGGAATTTGAGCATTGTTTGGCCTAAAATCATCCACCTCTCTCCAAGAATTTCTCTAGCTGTGTCTCGATGAAAGTTTTGATTGTATTGGCACATCCTGAAAAAGCCTCTTTAACCAGTTCTCTGGCTATGTTGGCTAAAGAGACTTTCGAATCGCAAGGAGATGAAGTTAAGGTTAGTGATCTCTACGGTCTTGGTTGGAAGAGCAATGTCGATAAAGAAGATTTTCCCGAAAATAATTCGGACAGGCTTTTTGTCTGCGACGCCTCCAAGAAAGCTACACGATCAAATAACCTAACCGAAGACGTTGTGGAAGAACAAAAAAAATTACTTTGGTGTGACACATTGGTTTTGGTGTTTCCACTTTGGTGGTTCTCAATGCCTGCAATTCTCAAAGGCTGGGTGGAGAGAGTATTCTCCTACGGAGTAGGTTATGGAGTTGGTGTTCACAATGATACCCATTGGGGTGATAGATATGGCGAAGGGACTTTTGCGGGAAAAAAAGCTATGGTTATAACTCTTGCTGGAGGTTGGGAGTCTCATTACAGCGCGAGGGGCATAAACGGTCCAATAGAAGACCTTTTGTTTCCTATAAACCATGGAATTTTGTATTATTCGGGATTTGATGTTCTGCCACCACTTGTTGCATACCGCTCAGATTCGGTTGATGATAGTTCTTTTAAAAAACTGTCTCTTAAGTTGAAAGAAAGGATTATCTCTCTTCAAGAAACGAAACCAATCGCATATAAAAGGCAAAATTATGGTGACTACACCATACCCGCTCTTGAACTTAAGAGCGAGATCGGATGTAAATGTGGAGGTTTCAGTTTGC